>LPNX010880306.1:112976-249457 GCA_001517045.1 Pseudotsuga menziesii | reverse complement strand
GACAAGGTTGTATGGTATCTGACGAGGTTGGATTGGTATGTTAATTCTATGCATTGATATGGGCAATTGAAAATTGATTGGATTGATAGTTTATTGATTGGATTGATAGTTTATTGATTGGACTGGGAAGTTAATGTAATTGAAAATATTGGTTAAATTGGTAGGTTAATAATTATATGTATTGACATAGGCAATTGAAAATATTGATGTGTATTGTGGCAATCGCATGTTAATGTTTTCCCTCCCTAATATTGAGATATAGTNTTGGTTAAATTGGTAGGTTAATAATTATATGTATTGATATAGGCAATTGAAAATATTGATGTGTATTGTGGCAATTGCATGTTAATGTTTTCCCTCCCTGATATTGAGATATTTTTCTAATCGGCTAGGCCACTTAACAAGCTCCATGTTATACTATTTGTTAATTTATAATCACATTTTGTCCTTAGAGATACTGATATTAATCTAGGTATTTCTTTATTTCATATGAAATAAAATATAGTTTTATTTTTTAATCTTAATCCATTAATAAAGAAAAAACTAAATCCACAACATACTAGATACTCTACAGAGAATTGTTATAAATAAATACGAGTATGATAAAGTAAACTTTGTGAATAAATCCAGTAAGTCTGATAATTCAGAACATACTTTGTAGATTTATCATAAATATGAGTTGAGAAAGTAAACCATTTTATAATAAACGTGAACCAAATGACTCTATAGATGAATTATTCATATGAATTTAACACTATAAATGCATTAGCATGAACATGTACGATCCATCTCTTTGAGCCGCTAGGCATCTCATTAAACCAGGGTTCCAAAGAGACCTTTTGGATTTGAAGAGGAACTAACTAATTACAAGATGGTTATAGTTATCAATTTATAGTATTAAAAACAAAAAATATAAACTAATATCTCATTAACTTAAACTTATTTAAATCTTAATCAAGATTCATTTAAGCATTACAAGATACGAGGACAATGAAATGAATCTTAGTTGTACACTTGTTACACTTGGTTTAATCTTGTTGATCCCTTTAAAGAAGTCCAAAAGATAATTAACTACTAGCTTAATTATGTGTAAATTGATTTAAGTTTATGGTTATATATTTTTCATAATATATCTATTTTTTTTCATAATATATATATATGAAGAGATCAAAACTAAAAAATAAATTATATTTATGTTTAGATCAAGACTGGAAAATAAATTATTTTTATGTTTATTTATATTACGTCGGTTTTTTAACTTTATTAATACTATAAAACTCATATTAACTACATTATAAAAATATTTAGTTTCTTTGAGCCATTTATATTTGAGATTATATGTTATAAAGAACTTTTGGATTTGTTTTATCCTTCTCCAAGATTCTCTAGAGTTGTTGTAGCACCAAACTTCACATCCATAGAAGATAACATGAGCGAGGAGAGTCTCAAAGAGGAGTATGTTCTTATCCCAAAGCTAAAGATCTTCTAATTTACAGTTGTTTTCAAGTCCACAATAAGCTTTCCACCCCCCATTAATCATTTTCTCAATGCTATAGTTCCATTTGAGCTTTGGATGAAGATCAATTTTGAGATATTTGTTTAAAGTCACTTCCTCCAAGTTGTTGTTGTCATACATGAAATTAACATAAGTGATCTTTTGGGATTTGATTATCATAACCTTTTATTTTGTCAATGTTAACAATCATACTTGTACTAGAGCACAGATCCTTGAGAACTTTTAGTTGGTTGTCAAGATCATAGGGAAGCCTCGCCATAAGAACAATATCGATAGCGTAAAAAAGAAGGATGATGACTATACCAACCAAAGTCATGTTGATAAAACCTATGTCTTTCAAACAACCCTCTAACTTGTCAATATATATACCAAAAAGGGTAGAGGACAAGGGACAATATTACTTAATCCCTATATTAATACAACTAATTCCTTATGGCCAACCCTCATAGTTCCTAAACTTAGCAATAACCTTTTCATACAACCTCATCGCAACAACTCTTAACTTGAAAGGAACTTTTAAGTCTTCTAATATATTCCAAAGGTTGGTTCTAAGCACTGTGTCAAATGCTTTTCTAAATTCCACAAATAAACACAGAAGATTGGTTTTATTATTGCGACACTCCTAAGCGTAGCACCTAAGCGTAGCAAGGTGGTCCACAGTCGAATGAAAACTCCTAAATCTTGTTTTGCCTATAACTCTTTTTCATGACTTTCTAGCCATATGTTGATCTTCTTTTCCAAAATAATTCCACACAGCTTGGCTAAAAGAGGGCTAATCATAATGGTCATATAATTAGATGGATTGTTTTTTATCTCTAATTTTAAAAATATGAACAATGAGGCTATTTGTCCAAGATTTAGGGAAACCCTACTTCACTGCTAAATTGAAGAGTTTGTGGATGTGATGGATTAGGATAGGCCCACCAATTTTTAAGATTTATGCTTGGTGTCCTTCTATGTCCTTAACTTTATTTTTTGCGAGTCACTTAAACCTAAACTCTATGTCTTCTAAAGAGAAAAAATATTCCTCTGTAGAAAGGGTTTGAATTTTATCCACGACAATAAGGGATTCATAAATATTTTTAGGTAGGAATTCTAGTCCCTTAAGGGAATCATATTGTTCTCTTTAGTTTTACGACTTGGAATTTGCCTCCAAAATTTCTTAGGATCTATCAAGAGAGGTGCAAAAGCTTCTCTTACTTTCTATTTATATAACACCTTTTCTTCCTTCTAATTAGGGCTTTGTACCTATATAGTTTGTTGGATTTTAAGGACTCATTAGAAGCAAACCTAATTCCTTTTCTAGCATGCTTACACTCTTTATCATACCAAGGGTTGGTTGTTCTATTTTCTTTGTACATGAAACCATGATAGAGAACTTGTTTATTGGAATTAAAGAGGGTTGTAAAATTGTGATAGAGGTCTTCATTATTGTCCTTATTTAATAGTATACTTAATTCATTATTTAAATCCCTTGAAAAAAATAGTTTTATTTTTATCAGAGATCAAGTGCTTTTGGTTATTGTAATTCTTTATTACGGGGCTTATGTGCCTATCAAAGTTTAGAGATGGGGTTAAAGGTCTATGATCACAGTCGTGCTCATGTTCATTTAAGATGTCAAAATTTACTATTTGGTTTCATATGGTGATATCAAATATCACATAATCTACGACACTACTATCAAACCCATGGGTATAGGTCATTTGTTGGATTTTGGCCATTTCATAATACCATACCAAATTATTAGAACTTGATGACTACAAATCCTAATTAATTCGGTACTAAACAAATTCTCAACCAAGTCCTATGAGTTTCTTGTGTATGTGGTAGCTAACGCAATATCTTCATATGTCCATAAAGGATTAGGGTTTGAATCATTGCTTAAGATAATATATTGGTTAGTTTTTGTTCTAACATTAAAGTCACATAGCAAGAGGATATTTCCTTCATTTCTTAGGTTGTAATTATCTTTCTCTATGACATTGTAAGAACAATTTTTATCTAGATTTTGCTTCTTATAAAAGGTAGAATTAACAGGTGCAAAGTAACATATTGATGTAAATATTCTTAGCATTGATATATAGAATCTCCATCCACGGGTATTGAATGAAATGATATTTATTGTGAAGCATAATATGAGGAAAAATGTTATTCTTTATGTCACAAGATATGCCTCTATTTCCTCTACAGGAAGATCTCTTATTCCATACCAATCATAAGACAAATCTTTCTATGTTAAGGACCTTAGATTATTCATTCTCTCAAGTTTCAACAAGCAATATAGTATCAATTTCACTATGGATCCGACTTAACATGGGAGCTTTTCTCCATGGAAAGACACGCTAGTTCCAAGAGAGGATCTGAAGTGTCCCAAAGTCCAATTTATTGTTCTCTTTTTGGTTTTTATCCCTAATAATAGCTTTTCTATTCCTTATTATTGCCCATTTCCCTTCCTTTCTAGCTTATTTAACCTTTTCAACTTCCTTTCTTAATTCGACTTGATCTTCTACGATGAGATCTTCTTTTATAAAAATTTTGAACCCTTTTAGGGTTGGGGTCTTACTAGGTATTCCAAAATGGTGGTCATTAGAGCTTACATAACTCGAATTATACTATCTTTGTACTACTCAATTACTTTGCCTAGCCTATATACTTATACGAGACAAGCTGTTTCAATTTGTAATCTTTCTTGGTGCTTTCTTGTAGTCTTTCCTTGACTAGTAATAGTATGTCTCATTCTCCTCTTTCAAACAGAAAATTATGATATTCAAGGCTCTTTTGCTACACTCATGTTCTAACACTGTTAACTTATTTATTTCCTCTTTGATGGGTTTGATATCCAATTTACCCTCCAAACTATTCAGGGCCAAATTGTTGATTAGTTTCTCTTCTAACTCTTTAAACTTGTTATTCATATTACGATTTTTCTATATTATCAACCTATCCTTCTTGGTGGATTGTTTATTTTCTTGGTTTTTCTTTTCTATTTCTTCTAATCTCATCTCCAGTGTCTCCAACTCATTCTTCAACCCGATTATTTTAGTTTCTTTATGTTTCTGAATCTTGTCTTCAAATGATGCAAACTTATTATCAAGCATTTCCCCTAGCTTTGTTTGAAGTTTAGATTATATTTCTTCCCTATGAGTATCTAAAGATTCTATATATCAGCAAAGACTATCTACGGTTATCTTGCTAGGTCTCACCTTTTGAGACGTTTTTGGTAAATGTAGTGACTTGTTCATATTGGAATAAAGAAATAAAGAGGAAATAAAGTATTACCAAGAATGGGAAAAGGAGCTTGATTGGGACAAAAAGATTGCCCCTTGTTAGGACAAGATCCTTGATTACGGTTTCAAAGGTATGTCTTGAAAATTCCTAGTGAGTACCTTGTGAAAAAGCCTCGATGAAAATGCCCTGTAAAATTGCCTTTGAAAAAATGAAAGCGCCTTTGGAATAAATAAATAAAATAAGGTAATAAATAAGTCAAAGAGGAAATAAATTATAACCAAGGTTGGGAGAAGGAACTATTGCATTAGGTCAAGCTCATGGATTAACGTTTCAAATGTTTGAAAATGTCCTGTAAATTGCCTTTGAAAAAATGAAAACAACTTTGGAATAAATAAAATAAAACAAAATGATAAAAGACAAAGAGGAAATAAATTATAACCAAGGTTGGGAGAAGGAACTTATGCACCTTATTAGGTCAAGCTCGTGGATTAAGGTTTCAAATGCCAAAATATTGAATATGCACGATGAAAATGCCATGTGAAAAATACTTTGAAAATTCCACGTGAAAGTTCCTTAGTGAAAATGCTTCAATGAGAATAACTTTGAAATACTTAAAATATAAAGGAATAAAGAGGAAATAAATTATAACCAAGAAAGGAACATGTGCACCTAACTAAGTCAATCTCGTGGATTAGGGTTTGTGTATGCTATGAAAATGTCCAAAACTTGAAAATTCCCTATGAAAATACCTCAATGCCTCATTGAAAACGCCTCAATGCCTCATTGAAAATAAGTTGAATTCATTTGAATTCTCATCTCTTAACAGGGAAAATATAGCAAAAATTCTCCATATAGTTGAATTCATTTGAAGAATGGTTGACCAAGGAGAAAATGATGACTTGTATTCTAAAGTATCAAAAGAGGAATTAGAGGAGGCAATATTCTCATCTGAAAATGTCAAAATCCTAGGTCTAGATGGTTGGTTCATGGATTTCTTTCAATGGTTATATTAGTGGTTGGAAGAGAACATATCGACAGTTATAGAGGAATAAAACCTACATTTTTAATGACATTTATCCCATTTCTCTTTGTAATTTAGTTTATAAGATAATCATAAAGGTTATAGCTTGAAGTCTAAATTCAATCCTATTAGAATCAATTTAATTGGAACAAATTGGGCTTCTAGAAAATAGGCAAACCCATGATGTAGTGGGGGTAGCCCAAGAAGTTTTAAACTCAATCAAAATACATAAGTTTTCCTCAATTATAATAAAGTTGGATTTGTCAAAGGCATTTGATAATGTAATTCGGCTCTTCCTTATACTAATTCTAATTCATATTTATTTTGGGATTCAATTTATAAATTGGATCGAAGGATGTTTTAATTCTTCATCGTTTGTTATTTTAGTTAATGGATTTGGTTTGAGATTCTTTAAATCCTACAGTGGTCTAAGACAAGGGTGCCATATTTCCCCTCTAATGTTCCTATTGGTAGTAGAGAGCCTAAGTAGGATCATTGAGCATACAAAATGTCTAGGGATATAAAAGGAGTGACCTGGGTAGGAATCTAGCTCCTTCTCTTATTTTTTTTGGATGATGGTGTTAGCTCAATCAGGGATACGTGATGCATCAAGGAAGTTATTTATGTTTATTGTGAATATTTAAGTATGGAAATGAACAAGCAAAAATTACGCATTTCCTTCTTTTGACTAAATGATAGGCAAAGAAGAGATATATCACAACTATTACTTTTTTCAACCCATGGATTTCAATCAAGGGATTAATTATTTGGGATTCACCGTAAAATCCACTAGATATGGCTCTAAGTATTGGGCTTAGCTATATGAAAAATAGAAAAAATAATTTTAGGACGGTGTTCCCTTTGGTTGTCCTAGAAGCTAACTTGGTATATTGGGACTCCCTCTCATACATTCAATAGGGATTCTAGAAAAAAAATAGAAGAAAATGTTTCAACTTCTTGTGGAAAGTAAGGAAGGAAGTAGAAATACATTTAAATGGACAAGAATTTCTAAGCCAGAGGATTTAGGAGGCTGGGGATTAAAAAATATCCATCACTTTGAGAGATCCCTTAGGCCTTAACAACTATGAGCTTGCGGAAATTAACCAAGACCAAAGGTTTATGGAAACACGTAATCAATAATAAATACATAGACCCCATTTCAATTGAATAATTGATAAGATAGAGGAAAAAATATTTCTCAAATGAATCGAGAATGTGGAAGACATTAGCAATGTAATTTCTTCTTTTGGGAAATTGAATGGCTTGGAAGATAGGAAGTTGATAAAGTATAAGGATAGTTGTGGACCCTTGGATAAGACGTGGAATTAATTTCATGATTTGTGAAGGAATCAAGGAAAATTTAAGTGAATTAAGGATCAACTATCTTACAAATGCAATAATTATAGGAAGAGATACCTTCTGTCAACATCGTTCAAAGGAATCTAGATATGCAGGTCTATGAGGAGATGAAGTTGTTCATTTGAACTCTTTGATTGGAAATTTAAAGGAGAATTACATACACCTCAAGGAGGAAGAGGGAGTTTGGTTATGGACTCCATCAAGTGAATATATTGCTAGTAAGTAATGTTCCTAGGTGAAGAATTGAAAGCATGTTCATGTTGGAAACCTTAGTGGAATTTTAAAGCTCCTTAAAAGTCAAGACTCTTCCTATGGGAAACTTTGAGCAATAAGGTATTAACTTGGGATAATTTTCAAAACATGACTTAGATGGACCAAGAATGTGTTACCTTTGTAGATGGAGTAAGGAAAATGCTCAACATTTCTGATTGGATTTACCACTTTCAACTAAAGTCTTGAAGGAGGTTTTGTTCCTAACGAGAGAAATGGGACAATGGTCTGGGTCCTCTCTAATTGAAGCTTATCATAAATGGATGAATGATCCAAATGTTAAAGATCATAAATCTATTTCTTGTGTTGTAGCTTGGACATTATGGATCACATGGACTAACTATATATTTGAAGGTATATCATATACTCATATGGAAGTTTTTTATAGCATAAAATTTGATTATAAAGACCTAAAAAAATCAAGTCTATAGAAAGTCCTTGAATCTCTAAATATTCTAGTGGTAGACAATTATATGCCCGAGAATACTTATATGGTGCAAAGCCAAGGAAATCTAGGACCGTGTAGAGTAGATAATATGTTATACCTGCATGGTGAAGGATTTTTTTCTTTCAAACCATGTTTGGTTCGAGGAATAAATAACTGGAACAAAATGCATGCACTTATCAACCTTCTAAAACTAGATATGGAAAAAAAACTTCAAGTCATGGGGGACCCTAAGCTAGTAATAAAATGGGTTCAAGGCTTGTATAGACTTTAGAACCTTACACTTATACCCCTCTTGGGGTAGATTCAAAATGTACCACTCTTTTTTCATGCAATAGCTTTCAATCATGTTATTGTCAATTCAATGTTGAAGATGGAACTTTGTGAAAAGAAGCAATATGAAGTCCTACATGGATGATTTAGATGGTTGAGAATGCCCCTGGTCATACCAAGCCTTCAACTTCTTGATGTAGATTGGTTTCCTCGTCAGATTATGATTGTTTCTCATCGATGTATACAAGTGGATGAGTTATGTACCTTTTTACAGATCTCAATGATGTTCATCTTGTTAGGATTATTAATACTCCCTTGATCATACTATTTATTAGATTAATTATTACCTAACGTAGGAACCTTAATTAATTAATTGGGTCCACTTGACCTAATGGGGCGACATGTACTAGTCACTGGAGTGTGGAGAATACTGCTAGAGGTTAACTGCCACTTACTGCATGTGCATGCATCAATTTGGGCACCTCCTGGACCAATCCCTACATTTTAGGACCCACTAGGAGTCCCAACACCAACCTACTTCAGTTAGTTAGATTTAGTACTAGTTAGTATCAGTTAGCCCTCAGTTACTTTTAGTTAGTTCACAAACAGTCAGCTAGCACATGTCTTGCATGGATGCATGTGGATTAGGTGCCTTTTCCTACCTACCACACTTAGTTGCACTGAGTTAACTAGTTGTCACTAATTGTTGAGTTGGTTGGACATCTGGGAGTTGATTTTGGACTCTGATAATGATTGAGACACCATGAGTTAGATATTCAGTTAGATACAGTCATATCCACTTGGTAGATTCGAATTGCTCCCTAATGCATTTGAATTCTTCCTATGTAAACTATTGTAACACCGGATATTGTTATTGGTGAATGATATTGTAAACTCCTGAGCAATACTTGTCTGTTTCCAATGTGGTTTGTTTTGTTCAGTTTGTATCTTCATTCTCCATTTACTGCAAACATTATTAGAACTATGTACTTGAAGATCTAAATGACAATCAAATTCTAATATGGTATCAGAGCCTTCTCAAGCAGGTTTCATGCTTGTTTCTCCTCGTCGAACATCAAAAGCAACTGGGTTTCCATAGAAGTCCCCTATGATGATTTTCTAGCTCTGGATTTATTCAGAGTAGCGGAGAGGGCATGACGGACCCTAAAAACATGTTCATGCCGGGAGGAAAAGCATGATTATAATAGTTCATATGTTTTAGTGTGTTATTGTAGTGAAATTGACAGGTGCTACGTAGCTTGTGTGAATTTTTGTAGTACTTCCAGTCGGAGCAATTATGAGTTCTCAAACTCCTGAACCACGAATCCTCACAACTTCCAATGACCTTGATTGGAGGATTGATATGCAATTGGACTTGCGCAAGCATGGCTACCACATGATCATACATGGAAGGGAGCTTGAGCCTCATCATCTGGTAGAGTGGAACAAGTTTCTGAACCGTTGTGATGAAGTATTCGGGTACTTATGTACTTATATTTCTAGAGATCTCCTCTTCCACCTAGAAGGCTTGAGGACTCCCAGAGAAGCCTGGGAGAATATTGATAGCTTGTTTAACAAACAAGATGAGCTTCGGGGACACATTCTGGAGAATGAGTTGGTATCTTTACATCCCAGCAGTTTCGAGACTATTGAGAAATTCTTTACTAAATTCAAGTCTCTAGTACTCCAGTGTAGGCAGTGTAGAATAGACCAGAAGGATGAGTAGAATGTTCTTTCCATACTTAGGAAACTAGGCCTTGAGTATTTATTATTTGTTTCCATATTTCATTCCAAGCGGGAAATCTTTCCTGATTGGAAGGTTCCTTCCTTGGATTCTTTTTCCGAGTCCTTAATCAAGGATCAAGACAAATTGATGAGAATGGGAGTCATCAAGACATCCAAAGATCAAGCTCTCCTAGTTTCTGACTCTTCCAAAGCACAAGCAAAGGGGAAATCAAAGAAGAAGCCAAAGGCAGCTGATTCGAAGCCTAAACAAAATCAGCAAGCTTTTGAAGGAGCCTCCAGCTCTAAGAAGAAGAAATTTTAGAAGAAACTATGTCCCTACTGTGAAAAAGAGTACCATCTTGAAGAACATTGTATGAGGAAGCAACTTGATGAGATGACTTCTCTTCTCAAGTAGCATAACATTGCTTCCCCACAGAGAGCAAAGAACTCAGATAATGGACATGAAAGATGTCATGCTTTGAAAGCAGGAATACCTCAGTTTACAACCTATTTAATTGATTCTGGAGCCTCCAATCACATGGTGGCCTCTCAGGATCTCTTCTCCTCTCTCAACATCAATGAAGGGCCCACTATTCACATGGGAGATGATTCCCAAATTCCAACAGCAGGAAGAGGCACCATCAGAGTGGAGCATGGTATATTCAGAGATGTCCTATATGTGCCCTCCCTTGCAGCTAATATGTTGTATGTATACCATATGACTCACACTGGCTCACCAAAGCAAGTGGTGTTTGGACCTAACTCAAAGGAGATCACAAAAATATCAACTGAGGAGCTTGTAGCAAAAGGAATTGTGGATCATGCCTCCAAGGCATATATTTTCTCTCACTTCATGCCATACACAGTTCCAACATCACCTCAGCTTTCATTCGAAGCTGATGAAGGTATAAACATTCCTTCACTTCCTATTGCAGTTTTAGTTTCAAATACTGACATTTCATATTCAGATTCAGAAGAGGAGTCATCCCAGTATGATCTAGACATTGAGCTTATAACTCAAAGGGATCTAGATCCAGATCCAACATCTACCTCATTCCAGTAGCCTAAATGGGATAAGCAGCTCATAGAAGCACCTGGAGATGGTGTTGGGGATCCATATGACAAAAGAAGAATGAGGTCCCAATATCAGAAGGAGAGTGTAGCACCTTCTCACACAAATCATCTTCTTGTTGAGAGGTGTTTTATGATGCTTGGGTCAGATCGTCAATCCTTCAAGGAGGCTTTCCATGATCCTAGATGGCAGGAAGCCATGGATGAGGAGTTTGATTCGCTACATGACAACCAGACCTGGGAACTTGTCCCCTTACCTCTAGGAAGGAAGCTGGTATAGTGCAAATGGATCTACAAAACCAAAATAGTTGTTGACGGGACCATAACCAGGTATAAGGCTCAGTTGGTGGAAAAAGGGTATTCTCAGGTCCAAGGCTTGGAATACAATGAGACATTTGCTCCAGTAGCTGGAATGGACTCCATCAAGCTGGTATTGGCCATTGCTGCTTCCAAGAGATGGGAAGTACACCACATGGATGTGAAGAGTGCCTTCCTCCATGGTGATTTGTAAGAGGAGATATATATGAAACAACCTGAGGGGTTTATTGATGATCCTTCCTTAGTTTGCAGACTGAGGAAATCACTATATGGACTCAAAAGTAGATGAGTTACGTACCTTTTTAGAGATCTCATTGATGCTCATCTTGTTAGGATTATTAATCCTCCCTTGATCATACTGTCTATTAGATTAATTATTACCTAACTTAGGAACCTTAATTAATTAATTGGGTCCACTAGTACAATTGTGTCCACTTGACCTAATGGGGCCACATGTACCAGTCACTAGAGTGTGGGGAACACTGCTAGAGGTTAACTGCCACTTACTACATGTGCATGCATCAGTTTGGGCGCCTCCTAGACCAATCCCTACATTTTAGGAGCCACTAGGAGTCCCAACACCAACTTACTTCAGTTAGTTGGAGTTAATACTAGTTAGTCTCAATTAGCCCTCAGTTACTTTTAGTTAGTTCACAAACAGTTAGCTAGTGCATGTATTGCATGGTTAATGCATGTATGCATGCGGAGTAGGCACCTTTGCCCACCTACCACACTTAGTTGCACTGAGTTAACTAGTTGTCACTGTTTGTTGAGTTGGTTGGACATCTGGGAGTTGATTTTGGACTCCGATATTGATTGAGAGACCATGAGTTAGAGATTCAGTTAGATACAGTCATATCCACTTGGTATATTCGAATCGCTCCATAATGCATTTGAATTCTTCCTATGTAAACTATTGTAACACCGAATATTATTATTGGTGAATGATACTGTAAATTCCTGAGCAATACTTGTTTGTTTCCTGTGTGGTTTATTTTGTTCAGTTTGTATCTTCATTCTCTATTTACTGCAAACATTATTAGAACTATCTGCTTGAAGATCTAAATGGCATTCAAATTCTAATACATCTTGTAATATTGTTGCATGACTGTAAGCCACAATTCTTGTTTTCAATTTATAAGATCTACTAAGAGTAAAGATAGAAAATATTAGGAAAAACGCAAGGGTTGCTATGCTATGGACAATGGTATTGTTTTGTTTGTTCTTCCCTTTGTGTTGTTATGCACATTAAAAAATGTAACATAATTTGTTTTTGTTGTTGTAAGTGAGTGGAGTTTTCTAATTATTTAAAAAAAATGTACAAAGTTTGATGTTATTGGCTTGCCATTGGGGAAACTAGAAAAATAGTTCATTATCATTCTAAATATATTAAGGCTTCATGGGTCCAGAAACTATAATTATAATAGTAATAACCAAGAATTTCTACAACAGTCTGAACTTATGTTTTAAAACTAGAAAATGGTGTCAACAATATAAAGAAAGTTAGACGGGTTGATCATCTTTATAAGGAATAAAGAAATAAACAAAGTGTGTGTGTGTGTGTGTGTTAGTTTTTAAATAATATACTTTGTTTTTTTGGTTTGCTAGTAGAATTTTTGGATTATTTTTTCAAAAAATGTACAGAGTTCGGTGTCATTACCTTGGCACTGGGGAAACCAAACCAACAACAAAATAGTTCATTATCATTCCAAATATACTGAGCCCAATATCTTAAGGATCAATGGGTCCAAAAACCATAATTAAAATACTAATAACCAATAATTTCTATAACAATACGAACTTATGTTTTAAAACTAAAAAATGGTGTCCACAATATAAAGAAAAATAGATGGGATGATCCCTTTAGAAGGTATATTTATGGGGACCTAATGACTTGGAACTAGGTCTCAATCTTCCTTTGCAAACTCAAATTTTCATGCTTCCTTGGCAAGGATATTGATTTTTCCATACATAGTTTTGAGATGTACCTGAATTTCCTCCAATTTAAACAGAACCTCATTGTGAGCTTGATTTCATTCCCCAAGTTCCCATCCGACCAAGGATTTTGTTTGTCATAAAAATCAACCATTCTGTGATATTTAGTGGTCCAATTGCAAGTATTACCTTAATCCAACACCCAAGGTTGCATCGCTCTATCCACTTCATCGTTGGAAATGAGGCTTCATTAAATTCTGATCACCTCCTTAGCTTGATGAATCTCCCATTGAATGGGATTGGGGATCAATATCTTCTAGTTTGAGCCTAAAGTAAAGTCCTTGTGCTCAGGATGAGATAAAGAATTCATAGCCCTCCCTTTATGATTGCATCGTCCCCTTCCTTTCTCAGTCATTATGCCTCTAGTAGATAGAAACTAACAGCTGATAAGAAAGAAAACACCAAGCGTGAAAGACCCAAGCTCTGACAAGGCTTCAAAATAACATAAATTTCATTTTTATTTTAGACATGTTGAATTTGGAGAGATCACACACACATTGGTGTTTTAAATCAACAACCCAGACGGTAAATAAATCCTTGTCAACTATAATTTAACGAAAGAGTAAAGGTAGTTTAAGTCCAATTAGTGTAAAGCTACTCAGTGAGTCTATCCAGGCAAGAGAGAATCCCATGACCAAGCCTACTAGACTATACCTGGTTTCCTCTTTTTCATTAATAAGTGGAGACAATGGCGTAGTTGCAAGTTGTTCCTATAGGTTCCCCTTCAAGTATTAGTCATCGTAGCCCAACCTAACACTGTAAATGGTTATTTCTCCTCTAATAAGGTGGCCTATGAGGTGGGAAATCCTCTGGCAGAAAGGTGTACTCACAATTTTGATGGTCAAGTGAGCCCTACATCCCATGGGGTGGGAAACATTCCCATGTGCACATGGCCTTGAACTGGTAAATTCACTAGTGAAAAGAGTATAAGATGAAAAAAAAATTGGGGTGTCGATTCTCTTTTCTTTCATTGATTTTTAACATTTCGCGTCCAACGTCATTTAAATTTTTCATTTTTATGTTATTCTTTGTTGACATTTTAGAGTTTGAAATAAAAATATACATAGACTAGCCTTTCGACTCAAAAGATATGTATTGTTTGTTTGTCCATCTTATCTCATGCATTCTTATTACAATCTCCCATAGCCTTCGTTGACTTGCTTTTAAGCATATTTCCATAAAAAAAATGGAAACCCTTTACATGACATTAATCCAAATTAGAGCAAAAACCCTATTCTAACCCATACTAGTTACACATATCAATAAAGGGACCAAATGAACTTTGAAACAAGTTCAACTCCAATGAATTCTTGTTCCAAGAGACTCCCTTCCTACGAGGATAGATATTCTTTAGAAATATGGCCAACTTGAACACTAAATTCTCTATAAATAGAAGATATGTTAACTTCTAAAAACTTTCTCTTGCTTCCAAAATCCTAATCAAACTAAGAGTCAAATTCTTAATTTGACATTTTTTCTTTGCCTAGTCCATTAGCAATTTAGATTCTCCTAGAATTTGTACTTTATCTACAACACATTTCATGAGCAACCAAAGAGAAAAAAAATCAACTCGATTATTAGTTCCTCACCCTATTGCATATTTCAAAGTAATTAAAACGTTTTCCTTAAAAAAAACCTCTAAACCACACATACTTGGAGTTCCTTGACAACCATCATTAAAAACAAAAACAAAAAAACCAGGCCATTGACAAGTTTATTTAGGTTCCTAGATATTTCTTGTAGGTTTTACCTCTGTAGGTTTCCGATATCCTCCATAAGGAAATCTTATCCTATAAGCTACTTTCCAAGATTGAATATCCTTCCCTTTAAAAATCGTATTGTTTCTAGAAAGACATAAACTCCATACAACAAAACATGGTGGAGATTTATTAGTAGGTTTATGCCAATTTTCAAAACAATCCAAAAATGTCTTTACTTCCCAGTTATTTTTTGTCATTAGAAACATGCAGAGCAACTTTCAGATTTCTCTTAAGAAAGGGAATTTAATAAATATACGATCAATTGTTTTTTCATTTGCTTCCAAAGAATACACTTGTTAGGCCCAATCCAATGTATTTTTTAACCATTTTCTTGTATTAAATTTTTGTTAGCAAGAACTAACCAAAAGATTATTCTTGATTTTAGTGCCCTATCGAGTTTCCACACTTTTTTTCACCATCACAACTTTTCCTCTTCTTGTTCTTCTTCCAGTTTGGTTGCATATGTTAACTTTGTTGGTATTCCTTTAAGCTTTTATTCTTTGACCATCTAATTATATCTTCTTGATCATCAAGAAATATAAGACTATGTTTAGGCATATTTATGTTGATGTAATTGTAACTTCGGAATGTATTCATCCGTATATCTTATGTATTGTACCACGATGTCTATTCCGGGAAGTGTTCATAATGTAATTGAGTCATGTCATGCCTCGATGTTCCGATCGGGAGTTTCTATAATGTAAAAAATTCATGTCAAGTCATTATGGGTAACCCTCCTATTGGTCAAGGTTTAAAGTCCCCACAGTTGTGGGGCCCTAGGGTTATTAGACTATCCTAGAGAAGTCGACCCTAGGTGAGTCATTGTAAGTCGGGGCAATAGTCCCCACCATTGAAGGCAACCTGAGTGGGCCCAATGGTTAAGAACATGTGTTATCTCCCTTGAGGTCACAGGTTCAAAACCGGCGGGGGGTAGGGTTGCTCATATGACCTGTTGTGGCAAGGCTAGAAGGGTAGGCGACCCCACCGGGACGTCTCGGCCCTTGCTAAGTCATAAGTTTCTGGTATATCTGGCTTGCAGGCTGTTGGATATACCCTTGGGAGGTTGTTGTTCCCATGGTCAAAAAAAAATAGTCCCCACCATTGTGTTAAGGATAACCCTCCTTGTTGGTTGGAGGAGGCAAAGTCCCCACAAGTTGTGGGGCACTAGGGTTATTAGACACTCCTAGAGATGCCGGCTCTAGTAAGTAATTGTTAAGTGAGGCCGACATTTTGGAGTGGGTTTCAAGTGAACGAAAGAATATAAATAGAGAGTGAGCCTCTCTATTTATCACACACACACTCGCTCATTTGGGTGCATGAGTGAGAGAGAGAAGTTGCTGGGATCAAAGAGAGAGACTACTGCTGTCGGGAGATCATCTTACTGTTTTCGGGTTTTACTTTTCGTGCTGATTCTATCTTTGAGGAAGTTGTGGGGTTTTTTCCTTTATGGTTTCCTCGAGGAAAATTCTTTGTGTCTCTTGTCTCTTGTGTTTATTGCTGTGCATGTTATTCTCTCAGTTAAAGATCCTAAGATCATAATGCTAGCTTGAATGATAAAAATCTAACATGGTATTAGAGATAACTTGAGAAGAAGACATTGTGCAGCTGCAGAAGCTAGGGCTTCTTAATTTTTGGGTCTCTCTCCACAATCCATCAGCAAAAGTATGCTAGGCTAACTCTCCATTGAAGGGCGCATCTTTCTGTCGAAGCGGAATTCGATTCCGGACATTTTCAGTTTTTGGTGTGAGAAATTAGGGCTTCTTAGAGAAGAGGGATTTTTTAGTGAGCCCGGCATAGGATTTCTCTCCTCATCAAAATCAAATTTTAGAGACCTGGGTCAAGATTTTTGATTGGGTGAAACTTCGGGATAGTCAAACCCTAGTTTGACCCCGAGCTAGAAAAACCCTAAATACTAAAACTGATAAATTTTTGGTACATTCGATATATCCCAGGATTGGAGAAGGTTTAGGAGCTAAAAATTTCAAAGGTCGAATATAAAATCCTGATTTACACTGTGTCCAAAATTCAGCCTCAGATTTGATATATTATGGGAGGTATGATCCCTCCAAGTTAGGGTTCCAGCCTCTTCCAGGATTCATCCCTAAACAGGACACCTAGGGATAATTGCTATATCTTGGGCTACAAAGGTCCAAATGAAATTTCTGAAAATTTTCCAAAAAGGGAACGGACTATACTTTCTGTGGTTCAAGTTTCAGACCCAGAAGATGAAACAGTGACACATGGCAGTCCGTACAACTTTGATGTTCTGAACACTCCTGTAACGGGTCACCTTGGTAAAATGATCATAAGTCCCAATTGGTGAAACCAATTCTGATGAAACCTATAGTTTTAAAACAAAGATAGGTGAGGCTACCTTAGTGCTAGTTTCAGACACAGAGGAGTAGTAATTTCAGACATAGCGCAGAAACAATAACAGGCATTTTTGCAGAAGAAATTGGAAAACTAGGGCTTCCTGTTCTGGGAGCTTCCCTCCATTGTTTTCAGAAAAAGGAGTACAATGGAAAACTAAACTTGAAGAGATTTATCTTTCTATCCAATCAGATTTGAAATATTCCAAGTTTTGAAAATTAGGGTTTCTCTGACAAACCCTAGATCATCCAGCTCCCGAACCAGGATGGACACCTCAAATCGGTAAGATCTAATCTTTTGCTATTTTCATTTGAGGTTCTCATTTCAAAGTGATATATCACATTAGCTTGATGATAAGCTTATTGAAGTTGACAAATTCCAAGCATGGAGGTAGATGATCTCCCTGAAGAAAATGAATTGGACACCTACACAAGTAGAGAGGTTCCAGTTTCAGAGGGAGATGAGGCTAAAATCCTTTCACAAGAAGAACTCGGTCAAGGCTAAAGAGATCATTGTTGAATCAATCACAGATCATCTTGTACCACAAGTGTCTTCCCTAAAGATACCGAAGATGTTTGATTCCTTGACCAAGCTATTTGAAGGGAAGAACATTAATCAGAATATGACCTAAAAGAAACCAGCTGAAGAATGTGAAGATCCACAATGTAGAGACCATACAGTCATACTTTACGGGGGTCTCTCAAATCAAAGAACAACTTGTAGTAGTAGAAGAAGAAGTGGAGAATGAAGAAGTGGTGATAGCCACCTTGAATGGCCTCCCAGGATCATGGGATTCATTCATGCGAGGAATGTGTGCCATAAGGAAGTGATTACTTTCAACAGACTCTGGCAAGAAGAAGAAGCTCAAATCATAATAAGAGAAAAGAAGATGGGAGCAACTGAAGATCAAGCTCTCACCATCCAAAGAAGAACCCTCAAGCAATGAGGAATATGAAGAACTCAACTCTTGAAGAACTTCTTATCCATCTTAGCATTTGGATAAGAAATGACGCTATTATGAATGAAGAAGATGATGAAGCTGAAGGCTCAAGAAGGAGTCTACCCACGAAACAAATAAATATAAGTATTCAATTGTCATTTCATGATATTGTTTTGTTATGCATTTGTTTATATTCAGTTGATGTATTATGCATGATAGAATGTTTGCATTAATGACAGTATACTACTAATATGCATGAGATGGGTAAGTAGCTCATGGTGCTATACAACTCTCCATTGCTACTTATCTAGAATGAAACCTCTTTGTTGACATATTGGATTAGTGCACAATCTCAATGTTGTCATGGTAGAGATGGAAGGCATCTAGAAAAGTTTCCATGAGATATGGATGAATGTTGTACTGGCTAAAATAGTTGCATAAGATTTTTTTCATTATGAATATACCTTATGAAACGTTTCTAACCATACAACTAATGCATTTGACTTGTAGGAAAGATCGCGTAAAATCACCTTCAAGCAAATAAGAATGAGACTTGTTCCGAAGAATAAGTGATGACAAATAAAGAATAAATGACGAATGCAGCGACATCATTGATGCAGAACCTTCCAGCTATGAAGAAGTAACCAAGAAGAAAGGAAAGACCGGTTCAAGAAGAATGATGTATAGGATGCAGTATCGATACGTGAAGGGAAGTTCGTAGTTCCATCATTCAGTAGATGGAAACATCGTGGGATACAAGGCAAGATTCGTAGCACGAGGCTTCTCACGAAAAGAAGGCATAGACTATGAAGAGACATTTGCAGCCACTAGAAGTGAAGTCACATGACAGGCATAATCATGTGTGCAAATGAAAGAAGGCCTTGTACGAGCTCAGAAGACACCCATGGTATAACACATACATGAGGAGCTTAATGAAGATCTGAACCTTTGCTACAAGGTTGATAAAGGATGACAAGCTCACAGATGGGTGCAAAAAGAATGCTTTCAAAGATAGAGGATCTTGGTATCCAGTGACCCTAGATGGATACATAGAATATTAGTAGCAGAGGAAGCTACTTGTCACTCCAATACATAATGTCTCAGTGCATATAGTATGAAAGACAGAGGGAGTATGATGCTTCAGAGGGAGTGACTGCAGAAGATCCCGAGGTTCGACATGGTACGACAAGATGGATATATTACTGATGACTCTAGGATTTACTGAGAGTAAAGCAGATTCCAACCTTTGCTTCAAGGTTGAAGGCGAAAGACCAGTGATGCTCCTGTTATGTGTCGATGCACTATTTTCTAGATATTGAGGTGTGGACAAGGGAAGTATGCAGTAGAGATCCTGAAGAGGTTCAGGATGATGGACTGCATGACCACACCTATGGCATCGAACTTGAAGCCATTGAGTGTTGCTTCACCAGAGGCGGTTGATGCTACGATGTATTGTCAGATGATTGGTTCCTTGATGTACCTGACGAATACGAGACCAAATATTTGCTTTGTTGTGAGCACATTGAGACATGTTCACCTGATGGTTACAAAGCATGCAGTGAGGTACCTAAAGGGTACAGTTGATTATGGGCTCAAGTATGAGGCGAATCAAAAGATTAACCTGGAGGGTTATGAGGATTCGAATTGGGCAGGCAGTTCCATTGATACGAAGAGCACTTCGAGGTGCTACTTCAGTATGAGATCAAGTGTGATTTTTTGGTTTAGTAGGAAGCAATCCCGTGTGGCACTGAGTACAGCTGAAGCAGAGTATGTCATAGCTTGTTCAACTAGTTGTGAGGCAGTATGGCTGAGGAAGCTAATGTCTGATTTATTTGATCTCCAATTGGATGCTACTTGTATATATTGTGCCAACCAGAGTTGTGTGAAGTTGTCAGAGAACTCGGTGTTCCATGACAAGTCGAAGCATATAGAGATCAAGTATCACTATATTAGGGATATGGTGCAGAGGGGAGTAGTGAAGCTCCAGTATGTTGCGATGGACGAACAGATAGCTGATGTGTTGACGAAGCCATTGGCCAGAGTGAAGTTTGAGTACTTTAAGGAGAAGCTTGGTGTTCTCCAGATCGAGGTTCCTTCCAAGAGGAAGTGATGAGTCCGTGAGCCATTCTGACATGGTGAGAGGCTTGGTTCCTTCCATGGTCATATGTAAGGGCTTGGCCATTCTGTCATGGTGAGAGGATTGGTTCCTTCCATGTCAGATATGAGTGCTGAGCCATTCTGACTTAGGGTCAGATATAAGGGCTACTGCCATTCTTTGAATGGAGGAACCTGGCCAGTTACCAGGAATCCTTAGTCTAGGACTGAGAGCCATTCTGATGTGATTGAGGGATTGGTTCCCACATGATCAGATGTAAGTGTAGAGACTTTCCACAGATGATAGTAGGTGTGTCCTATCATGCTGGTGGATGTGAATGCTGGCCTTTCCACATATGATAGTAGGTGTGTCATATCATGCTGATGGATGTGAGTGCTGTGCCTTTTCACAGATGGTAGTAGGTGTGTCCTACCATGCTGGTGGATGTGAGTGTTGTGCCTTTCCACAGATGATATAGTTGTGTCCTATCATGCTGGTGGTTGTAAGTGCCGAACCTTTTCACAGATGATAGTAGTTGTGTCCTATCATGCTGGTGAATGTGAGTGATGGGCCTTTCTGACATGACTGGTTGGTTCCTATCATGGTCAGATGTGAGTGCTGGGCGTGCCTTTCTGACATGGTGTTGGATGTGTTCCTCTCATGGTTAGATGTAAGTGTTGGGCGGGCCATTCTAACTTAGGGTTAGATATAAGCGCTGAAGAAGACCTACATGGAGGCTAGGCCTACAACCAACATGAAAAAGGGTTGGCTTTGTAGAACTTCCTGTGATGAGAAGAATCATGAGATAGCACCCGTGATGATCCAGTGATGATGATCCAGTAGTGATGATCCAGATCCAGTGATGATGTCCAGTGATGATCCAGATCCAGTGATGATCTATATCTAGTGATGATGTTTAGTGATAATGATCCAGATCCAGTGATGATCCATATCTGATGATGAATATGACTTGAAGATGACGAGGACTCAATGATGATCTAGATGATATAGAGAAGAAGATTTGTGCTGATAAATTGTGTCGAGAGAATACCTTCCTAGTAAAGAGGGAGTGTTGATGTAATTGTAACTTTGGAACGTATTCATCTGTATATCTTATGTATTATACCCCGATGTTTATTCCGGGAAGTGTTTATAATTTAATTGAGTCATCTCATGCCCCGATGTTCCGATTGAGAGTTTCTATAATGTAAACAAGTCATGTCAAATCATTGTGGGTAACCCTCCTATTGTTCAAGGGTTAAAGTCCCCACAGTTGTGGGGCCCTAGGGTTATTAGACTATCCTAGAGAAGTCGACCCTAGGTGAGTCATTGTAAGTCGGGGCAATAGTCCCCACCGTTGTGTTAAGGATAACCCTCCTTGTTGGTCGGAGGAGGCAAAGTCCCCACAAGTTGTGGGGCACTAGGGTTATTAGACACTCCTAGAGATGTCAGCTCTAGTAAGTAATTGTTAAGTGAGGCCGACATGTTGGAGTGGGTTTCAAGTGAACGAAAGAATATAAATAGAGAGTGAGCCTCTCTATTTATCACACACACACTCACTCATTGGGTCGCATGAGTGAGAGAGAGAAGTTGTTGGGATCAGAGAGAGAGACTACTGCTGTCGAGAGATCATCTTACTATTTTCAGGTTTTACTTTTGGTGCTGATTCTATCTCTGAGGAAGTTGCGGGGTTTTTTCCTTTATGGTTCCTCGAGGAAAATTCTTTGTGTCTCTTGTCTCTTGTGTTTATTGTTGTGCATGTTATTCTCTCAGTTAAAGATCCTAAGATCATAATGTTAGCTTGAATGATAAAAATCTAACAATTTACACACGAGGACCACAATGCACCCAAGTCGTCTTACAAGTTTATATCTCTTGTAGTTTTCTATCCCTATTTCCAAACTTCTTCCTCATAAATTAATGTTGCATCCTTCAAATTAAAGAAACATGTCTAATAAAAATCCCTTAATAAAGGATCAAACAAGTTATAATTTTGTATACATCCTATCTAAGGGTATTCTCCCAGTCTCACCATATTCTCTCTGCAAACATTCCATGCTATCCATTTACTCACTAGAGGATAAGTTTTGACCAAAGCTTTCTAGCTTATAGAAGTGCCCTTCATCGACTTCCTTTCTAATCGTATCCACTCTTCCATTGAATCTTCTCTAATACATTTCCCTTCTATCACTCTACCCATGGTCCTTCATTTTGAATTAATCTTTACAAACTCTTAGCTGCCAATGTTTGATTGAAGATATATATATTCTTTGGTGTCTAAAGCTTGACTCCTTTTCATTAGCTATTTTTGAAAATTTAACCAAAGGCATGCCTTCTCTTTCTTGTTTTCTTGTCCATAAGAAGCTAAAACATTGTTCTCTCTTATAGTAGCCAACGTCCCTTTTAGAATATGAGCTAGTGACATCTAGTAAACTTGAATAGTTCCAAAACAAACTTGACTAAACCAACATGCCTCCACAAGACAACCATATGGAACACCGAAGTGAAATTATTTCTTTTGTTTTTTTATACAACTAAAGCCGATTGCATATTCATAATTATTTGGTTTTCAATGGAACCCAAGTAATAAAATTTACTGGTGTTAATTACATATATACATTTGTACATACATGCAAATCTTTCCTACTCCAAATAACAAGATCCCCTTACTTCTCTCTCCTAAACCAAGTAGAGGAAAACATTATGTAACTTACACCTTTTTTTTCATTAATTGAAAATATGACGCTCCTAAAGGCGTCATGTACAATAGTCATGGGTTTTGATCTCGGGTGGGGACGGCTCCAGCTGATTGCCCCAACCACCTGGCTTACAACATTAACCCATGTAACTTACACGTATGCAATATAGGAGAGTAAGGACACTAATTTGTTGGATAAAGTGCTAAATAAAAAAAGGTACACCAAAGTAATAGTTTTGCTTAGTGTGAGGTGATGGTATATTTATTTGGTTGAGTGTGAGGTGATGGTATATTTATTTGGTTGAGTGTGAGATGATGGTATATTTGATGAGGTTATTGCAGTGGGGTCTTAATCTTAGTTCAATTGCAAATTTCCTAGTCATTGTATTTTGTTGTATCAAGAGAACTGAAGTGCATTCTATAGTTTATTGTAAAGGATTTAGTGTAATATTCATATTGTAATGCTTTTAAATTTTAAAACATAGCAGAGTTCATAATACAAATACAAAATAAATAAAACAATTAGTGATAATTCATTATCATAATGTAATGTGTGTGTGTGTTATTTTTCAAATAAAAACCGTACTTTCTATTCAAGTATAACTGGAAATACAATCCTCAAGTGCATACAACACAATCAATGTCTGGAATATTATCAACCTTATCATTCTATTGCAATCCTTTATGACTCCTAGATGTGTCTCCAAAACTAATTTACCTATACAAAAATATTTTTAACCATTCTAATATCTATTAAACATTCACAAAAATTACCAGTTTATAAAACTATCATCTTACATATGAAAACCATCCATTGATAATTAAAAGACATTAAGCCCAAAGCCCCTCCAAGGAGTTTCCCTCATTCCAACTGGATAGTACACAATGTAAATCAAATTCATGAGGGCTCAAGGCCAAGTAAATGTTTCAACAATAAGTGTCTCATGAAGAGAAAGCTTGTCACAAAGTGGGCTTTGAACTTGAGTGAGGGAGGAAACAACCTCATGATAACTATCATAGATATATTTTATATGTAATTTTTTTAAGCATTTAGAAGTCGACACTTCAATTTTTTTTGTTATCTCTCTAGATGCTTAATAAGTTCAAAGTTAAAATAATTATTCATTGATAGTAAATCCCCAATGGTTAACTCAATTTGTTAAACCATCTATTCAGGACATGTTGTCAATAGGGAAGATGTGCATGATGTCAATAGGGAAGAGGTTCATAAATTTTTGGTCATTTTCCATGAAACCCCCCTTTTTTCAATAGAAAAAGCTTGCAACTTGTTATTCATTAAATAGAATCAAAGTTACAAAAAACCAGTCCTCCTTCTCCAAAAAAACATAAACATTCCAAAAAAATATCTCCAAACATCCTATCCAACCTTTAGAAAAAACACTCGAACCCCCATCAAATATTCATTGAAAGACTAGTTAGCCATCTAGTCCACCACCAAAAGATTGACACACTAACAAATTTGACATAAATGACTGAAATAAAAACTAAATGACACCACCTAATGGACCATAAAAAAAACATTATAAGAGCCTAAATCAATTAGATTTCCATCTAGAAATTCTGAAAAGTGAAGATGACAGAGCATTTCTCCAATAGCCTCTTTTGATATGGAATCAACCTCCTGATTGAATATGTGATATATGTGACTGAAAGAGATGGCAACAAAATGTTGGATTAGTAAATTCACCCTCATCATCCAGTTTATCAATATCAAAGGTTGCGAAGGGTTCAGGCCATTTGCCCATTCAATGATAACTTTGGAGTCACCATACTCCCTTAAATCTAAAATGCCTCTCTTCTTTGCAAACCATAGCAACCCCCACAAATAAACAAGCTATTTAAGAGTGTTGGTGCCCTTACCAATTCAATGTGAAACCATTTTATATAAAGAATATATTTACACTTAAGACATTTAAAAAAAAAAAGCTTTTTGGTAGACCAATCAACATTTTCCAATAATGTTGGAGAGAACAAGCCTAATAATTATCATTATTATGAACCAAAGCCTTAAGATATCATAATAAATCAAAGTACACACCATGTACAACAAATGTAAACATGAGGCACAACTCCAAGATAGATAAGAGAGATGAGTTACAAAATAACTCCTAAAACACTAGGAGAACATTCTCGAAATACCTTAATACATTCATACATTTATTTCCAATATTCCCCTAATAGTGACTACATGTCTTCTATATATTCATATTCCAACTAATTGTGCATGTGGCCTCTTTATTAGGCCAACCTTTATATATATACATTTACATACGTTTTCCCCATATATGCTCGTCTTAGAGTCATATCAAATACATTTACTCCCATGTATTCCCCCTTGGGTCATATCATAGAACCCTCCTTCAAAAAGCTTTGTCCTTTAAGATTTGTGATTAGTGACTTTACATGTGATGAAACCTAGTAATGTGATTTCCTTATATTCATGCTTAGCTGTTGCCATGATAATGAGCCATCCATTCAAATTCAATTGTTTTCGATCTTAATCCTTGATAGGCAGTTGTCATATTGTTTTATTTCCTTTGATTCCATGTGGTGTTGTTATGGATTCACCAATTTGTTGTATTTTTTGGTGTCTGATAACATCTTTCCAAGTAATGGTTTTATAATGCTCCATTCCATAATATTGTCGATTATTTCATCTTATTTCTCGTTAATGTCGATGTAGATCTTCCTTTATTTCTTGGAATCTTACTTGGTAATGAGGATGTTGATATGGTTTCACAGTCTGAATTAGTTATGAACCACAGCCTTAAAATATCATCATAAATCATAGTACACACCATGTACAATAAATGTTTATGTGGAGCACAACTCCAAGAAATATCCTTCTCCAAATACGTGATCAATACATTCATACATCCAATTCCCATCTTCCTCGAATAATGATTACATGTATTCTATATATAAATATTCCAACTTGTTGCACATGTTGCGCCTTTATTAGTCTGCCCCTATTACACATACATTTACAAACATTTACCTGTGTATATGCCCCCCTTGGGTTCATATCATATGCATTCACTCCCATATATGCCCCCTTTGGGTCATATCAATCCTCCCCTTTTTCTTTGCCATGTCAACCTCCTCAACTCTTCCTCACTTTCCTATGTCTCGCTCATTGTTTGTAATTCCTCTATCTCTCTTGTTGTCTATTATCAACCTGATTTTGCTCACCTACTTTGTCATTAGCATTTTCAACCTTATGCATCACTTTGGTAGCTTCAGCCACCATTTCCATCACCATATGACTTCAACATTATCAACAAAAACCAAGCCAAATCTCAATTTTTACCATTGAAGTCAACACACAATATTTGACATTTTAATTGTGTTGCAGGCACCAAATCCCTTAAAAACTATGCTTTAGTCCAAAAATAAAAATAAAAAAATTCTTTTTGACTCATTAATGTTGTGCACCTTCTAAAAAGTTTTTTTTTCATCGGTAATGACCAAGGGGCCCACTCGAAAGGGCGCCTCCAAAAGTTGTAGTGGCCTAAAGTGAACCTTACCAATCCATTATTACCCAAAATAACATTTGATATAGTCTTCAATACTTATCATCATCTAACCACTTCATTAATACAATGATATTATTTACATGAAGCTAGTTCTAAGAGAGGTCTAAATATTTTCCTATAAATAAGTTATTGAGGTCACCCATGAAAGGACACACCCATTGCAAGGTTATGTTATCAAATTTCCTTTAGAGAGAAAATAACACCTTTAACCTATTCTTTCTACCATACATGAATACATTCTCTACCATCTAAAGCTTGGAATGGAACACTCAAGGAGGTGAAGGACCTCCCTTGAGGTAGCTTTAAATCCCATCCTACTTCATCTTGTTGGCAGGTGGTTTTGAGATAAGTCAGCTGCGCAGCATCGTGGATGTTGCGCAAGGTCAAAGACACTGCGCAAGGTGGAAAACGACGCACAAGTCAGAGTTAGAATATTTTATGTATTTTGGATTGCATTTTGTGGATATTGGTCATTATTTTGTAGAATCAGTTAAGAAGTAGTTAGGTTGTTGTCTAAGTGGACCATTGATGTAAAGGCGCAAGCCTATAAGTAGATGTAGAGTTACAAGTGTTAAGGAGTGCTAAAAGTTCCATGTTTTTTTACTATTAGAGAGGAATTCATTGTCTGAGATTGATATGCAATTTCTACGCATGAGTTGAGATCTGTTGATCTGTGTACTGAAGAACTGTTTTGGAGAATATGTGTTTTGTTGCGACAACTAATATGACATGACGGAGATTGAGCAGAATCATTATGTCTTTTCTTATTTTCTTGTTTTCCTATTTTCTGCTATCCAAATATGAATGCAATATGTATCTACGATATGGATCTGTGAATGATGTGATGTTTCTCTACTTTGCATGATGTTTTACTATTAGATTTGTTTGTGCATCAATGTTTCGCTATGATTCAGTTATGATAATGCGATCTGTTAAATGATGCGTTGATTCTATTAAATGCATAAGTTGAATGTTTATATCTGTGGAATAAATGATCTGTTAAGTTGATAAGTAGATGCACATGGTCCTCCTTCATTATGCGGAAACTTGGTTTCATCAGCTCTCCCTCGAACATCTCGGGTAAGACTTCATCTGCTCTACAGGTGTTGTCGAATGGGATAAAACCTGTTTGGGCTGGTGCTCAGGGAGATCGCAGTGGTTTGGGTGTCAATAGAGTGGGAAACCCGGTCGATTGGTTTTGTGTCAACAAATGGTTTTGTTGTTGGGACCTTGGTGCGAAGAGGAGGGAGGACATGCTGTGACATCCGACGAAATCGGAAATCCAAGATTGGTTTGACCAAAAGATACGGGAGTTTGGTGAGAAAGAAAATCAGAACCCTGGACTGACGACGGATAAGTGGCTGGCATGGTATATGCATGACGACCCACACGAGTACTTTTTCTCTAAATTTTCGATCATCTTGTATGAGCGGTTATGGCGATTTACCTATTGCAAGACAAATTTCGAGGGAGGTGAGCCAATGTCCTAGACCCCAAAATTGATCCAGGAGTTGTAGGAGGTAGACAACAGAGTGTCATGGGCTGTTGAAGTATGGATTGACAGTTTCTTGGAAGGCTATATCACCAAGTTCACGGTTGATACTACTAAATCCTACAACAAAGCGGAAAAGGAGTTTTTCAATGGACCATGAGGAAGGTTCCTGTTGTCTTTGAAATTGTCAATTAAGATGCTCATCTGTGAAAAAGGCATACTAAAGATGCACCTCGAGTAGTAGAAATATGGTGTGCGGAAGTTGTGGATACCACGAAGACTGGGGGGGATGAATGGAATGATACGAGGTAGATGGGTGCAAGTTATGAAGAGACTGTGAGGGAATCTGAGGAAGAGAGTGGTCTTACGAGAGGAGGAGCAAGGTTTTGAAAAGAGAAGAGGAAAAGGTCAGGGGAAGGTCTTGCTGCGATCGAAATGCAAGACTGTGAAGGAAGATCACATGGGACAAAGCAACCCTACAACGATAACGGGGACGACTAGGCTACGCCCGGGTTAGAGGCAAGATCAACCCCCATCAGCAACATACCCACACCTCTGCGCACTACACTACACTCAGGGAGGAAAATAAGTTTGACACCGCAGTGTCCGACGTGTCAACAACAGTCAAATAGTAGCGGATCAGCAACTATAGGAAGGAGCCCTAGGATGGCGGGCGACGATGCAAAGTTACCTATTTTCCATGGAAATGGGACTAAGGATCTAGAGAAATACTGGTTCTTGTGTGAAGCTATGTGGATTTTTAAACAAACTACGAATGATGATGTCAAGAAAGGTCAACTGGGGACAACTCTTCGAGGTCATGCACTGGATTGGTACATGAAATCTGTACAAGTTCCTACGTGGAATCCAACAAAGACATTGGATGAAGTCAGAAAAGGATTAATTGAAGAATTCAGAAAACCAAAATCTGAAGCACAATACATTACAGAACTGAAAGAGATTAAGCAATATCCAAACAAATTTGCTTAGGATTTTGATCAAAGGTTCAAAACGCTAATGGAAAGAGTCAACTTTGAGATGAGCAACATTCAGCATACATAATGGTTCATCGTGGCATTACTATCTCATATCAGATTACCATTGATGCAACAGAATATTGCGACACAGAGTGAGGCTCTAGAGATTGCGATGGAATTAGAAGCTTCACCTGTTGGTGAGAAAAAGGTCGGTATGAACCAGATTCAGACAAAGTTGGTGAATCTAACCCTCCAGTTGCAAGATATCAAGAATGGAAAAGAGCATCGCAAGGAAGTATGGTGTACTCGATGTCGCGTAGATGGACACACCAAGGATATTTGTCTGGATTTCTAAAACTACTTGTTGTCAGGAGCGTCGAACCCATTGAGTTGTGGCAGTATGCCATGGTGCCACATTTTTCAAGTTTATGGGCATCGACATGAAGATTGTGGATATATGCAGAAGATGGTGACGAAGCCAACAAATTTATACTGTACATTCTCTTGGTCTATTAGGCACAAGGACAAAGATTGTCGTGCATATGACCTACTCCAGGAAAGAACATACGACTCGTACTATGTGAAGGGAGAGGACCATTGGGCGGTACAGCAACCGCAATCGTAGGTGGTACAGTCTCCACCTCAACCATAGTTTGTACCCCAGCTGCAATCGCATATGTAGTTTGTACCATAGCCGCAACCACAACAACAGTTTGTGGCACAACCTTAGTACAATCAGATGCAGATGCCTTCGTAGTAGCCACAGTATATTCAGCCAACGCAGTATGTTCAGCAGCAGCCGAATCCCCCACAACAATAATTTAATCAACCGCAGTATTAGCAATAAGGAGGATTCCACAGAGGATTTTGAGGAGGACAAGGTGTAGTCTTTGGTCGAGGAGGACGATAAGGTCATGAACTAGTGCAATGTTATAATTGCGGTGTACTACTGGGACACTATCAAAGAGATTGTCCACAATTACAAGCACATTGTATGTATTGTATCATTGTCGACTACACTGTTAAGAACTGTCCACAATTGATCACGAGATGGTAGGCAGGAAATGTTCCCTAATTACAGAGCCAGAACTAGTTGCAGAACCAGAACCAGTTGCAGAATTAGAGCCAGAACAAAATTCCAATTCAACACCAGAATGTAAATAAAAATGCGAATCAACCTGTGAATCCGCCATTGAACCAGAATCAAGGATCGACGGTTGCGACGATCTCTGCAGAACCCAAGACACAGGACGTTGATGTTGTTGTCATCATTCATGGAGGTACGACGATAGGAGAAGATAGTCCACATCCACAAATTCGGTTGGTTAGGAAAAAGAAGGTGCAATTCGATGTCAACGCGGAGAAGGATACATTCTTTGAAGCATGCGATGTGATAAGGAGAAACCCTGGTAAGTTACTTGTTTATGAAATGTCCACTTCTTTTGATTCAACTTTGGAAGCAGGACCATTGCAACAGCATGGTGCCTTGCAGAATTTCTTTGAAAGTTGTTTGTATTTGGAAAGAGATCCCGATGCTCTGGCTGAGATTGAGAATCTATTGCATCGACCCACTAAGGGGTGGAAGGGCTCCGCGGTGAACTATTTGCATAAGAAAAATACGAGGAAAGAAATGCGAATGAATATTCAGATAGGGTACTATGAGGTAGATTCAACCATTATGGATATAGGCTTAGATGTTAATATTTTGACAAGACAGACATGCCAGAAGATGGGGAGCCCAACACTGGGCTGGTCTCTTATGCAACTGTGGTTGGCTAATCAGGCCAGAGTAACATCGATTGGGCGTGTGTCTCATCTGGTAGTGGATGTTGAGGGCATGAAAACCTATGCTGATTTTGATGTTATTGAAGTTGTTGATGGTGGAGGCTCCTATCTCACGTTGCCGGGGATTGGATGGGCCAATGACAGTATGGTAGTGTCAATTTTAAGAAGCGTGTGCTGACCTTTGAAAATCAACACATTAGAGTCATTGCTCCGATGGACCCAAGTGAGGGATGAAGGTATATTGAACCAATGAAGGACAAAGTTGTAAGGAGATGGGATCATGCATATAACATGTCAAAAGATTATATCCATCCAACTGTTGACGGGGAACTTGGTTGGCATAGCTCTAGATCTGCATCTTCGGACTCTGATGCTACTTTAGAAAATCAACAGAATAGGATGCATGAGGTGTCATTCCAAAAGTGTGATTTGATTACACAGTCATTGTACCGAGTCACGACTGAGATTGTTAAATTACCAGTATATGAAGGACTGCCTGATTTATTTAATTTTCTGTTGGCATTTGAAGGTAAGGTATTATAACCACAACGATTGCTGGCGTTGGATGAAGCAATGAATGCTACGCCAACACGTTGGTGGGCGACCCATAAGAAGTTGATCATTGGATGGTCGCAGTGTCGAATATTGATGACAATTTGCTTTGGCGATGCAGAAGTGTACCATGGTGGAAGGTACGATGGGTGTAATAGCCTCGATGATCATTTGATTGAGTGTTAGACCTTGTGGGCATCATGACCAAAGGATGAGTGGGTCCATGCCTTTGTCCACACGTTGAATGAAATTTTGCGATCTTGGTATGTATTAGCTGAGTTGCCCAGAGAGATCACTACTTGGGAAGAGTTGACAGTTTGCTTTACTCACACCTTCAATTTCATGGATACCAATCCAGATGTTGATAATGCACTACAAATCATCCACGACATTGTTCTGAAGGTAGTTCCGGTTGCATACCCCGTGGATCCGCATGCGCATTGTCAGATGAATTCGATGATGGAATGATATAATGTAAATGGAGGACCAGAGGATTGTGATGATCCGTTGAACATCAATATTCCAGAAACAGAAGGGAGTCGGGATGTCGCAACACCTGATGTACCGACGAATCTAATGAATTAGCCATTAAAAATTAGGAAGGTCAACATTGGGACGGAGCATAACCCAAAGTTTGCGAATGTCAGGGACTACTGGGATGAAGAAACCATGCCAAATATCACAGACCTGTTGCACGAATTCCAATATTTGTTCCCTACGAAGTTTTCTAGGATGAAGGGAATAGTGGGAGATTTAGGGGAAATAAAAATCCCGCTAAAGCCAGATGCGAAACTAATAAGCCAGAGGCCGTGTCGGTTGAATCCATGATTCAAGGAAATAGTCAAAGATGAGCTCGATAGAATGATAGATGCTGGGAGAATTGGGCTGGTTGAAGAATTAGAATGGATGAGTCCTATGGTGGTCCAAGATAAGAAGACAAGTGAGGTTTAGATTTGTGTTGACCTTAGAAAATTGAATGATGCGTGTATACATGATCCATGTCTGACACCATTCACTAATGAGGTGCTAGAAGGAGTAGGCGGACAAGAAATGTATTCATTAACGGCTGGATTTTCCAACTATCACCAGATTAGGATCACAAAATAGGATCTCCATAAAACAACATTTGTTACTGAATGGGTTTGTTTTCAATACATTGTGATGTTGTTTGGAATGAAGAATGCGTCTGCGATATTTCTCGGGTTGTTATTGCTGCATTCAAGGATTTTATTCAAAAGTTTCTGCAAGTATATATGGATGACTGGACAGTTTATGGGTTGATCAGGGACCATCTTGCAAACTTGCGACTGATGCTAGAGCGATGCAGACAACATCAGATCGCGCTGAATTTGAAGAAGTGTATTTTCTATGCCCCGTTTGGGATGCTGTTGGGACACATTGCTTGAAAGCAAGGACTATTGGTTGACCCTATGAAGATTGCGATGATTTTGAGTTTGCCAACATAAACAAATGTGAAGGAACTTAGAGCGACGTTGGGGCACATAAGATACAACTGCAAGTTTATCCGTGGTTATGCTACGATCATAGCTCCGATGGAAAGGTTGATAAAGAAGGATGCAGTGTTTGTATGGAGTCAAGAGTGTGAAGTAAGTTTTGAGACGCTGAAGGCCAAGATGGCTTCCACACCAATACTAGTTTTTCCTGATTGGAATAAGGAATTCCATGTACACGTGGATGCATCGTTAGTTGTGCTGGGTGTGGTGCTAGCGCAGTCAGGGGAAGGAGATATTGATCATCCGATTGCTTTCCCTGGTCGGAAGCTGTCATATGCAGAGAAAAATGACACTACCACAGAAAGGGAGGTCTAGCGATGGTATATGCGCTACAGAAGTTTCAACATTACATGTTGGGATGTCATTTCAAAATGTTCACATACCGTTCTACTTTGAAATACTTGGTCAATAAGCCTGTGTTTGGGGGGGAAGATATGTCATTGGCTACTTCTCTTTCAGGAGTTTGATTTGAGATAATTGTGAAGCCGTTTCATTTGAATGCTAGCCCAGATCATTTATCGTGAATCGAGACATGTGAGGAACCAACAAATATAGAAGATGGGTTGCTTGATGCGCAACTATTCATAGTTGAGATGGATGACAACTATTATAAGCAGATAATTCAGTTTCTGGCAACAGGAATTGCACCATAGGACCTGACTACAAGTCAGAAGAAGTAGTTGGTTATCAAGGTTGTGGATTTCCAGCTGATCACTAGACAAATCTATAAACTAGGACCAGATGATATTTTACGGTGATGTGTCCTCCCACATGAACAAGGGTAGATATTGGCAGAGGCACACGCGGGAGTTGTTGGTGGACACTATGGAGGTCACACTACTGCTAGGAAGGTGCTCTGCACAGGAATTTGGTATCCCACTCTTCATAATGATGTGAAAGATTAAGCGTGGACCTGCGATGTCTATCAGAGAACTGGAAAAGCATCAAGGAGGGATGAGATTTCGCTGGTACCTCAGGTGATGTTGTAGCCATTTGATAAATGGGCCGTGGAATTTATTGGACCAATCAACCCACCTGGAAAGAGAACCGGTGCACGGTACATAATTGCAGTGACAGACTATTTGACAAGATGGGTGGAGGTTGCACCTATTGTAGATTGGACCGTTGCAACAGTAGAGAAGTTCCTGTTTGACAACATTGTGACTCAGTTTGGATGTCTAAGGATATTGATGAGCGACCAGGGGAGTCACTTCATCAATCGCACAATCAAGGCATTGACATAGGAGCTTCAAATAAAACATAAGAAGAATACCCCGTATCATCCATAAGAAAATGGAACAGTGGAGGCGTTCAACAAGGTGTTGGAGCATGCACTTAGAAAGGTATATAACGAAAATCGTGATGACTAGGACTTGAAGATTCTAGCAGTATTGTGGGAATATCGCACCACTTGCAAAAGATTGACATGACAGATACCATTCAAATTGGTGTATGGGCAAGAGGCAGTCATGCCTATGGAGTACATTGTTCCAAGTTTGTGCTTAGCAGCAACGACGGGTATGGATGATGAAGCAATGTTAGAAGAACACTTCGAACAATTGGTAAAGCTTGAGGAAGACCACTTTGTCGCATGCTTTCACCAGCGCATTCGAAGGATCAACAAAAGGCTTGGCATGATCAAGATATTCCGCCGCATGCGATTGAGACCAAAAATGAGGAACTCAATGCCTCCCTACAGCAATCACAAGTTGTGTCCATAGACATCATTGTGCTGTCCACACAGATGTTGGTGCATATGTAGAGGGTTTCCAATCAAGAGTTGGAAGACAGAGAACAAAGTATAAGCGGTCAGTTCTTGTGATCAAAGGAGAAAGAGGCAGAAGCACATAAATAGGTTAAAGAGTTGAAGAAGGAACAAGAGTGCCTAATCGCGAAGAATGCCAAGGTGATTGAAGAGTTGAAGAAGGAGCAGGACCGACTGGTGGTCGAGAAAGTGCATATATGGGATAATAAAGTGCGATTGGAAGAGGTAGTTTCTGATGCCTGTCAATATGTATACAAGAGCACGACGGAGCTGGATGCGATGGAACAAGCAAAGCAGCTTGGAGCAGTCCTTGCACAGTTGCATAGCGATCATGCAAACTTGTAGGCACTAGTACATCCAGACACACCGCCTGAACAAGTAGCAGAGAGGAAAATCGCCATGGAGGATCTGGTGACACATCTAGAGGAGATGGAGTAGGAAGCAAAGAAGGTAGCTTAGGAGACTACACAATTTTAGGGTAGCATAGTCATGGATGAGTAATTAGAGCAATTGACGAAGCAGTTGTAGGAGCCATAGGGGCAGCTGGAAATGCTGAAGACGTCAGTAAGAGTGTTGCCACCGGTCATTTAGATCACCAAGTCTACGGAGCTCAAGGAGTTGTAGCAGCATGTTGTAAAGGACAGGGAGTGTCAGGAGAGGCGCAATACATAGTTAGATGGGTTCCAAGATATTGGAGTGCAACTTTATGTTAAGGCAGTTTCTACGCTACAGGTAGTTCAAGAAGGAAAAAAGGAGGTTACTGATAAGATGGTTGAGCATCCATTAGTGCATGATTTGATAGGGAGTCAGGAGATCGCTAAGAAGGTCAAAGAGAAAGTCAAGGAGATCAGTTAGCAATACACCAAGTTCAGCTGACGTGGCTCGAGGGCGAGCCACAAGATTGTGTTGGGGCCATGTTGGCAGGCAGTTTTGAGATAAGTTGTTGATGTATTTGTAACTTCGGAATGTATTCATCCGTATATCTTATGTATTGTACCCCGATGTTTATTCTGGGATGTGTCTCTAATGTAATTGAGTCATGTCATACCCTGATGTTTATTCCGGGAATTTTCTATAATGTAATTGAGTCATGTCATACCCCGATATTTATTTCGGGAAGTTTCTATAATGTAATAAGTCATGTCAAGTCATTGTGGGTAACCCTCCTATTGGTCAAGGGTTAAAGTCCCCGCAGTTGTGGGGCCCTAGGGTTATTAGACTATCCTAGAGAAGTCGACCCTAGGTGATTCATTGTAAGTCTGGGCAATAGTCCCCACCGTTGTGTTAAGGATAAACCTCCTTGTTGGTTGGAGGAGGCAAAGTCCCCACAAGTTGTGGGGCACTAGGGTTATTAGACACTCCTAGAGATGTCGGCTCAAGTAAGTAATTGTTAAGTGAGGACGACATGTTGGAGTGGGTTTCAAGTGAACGAAAGAATATAAATAGAGAGTGAGCCTCTCTATTTATCACACACACACTCACTCATTGGGGTGCATGAGTGAGAGAGGAGAAGCTCTCTTAGTGTGAGAGAGAGATAGAAGCCGTGGAGATACTCTTTATGTTTTTAGGTTTTACTTTTGGTGCTTATTCTATCTCTGAGGAAGTTGCGGGGTTTTCACCATTTATGGTTTCCCCGAGGATAAACACTGTGTTCATTGTCTCTTGTGTTTGATTGTTGTGCTTGTTGTTCTCTCAGTTAAAGATCCTAATATAATGCTAGCTTAATGATAAAAATCTAACATGGTATCAGAGCTAACTTGAGAAGAAGACATTGTGCAGCTACAGAAGCTAGGGCTTCTTACTTTTTGGGTCTCTCTCCATAATCCATCAGCAAAAGTATGCTAGGCTAACTCTCCATTGAAGGGTGCATCTTTCTGTCGAAATAGAATTCGATTCTGAGCATTTTCAGTTTTGGTGCGAAAAATTAGGGCTTTCTACAGAAGAGGAATTTTTCAGTGAGCCTGACATAGGATTTTTCTCCTCATCAAAATCAAAGTTTAGAGACCTGGATCCAGATTTTTGGTTGGGTGAAACTCCGAAAAAGTGAAACCCTAGTTTGACCCCGAGCTAGAAAAAACCCTAGATACTAAAACTACTAAGTTTTGGTACATTCACTATATCTCGATTTTGGAAAAGGACCAAGAGATGAAAATTGTAGAGGCTGAAGATAAAATCCTAATTTACAATGTATCCAAAATTCAGCCTCAGATTCACTACATTCTAGGATATATGCTCCCTCCAAGTTAGGGTTCCAGCCTCTTCCAGAATTCCTCCCTAAACAAGACACCTCGGGATAATTGCTATATATTGGGATAAAAAGGTCCAAATGAAATTCCTAAAGATTTTCAAGAAAGGACATAGACTATACTTTCTATGGTCCGATTTTTAGACTCAGGAGATGAACCAATGACACGTGGCAGTCCGTACGACTTCATTGTTCTGAACAGTCCTGTAACAGGTCACCTTGGGAAAATAATCATAAGTCCCAATTGGTGAAACCAATTCTGATGAAACCTATGGTTTTGTATCAGGGACATGTGAGGCTACCTCAGTGAGAAGTTTTAGACATAGAGGAGTAATAATTTCAGAGATACCATAGAAACAGTAACAGGAATTTCTACATAAGAAATTGGAAAACTAGGGCTTCCTATTCCGGAAGCTTCCCTCCACTGTTTTCAGAAAAAGAAGTACATTGGACAGATCAACTTGAAAAGATCTATCTTTCTATCCAATCAGATCTGAAAGATTACAGGTTTTGAAAATTAGGGTTTCTCTGACAAACCCTAGATTAGCTAGCTTCGAAACCAGGACAAACACCTCAAATCGGTAAGATCTAATCTTTTTCTATTTGCATTTGAGGTTCTCATTTCAAAGTGATTTATCACATCAGCTTGATGATAATATTGGTGAAGTTGACAACTTCCAAGCATGGAAGTATTTTATCTCTCTGAAGAAAATGAATTGGACACCTACATGAGTAGAGAGGTTCCAGTTTCAGAGGGAGATGAGGCTAAAAGCCTTACACCAGAAGAACTTGGTCAAGGCCAAGAAGATCATTGTTGATTCAATCACGAATCACATTGTACCACAAGTGTCTTCCCTAAAGAAATCGAAGATGTTTGATTCCTTGACCAAGCTATTTGAAGGGAAGAACATAAATCAGAATATGACTTTGAGAAAACAGTTGAAGAATGTGAAGATCCAGAATGCAGAGACCATACAGTCATACTTTACAAGGGTCTTTCAAATCAAAGAACAAATTGAAGCGGTAAAAGAAGAAGTGAAGAATGCAGAAGTGGTGATAGCCACCTTGAGTGGCCTCCCAGGATCATGGGATTCATTCATTCAAAGAATGTGTGCTAGAAGGAAGGGATTACTTTCAGCAAGACTCTGGGAAGAACACACACAAGAAGAAGCTCAACTAATAATAAGAGAAAAGAAGATGAGAGCAACTGAAGATCAAGCTTTCTCCATCCAAAGAAGATCCCTCAAGCGATGAGGAATATGAAGAACTCAACTCTTGAAGAACCTCTTATCCACCTTAGCATTTGGATAAGAAACGATGCTATTATGAATGAAGAAGACGATAAAGCTGAAGGCTCAAGAAGGAGTTTACCCACGAAACAAATAAAGATAAGTATTCAATTGTCATTTCATGATATTTTTTTGTTATGCATTTGTATTATGCATGATAGAATGTTTGCATTAATGACAGTATACTACTAATATGCATGTAATGCGTAATTAGCTCATGGTGCTATACAACTCTCCATTGCTACTTATCTAGAAGGAAACCTCTTTGCTGACATATTGGATTAGTGCACAATCTCAATGTTGTCCTGGTAGAGATGGAAGGCATCTAGAAAAGTTTCCGTGAGATATAGATGAATGTTGTATTGGCTAAAGTAGTTGCATGATCATATATTTATGCATAAGAATTTGCCAGTATGAATATTCCTCATGAAATGTTTCTAACCATACAAATGCATTTGACTTGTAGGAAAGATCGCATACATAATCGGCTACAAGCAAAGAAGGATGAGACTTGTTCCAAAGAACAAGTGACGACATTTCAAAATGAAAAATAATATGACGAATGTAGTGACATCATTGATGTAGAACCTTCCAAGAACAAAGGGAAGATCAGTTCAAGAAGAATGATGTCTAGGATGCAGTATCGATACGTGAAGGAAAGTTTGTAGTTCCATCATGCAGTAGATGGAAACATCGTGGGATATAAGGCAAGATTCGTATCACGAGGATTTTCACGAAAAGAAGGCATAGACTATGAAGAGACATTTGCAGCCACTGCAAGTGAAGACACATGACAGGAAGAATCATGTGTGCAAATGAAAGAAGGCCTTGTACAAACTCAGAAGACACCCATGGGATAACACATACATGAGGAGCTTGATGAAGATCCGAACCTTTGCTACAAGGTTGATAAAGGATGACAAGCTCACAGATGGGTGCAAGAAGAACTTTTGAAAAGGTTCAAGATAGAGGATCTTGGTATCCAATGATCCTAGATGGATACATAGAAGATTAGTAGCATAGGAATCTACTTGTCACTCCGGTACAGAATGTTTCAGTGCTTAAAGTACAGAAGACAGAGGGAGTGACTGCAGAAGATCCTGAGGTTCGACATGGTACGATAGGATGGATAGGTTACTGATGACTCTAGGCTTTACTGAGAGTAAAGTGGATTCCATTGTTTGCTTCAAGGTTGAAGGCGAAAGACCAGTGATGCTCCTGTTATGTGCCGATGCACTACGTTCTAGGCATGGAGGTGTGGACAAGGGAAGTATGCAGTAGAGATCCTGAAGAGGTTCAGGATGATAGATTGCATGACCACACCTATGGCATCGAACCTGAAGCTATTGAGTGTTGCTTCATCAGATTCAGTTGATGCCATGATGTATCATTAGATGATTTGTTCCTTGATGTACCTGACGGATACAAGACTAGATACTTGCTTTGTTGTGAACACATTGAGACATGTTCACTTGATGGCTGCAAGAATGATACGAATCAAAAGATTAACCTGGAAGGTTATATGGATTTAGATTGGGCAGTGCCATTGATAGGAAGAGCACTTTGGGGTGCTTCTTCAATATGAGATCATGTGTGATCTCTTGCTTAACAGGATGGAGTCCCGCATGGCGCTGAGTATAGCCGAGGCAAAAGATGTTGCCACTTGCTATTTGGGAGGTAGTATGTTTCCTTTAAAAACTACTATTTGATTTGCTTGATTTGACTTGCATTTTTGGTATGATGCAGAGAGGAGCAGTGAAGCTCCAATTTGTGATATAGATTGAGATCTCTCAAAAGAGGGAGTTCTAGCATAGCTGGTGAGACAGGTTTTCTGAGCATAAATCTTGGTGAAGCTCGTAGGTTTCTTAGATGTAAACGATCATGTAGGTTGTCCTTGGATGTAATCAGTCCTGGTGAAGCTCGCAGGTTATCCTTGGACGTAATCAGCCTTGATGTGATTCTATGCTAGAAATGGCTAGAGTGAAGTTTGAGTACTTTAAGGAGAAGCTTGGTGTTCTCCAGATCGAGGTTCCCTCCAAAGGGAAGTGATGATTTCGTGAGCCCTTCTAACATGGTGAGAGGATTGGTTCCTTCCATGCTCAGACATAGGTGCTGTGCCCTTCTGACATGGTGAGAGGATTGGTTCCTTCCATGCTCAGACATAGGTGATGTGCCCTTCTGACATGGTGAGAGGATTGGTTCCTTCCATGGTAAGATATAAGTGATATGCCCTTAGACATCGTGAGAGGATTGGTTCCTTCCATGGTCGGATGTAAGAGTTGTGACATGGTGAGAGGTTTGGTTCCTTCCATTGTCAGATGTATGTGTGGATTCCACATCCAGCATGAAAAAGGGCTGGCTCTGTGAAGACACATCTAGTATGAAAAAGGACTAGCTCTGTGTGGATTCCACATCCAGCATGAAAAAGGGCTGGCTCTATGAAGACACATCTAGTATGAAAAAGGACTAGCTCTATGTGGATTCCACATCCAGCATGAAAAAGGGCTGGCTCTATGAAGACACATCTCGTATGAAAAAGGACTAGTTCTGTGTGGATTCCACATCCAACATGAAAAAGGGCTGGCTCTGTGAAGACATATCTAGTATGAAAAAGGACCAGCTCTGTGTGGATGCCACATCCAGTATGAAAAAGGACTGGCTCTATGAAGACACATCTAGTATGAAAAAGGACTAGCTCTGTGTGGATGCCACATCCAGTATGAAAAAGGACTGGCTATGTGAAGACACATCTAGTATGAAATGGGACTAGCTTTGTGTAGATGCCACATCTAGTATGAAAAAGGACTAGCTCTGTGAAGACTCATCTAGTATGAAAAAGGACTAGCTATGTGTGGATGCCACACCTAGTATGAAAAAGGACTGCCTCTGTGAAGACTCATCTAGTATGAAAAAGGACTAGCTCTGAGTGGATGACACATCTAGTATGAAAAAGGACTAGCTCTGTGTGATGATACATCCAGTGTGAAAAAGGACTGGCTCTGTAGATGTACATCCAGCATGAAAAAGGGCTGGCTCTATAAAACTTCCTGTGATGAGAAGAATCAAGAGATAACACCCGTGATGATTCAGTGATGATGATCCAACAGTGATGATCCAGATCAAGTGATGATCTAGATCCAATGATGATGTCAAGTGATGATCTAGATCCAATGATGATGTCCAGTGATGATCCAGATCAAGTGATGATGTCCAGTGATGATGATCCAGATCCGATGATCAAGATGACTTGAAGATGAAAGATGACTTGAAGATGAAGATGACTTGATGATGATCCAGATGATACAGAGAAGAAGACTTGTCCTGATATATTGTGTCGAGAGAATACCTTCCTAGTTAATAGGGAGTGTTGATGTATTTGTAACTTCAGAATGTATTCATCCGTATATCTTATGTATTGTACCCCGATGTTTATTCCAAGATGTGTCTGTAATGTAATTGAGTCATGTCATACCCTGATGTTTATTTCGGGAAGTTTCTATAATGTAATTGAGTCATGTCATACCCCGATGTTTATTCTGGGAAGTTTCTATGATGTAATAAGTCATGTCAAGTCATTGTGGGTAACCCTCCTATTGGTCAAGGGTTAAAGTCCCCGCAGTTGTGGGACCCTAGGGTTATTAGACTATCCTAGAGAAGTCGACCCTAGGTGAGTCATTGTAAGTTGGGGCAATAGTCCCCACCGTTGTGTTAAGGATAAACCTCCTTGTTGGTCGGAGGAGGCAAAGTCCCCACAAGTTGTGGGCCACTAGGGTTATTAGACACTCCTAGAGATGTCGGCTCGAGTAAGTAATTGTTAAGTGAGGCCGACATGTTGGAGTGGGTTTCAAGTGAATGAAAGAATATAAATAGAGAGTGAGCCTCTCTATTTATCACACACACACTCACTCATTGGGGTGCATGAGTGAGAGAGGAGAAGCTCTCTCAGTGAGAGAGAGAGAGACATAAGTTGTGGAGATCATCTTTATGTTTTCGGGTTTTACTTTTGGTGCTGATTCTATCTCTGAGGAAGTTGCGAGGTTTTCTCCATTTATGGTTTCCCCGAGAACAACACTGTGTTCATTGTCTCTTGTGTTTGATTGTTGTTATTGTTATTCTCTCAGTTAAAGATCCTTATATAATGCTAGCTTAATGATAAAAATCTAACATAAGCCAGCTGCGTAACATCGTGGATGTTGCGCAAGATCAAAGACACCACACAAGTGGAAAACGACGCGCAAGTCAGAGTTAGAATAATTTATGTATTTTTGTTATTTGGGACCGCATTTTGTAGATATTGGTCATTATTTTGTAGAATCAGTTAAGAAGTAGTTAGGATGTTGTCTAAGTGGACCATTGATGTAAAGGCACAAGCCTATATGTAGACGTAGAGTTGCAAGTGTTAAGGAGTGGTAAAAGTTCCATGTTTTTTTACTATTAGAGAGGAATTAATTGTCTGAGATTGATATGCAAGATCTGCGCATGAGTTGAGATCCGTTGATCTGTGTACTGCAAAACTATTTTTGAGAATCCGTGTTTTGTTGTGACAACTAATATGACATGACATAGATTGAGTAGAATCATTGTGTCTTTTCTTATTTTCCTGTTTTCATGTTTTCTGCAATCCAAATATGAATGCAAAGTGTATCTGCGATATGGATATGTGAATGATGCAATGTTTCTCTGCTTTTCATGATGTTATACTGTTAGATCTGTTTGCACATCAATGTTTCACTATGATTTAGTTATGATAATGCAATCTTTTAAATGATGAGTTGATTCTGTTAAAAGCATAAACTGAATGTTTAGATCTGTGGAATAAATGCTGCACTAAGTTGATAAGTAGATGCACATGGTCCTCCTTCATTATGCGGAAACTTGGTTCCGTCAACTCTCCCTTGAACATCTTGGGTGAGACTTCATTTGCTCTGTAGGTGTTTCCAGATGGGATAAAGCCTTTCTGGGACGGTGCTTAGGGAGATCATGGTGGTCTGGGTGTCAACAGAGCGGGAACCCCTGTCGACTGGTTTTGTGTCAACACATCTACTATCTCAAGGTGTTGTTGTAAGTCTCTTCTTTCTCTATTAATAAAAACAAGTGTATTGAGAATATGTGATTGCATAGCTAGTAATTGATTTACTTCTTTTTGCATGAGACATAATAAAGAACAATTTACTTTTCATGGCTCTTTGAGTTTACTTTCATATTACCTACTATTCAATTAACACAACATTTACGTAGGTATCTTTTGGTAAATGTTGGTAATAAAACACCAACACCATTGACTATAAGTAAAGATATTTCAAGTTATAAATTAAGCACCGAACACAAATACACTAGTAATAGAAAAATAAGAACAATAGTCACTTCAAGCATGTTTCCAAGACTTGTAAGAGAAGAGGATTTTGGAACAAAACAAGAAGATTTTCACACCACTTTAAACAAATTTAACTAGATTAGATGCAAAGATTATACCTTCCTTTCTTTTTTTTCACAAAAAAAAATGTAATTCATTCATTAAATGAATCACAATGTACAAAATAAGGCCTTAGCCAATCATTACATAGTCATTAAGAGAAAAATGTTAGATTTTTAACATTAAGCTAGCATTATTAGGATCTTTAACTGAGAGAATAACAAGCACAACAATCAAACACAAGAAACAATGAACACAGTGTTGTTCCTCAGGGAAACCATAAATGGAGAAAACCTCGCAAATTCCTCAGAGATAGAATCAACACCAAAAGTAAAACCCCAAAATAGTAAGATGATCTCCCGACAGCAGCAACCTCTTTCTTCCTAGCCCCAGTGTCTTCTTCTTCCTCAGCTATGCACTACAACTAAGTGTGTGATAAATAGAGAGGCTAGCTCTCTATTTATACTAATTCCTGACTTGACTAAACCCAACTAGGGCCGACTTCACTAGGTGAGTCTAATAACCCTAGTGCGCCGGAACTGCGGGGAATTTAACCCTTGATCAATAGGAGGGTTACCCACAATGACTTGACATGACTTGTTTACATTATAGATCCTCCTGATCGAAAAATCAGGGCATGACATGTCTCAATTACATTACAGACACATCCCATAATAAACATCAGGGTACAAGACATAAGATACATAGGTGAATACATTCTGAAGTTACAAATACATCAACACTCCCTCTTAACTAGGAAGGTATTCTTTCGACACAATTTTCAGCACTGGTATTCTTCTCTGTATCGATTGGATCATCTCGGCATTGTCATCTTCAAGTTGTCTTTATCTTCAAGTTGTCTTCATCTTCAAGTCTTCTTCATCTTCAAGTCATCATCGTATTTAGGTCTTCTTCGTCTTCTTCGTCTTCTTCATCTTCAAGTCATCTTCTTCTTCAAGTCTTCTTCATCATGGGATCTGGATCATCATGACTGCTGGATCATCACTGTATCATATTCACATCTGGATCATCACTTGATCTAGATCATCATCAAGTCTGGATCATCATCACATCTAGATCATCGCTTGATCTGGATCATCATCATCATCGGTTCTATCTCTCGACTTTTCTCGTCATAGGAAGTTCTATAGAGCCAACCCTTTTTCACGCTGGTTGTAGGCCTACCCTTCATGTAGGTCTTCATCAGCACTTATATTTGACCCTAAGTCAGATTGGCCAGCCCAGCTATTACATCTGACCTCATTTTGTCAGAAAAGCATGCCCAGCACTCACATCTGACCATGTGTAAACACATCGCGCCAGAATGGCTCAGCACTTATATCCGACCATGTGTGAACACACCGCATAAGAAAGGCTCTGCACTTACATCCAACCATGTTCGAAAACACGGCATCGGAAGGGCTCAACACTTATAGTCGGCCATGCTCAAAAGCACCGCATCGAAAAGGATCAGCACTTACATTCGACCATGCTCGAAAGAAATGCATCGAAAGGGCTCTGCACTTATATCCGACCATGCTCGAAAGCACCACATCAGAAGGGCTCTCAGTCCCAGACCGAGGATTCCTGGTAACTGACCAGGTGCCTCCATTCTCCCAGAGAATGGCATCAGCCCTTATATCTGATCAAGTGGGAACACCTCCCTCAATCACATCAGAATAGCCATGCGCTCACATTTGATCATGTAAGACTACATCCTACAGTCATATCAGAACGACCCTTAGTCCCAGACTGAGTTTTCCTGGTAATTGACCAGGTGCCTCCATTCTAAGAATGGAATTTAGCCCTTACATCTGGTCATGTAGGGACTAATCCTACAGTCACATCAGAATGGCTTAGCACTCATATCTGATATGGAAGGAACCAAATCCTCTCACCATGACAGAATGGCTTAGCCCTTACATCTGACCATGGAAGGAACCTAATCCTCTCACCATTTCAGAATGGTTCTCGGTCTCATCATTTCCCCTTGGAGGGAAAATCGATCTAGAGAACACCAAGCTTCTCCTTAAAGTACTCAAACTTCACTCTAGCCAATTGCTTCATCAATACATCAGCTATCTGTTCCTCCATCGCAACTCACTGGAGCTTCACTGCTCCTCTCTGCACCATATCCCTGATATAGTGATACTTGATATCGATATGCTTCGACTTGTCATGGAACACAGGGTTCTTTGACAACTTCACACAACTCTGGTTGTCGCAATATATTCAAGTAGCATCCATCTAGAGATCAAATAAATCAGACAGTAGCTTCCTCAGCCATACTGCCTCACAACTAGTTGAACAAGCTGCAACATACTCTGCTTCAGCTGTACTCAGTGCCACACATGATTGCTTCCTACTAAATCAAGAGATCACACCTGATCCCATACTGAAGCAGCATCCTAAAGTGCTCTTCCTATCGATGGCACTGCCTGCCCAATCTGAATCAACATAACCTTCTAGGTTAATCTTCTGATTTGCCTCATACTTGAGCCCATAGTCAACTGTACCCTTCAGGTACCTTAGAACATGATTTGTAGCAATCAAGTGAACATGTCTCAGATTCGTCAAGAACTGGCTCAAGGTGTTCACAGTAAATCAAATATTTGGTCTCGTGTTCGTCAGATACATCAAGGATCCAATCATCTAATGATACATCGTAGCGTCAACCGCTTCTGATGAAGCATCACTTAATAGCTTCAGGTTCGGTGCCATAGGTGTGGTTATGGCCTTGCAATCCATCATCTCGAATCTCTTCGGGATCTCTATGCGGCATACTTCCATTATCCAAGGAAGGTCCCATTCGCATTTTACCACACCTCCATGCCTAAGAAATAGTGCATCATTCCCAAGTCTTTCATTTCAACTCGGCAACAAATTTCCTCTTAGTATCAACAATCAACCCATCCATACCTGTTACAAACAGATCATCCACATATAGTAGGAGTATCATTGGATTGCCATCTTCAACCTTGTAGTAAAGGTTAGAATCTGCTTTAATCTTGGTAAAGCCCAAACTGGATAGGAAACCATCAATTCTACCGTACCATGTCTTGGGTGCATGTTTCAAACCGTGTAGGGATTTCTTCAATCTGCACACATGAGACTCTCTGCCATGTGTCTTAAAACCGAGTGGCCGTTCCACATACACTTCCTCTTCCACTACACCATTCAAGAAAGCAGTCCTGGCATCCATTTGGTGTATCTTCCATTTCATCATTGCAGCAAGAGAAAGTAATGATATGATGGAAGTGTATCTGGCTACAGGTGCAAAGGTTTCTTCATAATCTATTCCTTCTTTCTGGGAGAAACCACAAGCCACAAATCTTGCTTTATATTTCTTGATGCTGCCATCTGCAGCATGCTTGATCTTGTAGATACATTTGGAAGTTACAATAGACTTCCCTTCTGGTCTTGGGACAACATCCCAAACATCATTCTTCATGATCGATTGATACTCTTCGATCATAGCATCATTCCACTCTTTTCGTTCTGCCGCTTCTTCATAGTTGGAAGGTTCTTTATCAATAATGTCACATAGCAATGCTACGTAACTAGAACATGATCTAGTTCTCTTTCTTCCTTTGGGTGTTTCTTCTTAAGCTCCATATCTTTCTGCACCTTGGATAATTTCATGTACCCAAGTAGGTTTCCTCTTATGAGGATTCTTCTCCAGAGGTGGATCTACAGGTTCTTGAGGTTCTTCTAGTTCTTGATCTTCTTCTTGAATTTCTTCGTTCATGATTGTATCATGAATTCTAGGTTCTCTTGTTTCTTCAGGTTCTTCAGCCGGTTTCTTCCTGGATTTGATGTGGGATGAATCTTCGTCAAATGTTACATCTCTGCTAATGTCAATATTATTGAACCGTGGGAAGTATATTCTATAAGCCTTCGAGATTTCAGAGTATCCCACAAATATACCCTTCTTTCCTGAAGGATCTAATTTTGTCCTCTTTTCTTTTGGAATGTGAATGTAAACTGGACAGCCGAATATTCTAAGATGGCTGACTTCTGGTTTCTTGCCAGAGAAGACTTCTTTAGGAGTCTTGTTCTCGAGTACTCTGTGTGGAGTACGGTTCTGTACATACACTGTTGTTTTGGAAACTTTTGCCCAAATATGCATAGGAAGATCTTGATCATGAAGCATTTCTCTTGCAGCTTCCATGATAATTCTATTCTTCCTTTCTGCAATCCCATTCTGTTGAGGATTATAAGGAGTGGACAACTCCCTCTTAATCCTTGAGTCTTTACATAGCTCTTTGAATTCATTCGAAGTGAATTCTTCGCCATTATCTGATCGAAAGGTCTTGATCTTCTTTTTAGTGTGGTTCTCGATCAAGGCTTTGAATTCCTTGAACTTGATGAATACTTCATCTTTGTTCTTCATAAAGTATATCCATGCCTTTCTAGAAAATTCATCAATAAAGGAAACATAGTATGCATACCTGCTTAGTAAACTGGATGACATAGGACCGCACACACCAGAACATATGATTTCTAAGATTCCTTTTGCTTTTCTCTCGCTACTTGGAAATGTTTTCTTTGTGTTCTTGCCTTTCGCACATCCTTTGCATACACTTTCATGTTTTGTCTGCATTTCTGGGAGACCTTAAACAACTTTGCTTACAAGTGGTAGTGTTCTGTAATGCACATGTGCAAGCCTTCTATGCCAAAGCTCATTTGGTTCTACTGAGTCATGAACCAAAGCTTGTTTTGGATGGCCCTTCAATTTGTATAAGCCTCCTTCTTGTTCCCCAATCACTACTGCATCATCAATGGTCTTTCCTTTTGGCCACATGATGACTTGACCATCTATAAATGCAGCCCTCATTCCTTTTCAATCTAATGCATATATGGAGAGGAGATTCTTCTTTAGTCCTGGTACAAACAATACTTCCTTCATTATCATAGACTTTCCAGAGTCTAGCTTATAGGAGGATTCCCCACTACCTTTTATTGGATACTGGTAGTCATCTCCAAGTTTCACCTTGTGAGGTGATTCATGCTTAGATAATTTCACAAAGGATTCCTTGAATCCTGTCATGTGCTTGGAAGCACCACTATCTATAAGCCAATCATTGCTGCCATGTGTGATAGTTCCCGTGAGAGCGGAAATCAGAACATATTCTTCATCACTTGAAGAATCATCATTGACTTGTCTGTTTCTCTTCGTGGAAGGTTCATCATTCTCTGCAGCATGAGCATGATGTCTTCTCTTGTTTCCCTTCTTCTTATGAGAGCTACTTTTATTTTTAGGACAGTCTCTAGCAAAATGTCCTCTTTCATCACATGTATAGCAAATGTACTTAGACAAATCTCTAGGCTTTCTAGAGTTATTTCTTTGATGAGAGTACTTACTTCTGTGGTGGCTAGATCTGGACTTCTTGGATTGTACCGTGAGAGCTTGATCTTCACTTCCCATCTTTTCTTCTCGAGCTGATATCCGAGCTTCTTCTTGAGAGCATTCTTCCCATAGTCTGCTGAACTTGACTAACTTCTTTCTGGCACAGATCCCTTGAATAAAGGAGTCCCATGATCTAGGGAGACCATTCAAGGTGGTCATCACAATCTCTGCATTTTCTACTTCTTCATCTACTACTTCCAGTTGTTCCTTGATATGAGAGACCCTTGTAAAGTAAGGCTGGATGGTTTCTACATTCTGGATCTTTACATTCTTCAGCTGGTTTCTCAGAGTCATCTTCCGGTTTATGTTCTTCCCTTCAAACAATTTGGTTAGGGCATCGAACATAGCTTTATGTGTCTTGAGGGAGCACACCTGTGGTATGAGGTGATCCTTGATTGAATCAGCAATAATCCTCTTTTCCATAACCAACTTCTTCTTATGTAAGGCCTTAGCCTCATCTCCCTTTGGAACTGGAACCTCTTCATGGATGTAGGAGTCCAACTCATTTTCTTCTAGGACCAGAGAGATCCTATACTTCTAGGCTTGAAATTTATCATCTCCCTCAAGCTTTTCATCAAGCTTGGTATGATGAGACATCTTAACTGAGAACCTCAAATGGAAATACAAAAGATTTAGATCTTACCAGGTCAAGATGTTGGATCTGGATTTGGAGCTGAAATCTTGTAGTGCTGGTTCAGGAGCAGATTAGGGTTTTGCTTTTCTGGAGTTCTGTCCAATAAAATGCTTTGAATTTGATCCCTAACTTCAATTTTGGGGAGGAGATCAATCGAGGCCCGGGCTCACTAAAAAATTCCACTTCTGTGGAAAGCCCTAATTTCTGGCAGTAGTGTCGGGTCCAAAACTGAAAAACCTCAGAATTGGATTCTGCTTCGACAGAAAGATGCGCCCTAAGGAGGAGAGTTAATCCAACCTTCTTTTGCTAAAAATCTGTGGAGGAAGATCCACAAAGTAGGAAGCCCTAGTTCCCGCAGCTGCATAGTGTCTTCTTCTCAGGTTAGCTCTGATACCATGTTAGATTTTTAACATTAAGCTAGCATTATTAGGATCTTTAACTGAGAGAATAACAAGCACATCAATTAAACACAAGAAATAATGAACACAGTGTTTTTCCTCGGGGAAACCATAAATGGAGAAAACCCCGCAACTTCCTCAGAGATATAATCGACACCAAAAGTAAAACCCCAAAATAGTAAGATGATCTCTCGATAGCAGCAACCTCTTTCTTCCTAGCCCCAGTGTCTTCTTCTTCCTCAGCTATGCACTACAACTGAGTGTGAGTGAGTGTGTGATAAATAGAGAGGCTAGCTCTCTATTTATACTAATTCCCGACTTGACTAAACCCAACTATAACTGACTTCACTAGGTGAGTCTAATAACCCTAGTGCCTCGGAACTAAAGGGACTTTAACCCTTGATCAATATGAGGGTTACCTACAATGACTTGACATGACTTGTTTACATTATAGATCCTCTCAATTTGAACATCGGGGCATGACATGACTCAATTAAATTACAGACACATCCCAGAATAAACATCGGGGTACAAGACATAAGATACATAGGTGAATACATTCCGAAGTTACAAATACATCAACAAAAACTTCATTTAAAAGTTCATAAAAACTTCAAAATAAGTAGCAGTATTCAAAAAGTTTCAGAAAGAGTTCCATGAGATAAAAACATCATATATTCTGATAGTATAAAAAGATTCAAAATGGCTTATGTAGGGATCTTTGTTATACCATATTCAGTCTCTAAGCCATCCTGTCGAAAAGAGATTCACCACCTATTTTCTTCAATCAAAATGTCCATTTTGGATAAGAAATCAGATGTCGAGTTTCTTTCCCTATACACATACCTTTCGAACAAGAGTGGAAGGCATTTACAATTTCACTTGGACAAAAAAATTTCATATAATCTAGGGCTCTTTTGGCGGCAATTCAAAGAGGTTTGTTACATATCTAGGGAGTTCATGTGACACTAATACAAATCTGCATCGAGTCATTAATGGTCTATAGCCTGCATCATTTTCTTTGCAGACTACAGACCATTAATGATTAGATGAATATTTGTATGTCACATGAAATCCCTAGATATGTAACAAACCTCCTTGAATTGCCGCCAATATAGATCGATCCCTTTGAAAAATTTTGATTCGACATTTGAGAAAAAATGGAAATACATTATAGGATTTTTCTTAGGAAAGAGATTGATTTTAATCATGGAATTGAGGCAATTTTTCGAATCATGAGTTTAATAAACAAGGCTTAAGGTTAGTTAATTAAGTGTATCTTGAGTGGTTATGAGGAAAATTCCATTACATGAAAACTCTGCAAATTTTGATATCGTAATATAATAAAGAGAGGGAAAAAGAAGACTTAAAAAAATAGGAGTTAAGATCATTTTATTCCTTGTAGGAATATAATAATAGTAATCTATTTTTAAGGTTACAACCAAGCCAAACACCAATTTGGTGTATGAGACCCCCTTGTCTGTGGGATGAGGGACCCCCCTTGCACAATGATTTAATTGCTAAAGTATACAAAGGTGTACATATCCCATCCCTCTCTGGATTTAAACCTATGACCTCCTAGGATGAAACACATGTTCTTAATCGTTAGGGCCAATCAAGTTGTACATGTTATATGAAATTTAAGAGGGGGGTCAATGACATTCTTGATTTTGACCAAGGAACTTTATAGTGTAGATGTACCACCTAACGTTTAAATAAATACCAACTTCTTTCTTAGAAGGTCTTATGGAAGTATAGTCTTTCTTGAAGAGAATGCACTATCATGAACATGAGCTGCACATATTTTATTTTAACAAAGATCTTGAAAACTTGGTATAGATAAGGGTAGATCATCCACCTAGTTAGTGGATTTACAGATAATGCTCCTTTATCTAGATTGTGATATGAATGGATCAATTTAATACCTAAATTTCAAATTTCTATTATTTATAAAGAGGCAGTTGATATGGGGTACTTAAATCACCCCATTTTCGACGAGGGTGGAATTTTTGGCAAGGCAAAGTTCCATCCCTTTCGTATGTTTTTTTGGAAATTCGACGATGTAAGTAATCTTAAATATGGAAAACCCCCCAAGGAATTTTTTTTATAAGCAATGTTCCCAATGATGGGGTGGAACCCTAACTTTCTATTTAAAGTTTCTATCATATTTAGGGGACAATTTTCACACAAGAGTAATATGAGTACCTAGACCTACAAAGAGACATAAATCTAAAATATTAATAAATTTATGTGTTTAATTTTTTATTTTTTTTGTAAGTTAGAGGATTCATTTTCTATAGACGAAATACAAAAAGATACAGAGATACTGTTGTCGACTTATGGGGGATCGTGACTATTTGGCCACTTGCCTAGTTGTTCAAAGAAACCCAAGTTTATGTTCCAATTTGAAAAAAATAAAAGGAAACCATGTCCAGAGTTGTGCTCCCAGATTGACATATTACAATTTATACCACTTAAACTGCTAAATGATAGAAAATTAAAGTAACTGTTAACCAGGGAAAACAAAAAAAACTGAAATACACGGAGAGAACCTAGGACAACCATGGCTATCTTAGGTGGTAGCTTCCCGATCTGTCTCCTCCGACGTTTCTTCCAGAATTGGGAAGGGTCCATATTCGTCTTCACATGCTTGAGCGTCCTGGATAACCAGTTGAGGCTCTGAAAGGGGTATTGAAGCCATGTCGCTTTCTGGTTCTTCACGAACCCTTTTCGTGAGTAGGGGTCCTTTGTTGCCAGCGTTATGAGCTACGTGTTCCTTTGGTTCTCTTGCTTGGGAGAAACTGATTTCTGGTCCACTTCCAAAGTCTCACCAACCATGTCCCGCTGCTCCCCACTCTCACCACCATCCTTTTCCATGGTATCTCGAGCAATAGCATAATACCTCCAACTGAAATTAGTTTCTAGGTTGTTCATTTTCTCGCTTGTCTGAGTCAGGAAATCTCTAATACCCTGCACCATCTCTCTAGCTCTGCTCCATTTATTTGTCATGTCTTCCATTAACATGCACATCATGTTTTCATCATACAATAATGGCTAAACCTACCACACTTTCTCCAAGAATCCAAGTGCTTAGAAACCACGCGAGATTCCTAGTAATTGACCATGCACCGCACTAGCATCGAGACCTACGTAGCATAGCCATCCATTGCTCCCAGGTCGACCTTTCTTCTGGCACCACTACGCCCAGTGTTGCCTCACCTCGGGGTGCGTCGCTTCCTTGGCACAACGTCGTCTTGTTCAACAACCTTGTTGACAGAGAATAAGATCAACAATACTAGGGTAACAAACATATCAACTTCCTTGAGGTTGATGAGCTCCATCTCCTCCATAGTTAGCCTCCCTAAACCTTGTCCATCCATGCACGAAAGGGTGTTGCTCATTAAATTCCGCATAGAATCCATCAAGCCTCATCCCTACAGACCGTCCAAGTGAAGTGACATTACAACTTCCTGAGGTGGTAATCTCAATGCCCAGCGTCCTAGGAAACTAACTCCCACACAAACCGAGTACCACGCCTCTTATCTCCTCCCTTTTTTGAAGTGCATTGGTCAGATTTCCACGTCGACAACTACTCCATTAGTTGTGCCGGCGTCACCTCCTATGGGTCACCCACATCCAAAGAAATTAAATTAAGTTATAAATTATTCATAATTTAAATTATATTATAAACCACTTATAAATATAACAAATGAATAATATTAAATGTACAAACTAGGTTAAATTTCAAAGGTGAATTGGAGAATTAATCCTTATCTTTCAATGTATTTTTTGATGGTGTTTTTTTCTTTTCTTATAGCAAAGGGTAAATTTTTTTAAAGGGGTTGAAAAAGCAACAGAGTTACAACATGGCCCTTAGCCTGAGTTTTGAGAGGACTTATCCTTTTGAAAGAATTTTTTTATTATTACAAAGCAACACTAGACTATTTAAAACTGCATATTCTGCAAAATTGGGCAAAAGATGACTTTGTCTCTCCAAGGTTCTGTAACTTAATAAGAAAACATAGAAGACATAATTCACTATTTTCATCATTGCCAAATGTTAGTAGGAATGGCAATATTATATATATTTCCCTACTTCTTGCGTTGATGACCCAGACGCCATCTCCATCATAATCATTCATGCTTTCACTCCCATTGTACTCGTGCTTTGATTACAAAGGGACTTACCATTCTTAGCTTTGTACTCAACAAAAATGCAGGTTCATCATGTGACATGAGAGAATTTAAAACCATATCACTCAACATATGAAGTGGATTCGGGAATGTGTCGTTTCCTTGCTTCCATCTATTTCTATAATTGCCCACTCTTATCACATCACAGAATGGGGGCCTACCTCGAAGGATTGTCATTTATGCTAAGCTCAACAACATTCAAATGTGTTGCTATGTTGGCAGCAGAATCCACCTCGAAATTATTATCTCTGAGCACATGTTTGATGTGCACTATATGCCAACCTTCAGTTTCTTGTTTTATTTGAGGCATGATCCACTGGGGAGAGAGGTTTTGAGGGGGAACCTTAGAGCTCAAATACCTTATTATCAAAGCTGAATATCCCATAGGAGCACCCGAGTGGGCCTAATGGTTAAGAACATGTGTTATCTCCTTAGAGGTCACAAGTTCAAAATTGGTAGGGGGTAGGGTTGCTCATTGGCCTGTTGTGACAAGGCTCGAAGGGTAGGCGACCCATGGGATAGAGGCTCACCCCGATGGGATTCAGGATGTCTGGACCCCTGCTAAGTCACAAGTTATTGACATATCTGGCTTGCAGGCTATTGGATATACTCTTGAGAGGTTGTTGTTCCCATGGTTTAAAAAAAACCAGAATATCCCATTATTGGGACCTCCTTAATTGAGTTTTGGTTCAAGATTTGACATCCTTGATATAAAGCCAAAGCTTTTGCCTAGTTATTTGATTTGATACCGATTCCCAGTAAGTATCTATAGCATACTTGTCCTTCAGGGTTGTATATACCCCCACACCTGCCCCTTTCGATGGTGTTATTTTTTAAAATTGGAAATTTTGAGGTTTTGAAAGTACTTGAATTTTAAGGCAACCCCTTCACTAGATGTTGGAGTTTTTGGAAGTACTTGTTAAGGCAAATCCTTCACTAGATTTTGGAGTTTTTGAAAGTACTTGTTAAGAAAACTCCTTCAGTAAATGGAGGCTTTTGGGTTGGGCATATTGAATTTCGTTTAGTTTCTTAGGTTACAATTTACCCATTTTTGTTGGTTGTAAGGTGTTGTGCAATCATTGCAAATTTGAAACACTATCAAGAAAAATAAAAAAGTGTGTGTATATATATATATATATATATAGGAGTATTCTATTTGTTAGATGTTTTGGACTTTTGGGTGAATTTTTAATCGGAATCCGGTTAATTTGTTTTCCAAAATCTGAATTTTGAAGTGTCCAAATCATTTTTTTGAATGCATAAATGGATTTAGCGTCCTCAAATACCCCAAGGGCACCAAGATTATGCAAGTTTAACAACTATATATATAATAATAATGAATTTATCATGGAAACTAGAATTATTACTATCTTTAATATTGAAGATGTTATATTACTAGCAATTGCACTAGAAGGTGCAATGGAACGTCGAAAGGAAAAATAAAATAAATAGAGAGTAATGTAAACGTGATGAAGTAAAAATGAGAATAGTCAAAATCGATGTTGTGATGAGTTCCCTTCTCGTTATTGAAATTCCATGAAGAAAACAAAAAGATAACACAAATTTTGGGTTATTCACTTCACGTCTAGATTCCAAGAAAAATGATTCACTATCAAAGATGCAACGGACAACTTTTTTCTCAAATAAAAAATGATAAAATGATAATGCAAATAAAGAGAATATAACAAACTATGCATTGAAGGTTAAGAGAGTAATAAATTTAATTATCTTTCACTTGCTATTATTTATTATTGCAGCTAGATTATCTCTAATGTGGTCATTGTTGTCACACATCTAAAGAAATTTCTTTACGCCTAGCTTGTCACAAATCAAAATTGGAAAACAAATTTGCTTCAAATGCAAGATTGAATGTCTTCAATCTTAAAGGAGCAATTTGCAAGATGGTCAAGAAAATAAGAGTACAAAGAGTTAATAAGATATTATATGTTCCTAGAGGTATTAAATTGGTCGACCATGTATGTAAGTAATTCTATTTTGCTAGTTTAATTATTCAATATAGTTGTAAACACCAAAAATTTACTTTGGGTACTTGAACAGTACTGAACTTTCACATGGGGAGAAACTTACCCCATAAGGTGCAATATAACGCCGAAATTGTTATGGTCATAATAATACACATCCCATAGTTAGAAAATTTGAAAAGGAACATATTTACATATCTAATGATAAAATACTACAATAGCTTAACAATGAAGTTAACAATATAGTTTATCATCACTTAACTCGAACCACCACAAGGTTTTGGTCTGAGAAATTTTATCTTGACCATCAGGTCATTGCAATCCTAGCAAGGGATGGGTAAAAAAATTGCCTTATGTATCGGTAAATGTATTAGCATGCATGTCATGTTAAGAAGAGCCTACTAAAATATTATTGTAGAACTTTTTGTTATAAAACAACATAAGATTCAAATCTACAAAGCTCCAAAACACATTTATCCGATGTTACTTTGTGTCCTGTACAATGTCATGATCATAATCAAGCAAACTGAGTATCTTCTTGGGTGGCATAATATTCTTCTTTTTAAATGCCAAATTGAGGTCGATTGGATGCATGTACTTGCAGTTGTGGCATGAAGGAAAAGCCTTCTAAAACATCACAAACATGTGACAATGTGCGTAGGCCACTGCAAACATTTCTCCTCAAAGACATTAGACAAGCTCTTCCTTTTGTTGCTGCTTCCATATCTAACTATTTTCTGGAAGATTCATTTGGAGGTCCCACTGCATAGGCTGACAACCATAAACTAGACTTGTTTCTCTTGTATAATTCCAAGTCTTCTCTTTTGTGGCTCAATTATTTGTCCTCTCTGCAATCATTGATGAATTCAATGACCAACAAAAGAAACCATTAATAAAAGAGAAACACAATTTGTAATCAAGAAAAAAATAGAAGAATGAAACAAACATGAAGGTGAATTCAATGACAACAACAACAAAAACCCATGAATAAAAGAAAAACACAATATGTAATCAAGAAAAAAAATAGAAGAAGGAAAGAAACTTGAAGGTCTAAACATTGCTGCCATTCTGGAGGCAACAGAGACTCAATGTGAAGCTTAATACCAATACTTAAGAGTTTCAATTTCTTCCCACCAACACCAATCTCATCACCATGTTTAGAATTGCCTGAATTCCAATTCCATTTTCTCTTCTTAGACACATCTTCTTAGATCCTGCAAGCCTCTAGTAGCGAACATTGAAAAAATATAAGGTTTCAAGGGGTTGACTAGGGTTTAAAGGAAAATGACCACAAGCCGAGGAGAGAAAATATAAATCGATATAAACTACAAACTCACGTGAGAATTTTGAAAGACTCTCATATTATATACAAAAACATTGGTGAAAGTTTGAGGTATATATTAACTCCAGGAGAGACATCTGTACTGAATGTCATCGAATACTACACAATTTTTCTTAAAGTTGGAAGCCAATATTAAAAGCCTTGGAATTTTCTCTGCATATTAAATTGCTTATACAATTACTTAATAATGTTACATAGCTCCCAAGTGGTGGAAACAAAATGAGAAGTCAGTTGGAGTAGAAATGTATGGTATTTGCATCGATTAGGGTCTTAATTGAAAGCATTGAGAGCATGTAAGAGGAATGAATGTGGTAGGATTGTAAGAGATATCATAGGTAAGCAATGACTGTGAAGCCCCTCTTTATTTTACTACTGGCCCCTGCATTTATGCACCTTCATAAAGGCATTCAATCAATATCCACCTTCAACACTTTTCAATTCCTTTTATGCAACATTTAAGCTGCCCTTCAACGCTTATTTATTCGTGGTGTGGGCTACCCAAGGTCTGTTATCAGTGCCCAATAAATTGCCAATTATTTTTAGTTAATCCATGCGTAAGATATAATGCTTTACGTGTATAAGAGTTGCTCTTATTTTCCCTTCGTAAATTGCGCTCAAGGTTTTATTGATAGCTTGGCTTTGCCAACTTTTATAACACCTTGTCAAGTTTTACCTATGTTAGCTTTTATGGTATAGTAAATTATGTCATATCACCACCCACACCTGTCATATTGTACATCAATTCTATGAATTCCAACTTTCTCTTTAACTCCTACAATTTGTTACGATTGTTGATACAAAGGAAAAATAAAAATCAAGAATTGTTCCACATCAATCCATGTAGAGGGATGTGTGTATCTGTTTTCCATGCTAATGAGTTGTTCCAATTTTAATTGCTGGAGAAAACTCTGTTGGCAACAACAATTATGAATAGCTTGCACAATTATAATCTCAAATTGAAACCAACCATACAACAATTCAAACCAGCAATAATTCCACTGTCAAATATTTCCAAGATAATCTATTTTTGTTTTAAGATCATTAAAGGGATTGTATAAATTAACAGACCATAAATTAATGACTAAAATTAAGAATTCCAAGGATTAACAATAAGCCATTTGGTTAACCTTTTGTGCTTATTCAAGACATGTATGGGATGAGATGGACAATATGATAGGGGTTAGAGGAGTTGGCAAGAGGAGCCAATAGCAGGATATTTCAAAACCTAGCAAATGAAGCTATAGCTAAAATAATTTAAAGCCCTTTCCCTGGTGGTAGCCTCGACATGTGGCTTGCTAGGAATTCAAGCTTATTTGAGGACAAATTCATTCCCTCTTTGCAATGTGTTGTTCAAAGTAGATCTATATTTTTCAATTACAAGTTGCCAAAATCAATGTCCAAAGATAGCATTTTCACGAGGATCTTGATAAATAAAAGGAATGGGGTTATTTTGACAGTGTAGGGATATTTGTGGGAAAGGGGACCAAATAAATATGCTGGGATTCTAACTTTGAAATTGCTTTTAATCTTATCTACTTAGAAAGGGAAGTTCAAACTTCAATTTTTCGGTGACTTAATATTAGTTATAAATATAATAGAAGGGGGAATTTGAAATGGGAAGTTTGTTCTCAACTCTTTTGAGGAGGTAAATCAAATGAAATCAGTTTAATTACATCTCAATTTCTCATGTCTACAAAGAGCTTAATGCTATTGTTGATAGCCTTTCTAAAAAACATTTACAGCTGAAGGATGGAGTTTGGTCAGTGCTGGAATCCAAGGATGGACAAGTATTTGAACTCATCAAACCAGTATATTGGTTATGCATCCCTTCATCTTGTTATATTTTTATCATTTAATCAGTATGATATAGGATATTATCTGAGAGAATAACATGCATAACAATAATCACAAGAGACCAAAGACACAAAGAGTTTTCCTTGGGGAAACCATAAAGGAGAAAATCCCGCAACGTCTTCCTCAGAGAGAGAATGCACACCAATGGCAAAAGTAAAACCCAAAAACACAAACATAATCTCCGACAGCTGTTCTCTCTCTCACTTGTGCGAGCTCCTCCTCTCTCACTCATGCGCTACTATTGAGTGAGTGTGTGTTTCAAATAGAGAATCTCACTCTCTATTTATACTAGTTTTCCACTTGACAATTACTCTACAGGGACGACCTCACTAGGAGAGTCTAATAACCCTAATACCCCTCAACTATGGGAAATATTGCTTTGACTTACAATGGAGGGTTAAACTCAATGAATTTACATGACTTTATTATATTAATGACTCTCCCGATCGGAGGAACAAACATCTTCGTCAAGGTATAATGAAATACAATATAAAATATACAAGTCAATACATTCCAAAGTTACAAATACAGCAACACTCCCTCTTAACTAGGAAGGTATTCTCTTGACACAGTTCATCAGCACAAGTCTTCATTACTGGATCATCATCAAAGCTGGATCATCATCAAAGCTAGATCATCATCATCACTGCTTCTGCTATCTTGAGAAAATGGTGCTATCTCTCAATTCTACTCATCATAGGAAGTTCTACAGAGCCAACCTTGTTGGATATAGTCCTAGCCTCCACGTAGGTCTTCACATCTTCAACACTTATATCTGACCATGGGAGGAACCAATCCTACCACCATGTCAGAAAGGCACAACACTTACATATGACCATGGGAGGAACCAATCCTGCCACCATGTCAAAAAGGCACAACACTTACATCTGACCATGGGAGGAACCAATCCTACCACCATGTCATAAAGGCACATCACTTACATCTGACCATGGAAGGAACCAATCCTGCCACCATGTCATAAAGGCACATCACTTACATCTGACCATGGAAGGAACCAATCCTACCACCATGTCATAAAGGCACAACACTTACATCTAACCATGGGAGGAACCAATCCTGCCACTAGGTCAGAAAGGCACAACACTTACATCTGACCATGGGAGGAAGCAATCCTACCACCATTTCAGAAAGGCACAACACTTACATCTGACCATGGGAGGAAGCAATCCTGCCACCATGTCAGAAAGTCACATCACTTACATCTAACCATGGGAGGAACCAATCTTGCCACCATGTCAGAAAGGCACAACACTTACATCTGACTATGGGAGGAACCAATCCTGCCACCATGTCAGAAAGGCACAATACTTACATCTGACCATGGGAGGAACCAATACTACCACCATGTCAGAAAGGCACAACACTTACATCTGACCATGGGAGGAACCAATCCTGCCACCATGTCAGAAAGGAATGACACTTACATCTGACCATGGGAGGAACCAATCCTGCCACTATGTCAGAAAGGCACAACACTTACATCTGACCATGAGAGGAACCAATCCTGCCACCATGTCAAAAAGGCACAACACTTACATCTGACCATGGGAGGAAGCAATCCTACCACCATGTCAGAAAGGCACAACACTTACATCTTACCATGGGAGGAACCAATCCTTCCACCATGTCAGAAGGGCTCACAAACTCATCACTTGCCCTTGGAGGGAACCTCGATATGGAGAACACCAAGCTTCTCCCTGAAGTACTAAAAATTCACTCTGGCCATTTATAACATAGAATTACATCAGGGCTGATTACGCCCAAGGATAACTTGTGAGCTTCACTAGGACTGATTACATCAGAAAACAAGCTACATGACTATTTATGTCTAAGAAACCTACGAGCTTCACAAGGATTTTATGCTTAGACAACCTGTCTCATCAGCTATGCTAGAAATCCCTCTTTTGAGAGATCTCGATATGGATCACATACTGGAGCTTCACTGCTCCTCTCTACATTATACAAAAAATGCAAGTAAGATCAATCAAATCAAATAGTAGTTTTCAAAAGAAACACACTTCCTCCCAAATAGCCGAGCAAGTGGAAACATATTTTGCCTCGGTTGTTCTCAGTGCCATGCAGGAATCCTTCCTACTAAACCAAGAGATCACACCTGATCTCATACTGAAGTAGCACCCCAAAGTGCTCTTACTATCAATGGAACGGCCTGCCCAATCTGAATATACATAACCCTCCAGGTTAATCTTCTGATTTGCTTCATACTTGAGCCCATAATCAACTGTACCCTTCAGGTACATCAAAATATGCTTTGCATCAATAAGTCAGGAACTGGCTCAATGTGTTCACAGCAAAGCAAATATCTGGTCTCGTATTTGTCAGGTACATCAAGGAACAAATCATTTGACGATACATCGTGGCATCAACCATCTCTGATGAAGCATCACTTAATAGCTTCAAGTTTGATGCCATAGGTGTGGCCATGGCCTTTCAGTCCATCATCCCGAACCTCTTCAAAATCTCCACTACATACTTCCCTTGTCCAAGGAAGTTTCCATCTGCACTCTGCCACACCTCCATGCCTAGAAAGTAGTGCATCATACCCAAATACTTTATCTCGAACTCGATAGCAAGCCTCCTTCTTGCATCTCTAATGAGTTCCTATTTTCCTGCTAGGTCATATAACATGATCATCACTGGTCTTATTCCTTCAACCTTGAAGCAAAGGTTGGAATTCTCTTTACTCTCAGTAAAGCCTAGAGCCATCAGTAAGCTGTCCATCTTGTTGTATCATGTCGAACCTCAGGATCTTCTGCAGTCACTCCCTTTGAAGTGGAGCATCATTCTCCCTCTTCCTTTCGTACTCTATGTATTGAAACATTATGTATTGGAGTGACAGGTAGCTTCCTCTGTTACTAATATTCTATGTATCCATCTAGGGCCACTGGATACCAAGATCCTCTATCTTGAACCTTTTCAAAAGTTCTTCTTGCACCCATCTGTGAGCTTGTCATACTCGATAGGCTTTCATATTCAACCTTGTAGCAAAGGTTAAGATCTTCATTACTCTAGGTCATCTCCAATCTCCTCATTTATGTGTTATCCCATGGGTGCCTTCTAAGCTTGTACAAGGCCTTCTTTAATTTGCACACATGAGTATGATTGTCATGTGTCTCGACTTCCAGTGGCTGCAAATGTCTCTTCGTAGTCTATGCCTTCTTTCTGTGAGAAGCCTCGTGTTACGAATCTTGCCTTGTATCCCACGATGTTGCCATCTCCTGCATGTTGGATCTTGTAGATTCATATGGAAGATACTACAGACTTACCTTCAGGTCTTCGACATCGCATTCTAGTCATCATTCTTCATTTTGGATTATTAGAGTGAATCTTGAACTGTCGTCACTTGTTCTTTGGAACAAGTCTCATCCTTCTTTTCTTGTAGGTGATTGAATGCAATCTTTCCTACAAGTCAAATGCACCAGTTGTATGGTTAGAAACATTTCATAATGCATATTTATAACGGCAATTTTTTATGCATAAAGATATAATCATGCAACTATTTTAGCCAATACAACATTCATCCATATCTCACGAAAACTTTCTAGATGCCTTCCATCTCTACCATGACATCATTGAGATTGTGCACTAATCCAATATGCCAGCAAAGATGTTTCATTCTAGATAAGTAGAAATGGAGAGTTGTATAGCAACATGAGCTACTTACCCATTAATGCAAACATTCTACAACTAAACAACTAGATATATAGGAAAAGACAATTCAAATACTTATCTTTATTTGTTTCGTGGGTAGACTCCTTCTTGAGCCTTCAGCTTCATCATCTTCTTCATTCATAACATCATCATTTCTTATCCAAATGCTAAGATGGATAAGAGATTATTCCAGAATTGAGTCCTTCATATTCCTCATCGCTTAAGGAATCTTCTTTGAATCGTGAGAGCTTGATCTTTAGTTGCTCCCATCTTCTCTTCTCTTATTATGAGTTGAGCTTCTTCTTGTGTGCACTATTCCCAGAGTCTGCTGAAGTTAATCACTTCCTTCTAGCACACATTCCTTGAATGAATGAATCCCATGATCTTGGGAGGCCATTCAAGGTGGTTATAACAATATCTTATCCTTCTTCGATCACTTTGTCATAGCATCGAACTCTTCCTTTTTGGTGTCTTCAGGGATGACACATGAGAGATGATCTTTAATAGAATCTGCAATGATTCTCTTGGATCTAGCTTAGCCACATCTCCCTCTAGCTCTTAGAACTAACCAAGTCAATTTCTTCAAGGATCATGGAGGTCCTATACTTCCATACTTGGAAGTTGTCAGCTTCACCAATCTTGTCATCAAGTTGGTGTCATAGGTCATTTTGAAATGAGAACCTCAAATGTAAATAGCAAAATATTAGATCTTACCGATTTGAAGTGTCCGTCCTAGTTCCGGATCTGGCTAATCTAGGGTTTGTCAGATAAACCCTAATTTTCAAAACTTGGATTCAGATCTGATTAGATAAAAATATGCACCTCCTCAAGGTGATCTGAGCAACATACTCATTTTCCCAAAACTGTGATCATAACTGTAAAATATCGGATGCCCTAGTTTTCTTCAATTTCTTCTAGAGAAATGCCTAATATTGTTTTTGAAATATATCCAAAAGTACTGCTCCTCTATGTCTGAAACTTCGTACTGAGGTAGCCTTGACTGTCCTCTTTCCAACACCGTAGGTTTGAGCAGAATTGGTTTTTTTTTTTTTAACATGAATGGGTAAATTCTTTTTATAAAAAATAAAATAAAATAAAGGAATGCAGGTCTTTTGGCTGGAACCAATCAACCTATTTACAATTTCCTATAAGGATTTGAACTTTACAAATCATTACAAATCTTTTACAGAATGAGAGAGGATCAACTCGTAAAAACAAGAAACAACTACTGTAATATTACGGAATAGGATGGAAAAGACTATCTTCCCCATTGATACTGAGAAAACCAAGAGGCAGAAGACATGCTTTGTTGGCCAGATCATCTGCAAGGTGATTATGAGCTCAAAGGATGTGAAAAAATTCAGCCTTATCCAAGCCTTTCAATAAAATTTGAATTCCCTCCAATACTAAATTCAAGGTAGAATTATTTATCCTGTCAGCTGTATTTAATTCTTTTATCAAAATCTCTGAGTCACCAAAGAATTGGACTGACTTATATCCCTGATTCATAAGTAGATGGCTTTCCATCGGAAGATTGTATCCTTCAGCCTGATTGTTGGGAATTGAACTGAGACACCAGCTGAAACTGATTGAAGACTTTATGTTTGGAGAGTAAACCAAGCCCCCAGCTCCTGAGACTCTGAGTTTTCCTTTAGAAGCTCCATAAAAAAAGTGACAGTAGAGGGGGATTTCTGCCAGAAGAAATTAAAATCATCATTGCTCCCGTGATATCTCCAAGAAGGAGAGATGACTGGTTTGGAACAATTCACAGGATTTCTGGCTGCATGAACACTAACACTGCTCCATGATAAAATTGGCAAAGAAGAGAAAGAGAGACCAGCTACTTCAACAAACCAAGAAAGAGTTTTGAAGACCACAACCTGGAAAATTGGCTTCTGATCAGAGAAAATAGAGTTATTACGTGCTAACCAGATAGACCACCACGTTAATTTGAGAATATAATGCCATTTCGAATGCAAGATTGATGCAGTAGATTTGGAAGGACGCTTGTCGTACCAGGCAAGGTAAAAATCCAGGATAGATAATTGAGGAGGGACGACGATATGGAATCCACGGAGGACTGATGACCAGACATTTTGGGAAAAAACACATTCAATCAAAATGTGAGCGGCTATCTCCGAGGCTGCATTGCACAAACAACAATGAAACGGCCCATGATAACCTCGTTTTTGTAAATTATCACCTGTCAAAATTTTATTATGCAGAGTTAGCCAAGAAAAAAAAATAACTTTTGGAATACAACGAGAATTCCAAACAGTTTTCCAGATTGCCAGAGGTAAGCAAGAGGAGTGAGCTGCAGTCAAAGCTTTGTATCCTTTAGCTGCAGTGTACGATCCATCAGGACCCCAACCCCAACAATCCAGATGAGAAAAATGGACAGGAGCTTGACCTGATAAAGAAGAAAACAACAATGATTTCTGAGAGTTGAGACAAGCTGGGAGGTCCGACAGAGTCCAACCAAACCAATTACCATCATTGTTCCATGAGCATATATCAACAAGGCGAAGTAAGCCTTTATTTTTATCCCAATTCCAAATCTCTGCAAGCTGAGTGACAGTGGAGAGGGGAGGTTTCCCAGAGACTCTATCTCCCCAAGGATAAATCTTCTTCCCATTACCAGGGATTTGATATAACCGAAGATTGAAAGAGTTGAAGTATTTTCTACAGGAATTCCAGACACCAGAGCCTGATGAAGTGTTTGCTGAAGTAACACTCCTCAATGATCTACCCTTGGGATATTTCGACCTGAAAATCCTGCTGACTGGATGATTTTTATTCTTATATAGCTGCCAAATCAATTTTCCACCCAATGCCAAGTTGGCTAACCAAGGATCCCGAATTTGAAGAACTCCTTCTGAAAGAGGTCGCTTAATTACTTCCCAGCTAGCTAAGTGCATCTTTTAATGGCCACCTTTTGCCTCCACTCCAAAGAAAGTCTCTCAATAATTTTGATATCTGGCCCGCGATTGATTTAGGGGCAAGCAACAAAATAGATTGGAATATGGGATATGCTGTAAGTACAGAGTTTATCAGAATTAATTTCCCAGCTTTAGTAAGCCACTGTCCACCCCAAAAAATGATTTTAGCCTTTAACTTTGCCAACACCTCAAGCTACAAAGATGGAGGAGATGGGACAAGAGTTAACGGGAGTCCCAAATACCTTATCTTCTCCCACTTGACGAAGCCAGGAAAACCCAAGAATTCTGAAATTTGAAGAATTACCGGAGGTTCAACATTCCAACCATATACATCACTTTTTGATTTGTTGATCAATGCTCCTAAAATTTGGCAGAATTTGTTGAGAATGACAAGGAAGGATCGAGCAATATTCATTGAAGCTCCTCCAAGTAAGAGAGAGTCATCCACGAAAAATGCATGATTAATAGGGACAACACCCCTAGCAATCTTAATCCCTGGAAGATACCCAGCTTCTTGTTCTACTTCGAGTTTACGGCTGAGAGATTCAAGCATCAAAATGTAAAGGAAAGGAGACATCGAGTAGCCTTGACGAAGGCCTCTAGTTGCTTTGAAGAAGGCAGTGGGTTTTCCATTAACTAGAGGAGAAATCTAAGGAGTTTTAGTGCAAGCTTTGATCAGTTTAACAAACTCGGGACAAAAACCAAAAGAGAGCAGAACCTGATATAAGAAGGGGAGCTTAACTCAATCAAAAGCATTATTCATATCCAGCTTGATTAACATACCTTTCTCCTTTCTTCGGAAGCTAGAGTGAATGGATTCTTGAACTTGAATGACATTATCCACTAGATGCCTGCCTTTAACAAACCCCCCCTCTAAGGGAGAGATCAACTTACCTAGAAGAAGCTTAAATCTGTTAGCTAGCAGCTTGGCTATAATCTTATAGGAAGCATTACACAGTGAAATAGGGTGAAATCTTTCAAAGGAGGAAGTATTAGCTTCCTTTGGAATGAAAGCTAAAAAGTTAGAGTTTGTGCACCCACCAACTTTGCTTTTTTTTGGAAGGAAGACACCATACGGATCAAGTCAGACTTGATAATAGGCCAACAAAATTTAAAGAAATGAATTGAAAAACCATCTGGGCTAGGAGCTTTATCAGACTCCATATCCCAAATGGCTTCAACAATTTATTTTCCCGAAAAAGGTTTCATTAGCATAAAATTGTCCTCATGGCTGACTAGAAAGGGAATGTTTTCCAGAAACTCAGAAGACGCCTCATCGTCAAGTATACCATCCTCATGAAATAGTTGTTGAAAATGGCTGATGGTAGACTGTTTGAGAAGCTCTTGCCCGTTGATAATGATCCCATATCCAATAGTAATTTCTGAAATATGGTTACAAGAGAGTCCATTTCTATACCGGCGATGGAAATAAGCTGAATTCTTATCCCTATCCAATAACCAAAGGCTTATGGATTTCAACCTAAGTTGTTCCTCCTCATGCCTGAAGGCTTTAGTGGAGTTGATCTGAGCAATATGCTCTTAGGATAAAAGAGAAATGGAGATGTCACAGTTATCCATGCCCATTTGAATTGCATTTAACTCATCAACACTATCATTTCTGCAAGTCGTTGGGGTAGAAAGAGAGGCTTTTACCCATTCCTTCAGCGCGACTTTTAGATTTTTCAACTTCTGCTAAAAAATGAAACTTGGAGAACCCACTATATAACGTGACCAGACCTGTGAAACTAAATCCATAAACCCTGGTCGCTCAATCCATAATGGGCTGAACCTAAACGGTATTGGGCCCAAATTCACTGCAAATTCGAATCGTAGAGAAATCAGATGGTGGTTTGACGTTAACTTGGGGAGAATTTTGGTAGAAATGATCTTGCTGTCCAACAAAGTGCTATGTACAAGAAATCTATCAATGCGGGCATAGATATTAGTGCCCCCCACCCTGTGGTTGGACCATGTGAAACACCCAGACTTGGGTTTCAAGTTGATCAAGTCCCAGACTTGCATTAAATTTTCGACATATTCCTGCATAAAATCCTTACCATGTGCGCCTCCTTTTTTCTCATTAGGAGAAAGTGCGATGTTCATGTCCCCTGCTAAAATTATATTGGCATGAGAGGAAAACTCAAGAAAATATGATAACGTTTTCCAATAGTTTTGTTTTTCAGAGTAATTTACAGGTACATAAAGATTAAAAAGAGCGTAGGAAGTCTTACTGAAATGGTGAAAAAGCTCGGTGTAAATCCAATGCTGAGTAGCATAAAAATTCTTTAGCTGAAATTTCTCATCTCTCCATAGGGTAGCTAACCCCCCACAGGAGCCTATAGCACTGATAGCTTTTCCAGCATTAAGATTCCAATTTTTGTTTTTGATGAGAAGGAGAGCTTCCTCCTCAATTCTAGTTTCTTGGAGCAGCAAGCTTTCAGAAGGGGCCGTTCTCAATAAGTATTTCATACTGACCGCTTTGTTAGGATTCCCCAATCCCCTAGAGTTCCAAGAGATGACTTGCATTACTTACCAAGTTGAGAGGGAGTTATCACTCCCTTTGGAGGTCTGGTTCTCTGGTTCCTCCCGTAAGAAATTTCTATGGTAGACTGGCTACCTTGAGTCTTTAACCTCTTAGCCTCTTCTTCCCGAATCTCCTTCTTAGATTTCCTGCCACCCTTCTTGGAAGCTGGATCATCATCTAATGAACCTAGACTGGCAGGATGCTTTTTACAGGCTATTTTTGCATATGAAGGAGAGGAGACTTCACCAATTGGGGAGGAAAGAGAGGGCTCTCCAGCCCAAAGAGAAACTGAAGCTGAAGGGGCTGCAAGTACCTGAGAAGTTAAGAGAGGAACTGGATCTTCCAACTCAAGTCCATCAAGTTGCTGCAATTCCCCTTCTTCTAGAGTATCATAACTGAGAGCATCGAATTGATTGGAAGTGGAAGAGTTTACAGGCTACGGTGCAGAAGAGGGCTTGCCAACAACAGAGACATTAATCGGTTTACTATCTCTGCCTTTCTTTCTTGGCCCCTGATTTTTGTTACCAACTTTTTGAACTTGTGTCCACTATTCTTCTTTCTCATTTACTTTTTCTTCTTCAATTTTTTTTTGGAGCTCCAAGTGAAATGACTGTAGCCATGACAGAATCTACATTTGAACGGGATTTGTTCATAATCCAGCTCCTGAATATGGGACCAATCTGCAACTGTTAATTTAATTGCCTCCGGTAGGCCAATATCCAAATCAACCTCTACGCATATTCGTGCACAAGAGAATTGATCTGTTCTATCAGCCCTATCAATGTATTTACCAAGTTTATTACCTATGGATTCTAATGCGTCAGACCTCCAACAGTGTAAAGGAAGATGCGGGAGTCTCACCCAAACTGGGACAGCAGACAGAACGTATTGAGAGGGATCAAAATCAGTAGTCCACTTATTTAAGTAGAGCCCTTGTGCACCCATGAAGTATGGGCCATTCCGAAAAATGAGATCCGAAAAATGAGATCTCGGTCCGCTGCAACATCAAAAACAAAAATATAAAACCCTCTTCCAACAAAATGACTTCGTATCTCTTCAAAGACTAATGGCCTCCAATTTCTCTGCACCTAACTATCAATAGCTTTTGGACAGGGACATAATCCGGTGAATTTCCCGATGAGCCCGTGTTCAGCCAAATTTAGAGCCGAACGATAGATATGATCCGCAGGTAACTCTACTGTGGGAATATCCACCTTCTTGACAAATTTATTAGATGGGCCCCCTTTCCTCTTCCCGCAGGATGCAATCAATCTATTGAATGCTTCAAAGTTAGGAGGAAGGGGAAAAGGAGGATCCACTCCAGAGTCCATGAACTCCACAGCTCAATATCAAAACAAGAAACCAAGACTAGCCAATGCACCAGAACTGCAGTGGACCAGGTCAATCAATGGCAAAGTTTTATCAACGTCTTCTTCGAAAACCCAAGCAGAGGAGGAGCTCCAGCTGGACCAGTAAGAACTCCACTACAGAGCCAAACAGAACTAGTGCCCTGGAACAAAGAAATCCTCCGTCACCGAGACAAACCGAGCAATAATAATCAACCACAAGTCGGATCCAGAGCAATTTCGGCATAGATACAACTCCACCAACAGATCAGCCCTATAGGAAGTAGAGTGATGAAGAACAAGAACCAGGGAGATCGATTTGGATTCACAAGAACGAGCCCACAAGCTAGGGCAAGATCCGGACTCCAGAGTTTAGCAAGGAGATGTAAAAAGGTTAATCGCAACTAAATGAAGCTAGGCCAAGCAACAGCATCCAGACAGAACCAGGGAAAATCTTCTTGGAGCACGCCTTCCTGATCACAGATCTAGAGCCTTCACGCTGCCAATCTAGACGCCTCGACTAGAGCCTTAGAACCACACTAGCAGAGCCTAAGCTGGGCGTGAGAAACCACCAGGCCTACAAGGAATTCAAATTTTCTTGGAGTGAAATCAGTCATGCTATCGAGAGTACATATTGCTCTTGAGCAGAATTGGTTTTACCAATTGGGACTTATGAGAGTTTTTCCAAGGTGACTTATTTCAGGACTGTTCAACATAGAGAGATTGTATAGACTGCCACGTGTCATTGTTTAACCTTCGAGTTCTCAAACTTTTACCACAAAATTACAGTCCATGCCCTATTTGGAACATCTTGAAAAATTTCATTTGGATCTTCGTAGCCCGAGATATAGCAATTTTCCCTAGGTGTCCTTGTTAGGGATGAATCTAGGGAGAGGTTGGAACCCTGATTTGGAGGAATCGTATCTCTCAGAATATAGAGAATATGAGGCTGAAACTTTTACAAAGGGTACATCGAGAATTTATCTTCGTCCTATAAAAGTTTCGACTCTTGATCCTTCTCCAATCTTGATATATAGCGAATGCACCAAAATTACTAATTTTAGTCTTTTAGGGTTTTTTGGTCTGAGGTCAAATTAGGGTTTGACTTTCTCGGAGTTTTACCCAACCAAATTTTTTGATCTTGGTCTCTAAATTTTGATTTTGAGGAGGAGATAAATTCTATGTTGGGCTCACTAAAAAATTCCTCTTCTATGAAAAGCCCTAATTTCCTGGAGTAGTGACAGGTCAAAAATTGAAAATGATCGGAATCAAATTCTGCTTCGACAGAAAGATGCGCCCTTCAATGGAGAGTTATCCTAGCCTCTTTTTGTTGATGATCTACAGAGGGAGACCAAAAAAGTAAGAATCCCTAGCTTCTGCAACTTTACCGTGTCTTCTTCTCAGGTTAGATCTGATACCAGGTTAGATTTTTATCATCTAATCAGCATGATCTAGGATCTTATCTAAGAGAATAACATGCACAACAATAATCACAAGAGATAAGAGACACAAAGAGTTTTCCTCGGGGAAACCATAAAGGAGAAAACCCCGCAACTTCCTCAGAGATAGAATGAGCACCAATGGAAAAAGTAAAACCCAAAAACACAAAGATGATCTTCAACAACTATTCTCTCTCTCACTTGTGTGAGCTCCTCCTCTCTCACTCATGCGCTATTGTTGAGTGTGTGTGTGTTTCAAATAGAGAGTCTCACTCTCTATTTATACTATTTTCCCACTTGACAATTACTCTATAGGTCCGACCTCACTAGGAGAGTCTAATAACCCTAATACCCCTCAACTGTGGGGACTATTGCCCTGAATTACAATGGAGGGTTAACCTCAATGACTTTACACGGCTTTATTATATTCATGACTCTCCCGATCAAAGGAACAAACATCTTCGTTGGGGTACAATGAATTACAATATAAAATATACAAGTGAATACATTTCGAAGTTACAAATACATCAACATAGCTAAAAGTGCAGATATTTCCAAAGGTCTTGATCCTATGAAGTCTTTATGTAATCTATTAAGACACTTCCATGACTATAAAAGACTAATTTCTGTAGATGTATGAGCTTTTAGAGAAGGACAAAGTTTAGCTAGGAGATCCTTTATTGTATTTTGGATATTTAGTTTGAAGGGACAATATTTTGGGAAGGTCTTGGAATGGGAATGCATGTGCATAATGCAATTTCTTTTCTTTTAGAATGGATTATGCAATTTTTTCCAACAATTTTTTTGTGCAAAACAATTAGGCTGGTTGGTCATATCCTTGGCCAAGAATAGCCAAGAGGAAGAGTTGAAACCATAGGAAGTAGCGGAAGGAAGAGAGCTGGAAGACTTAAGTGAGAAGATAATGAGATAGGGATTCAGAGGGGTATTTTAAGCTAAAAGGAATAAATGGAACACATAAATGTTCATGAGCTAAAGATTTGAAACTTCTATCACTCTGAGAGAGTCCTAACATTGTTCCATAAAGAATAGAGCACAATCCATTTTTTTGAATTTGGGTTTCTTTTTTTTCAGTAGCAAGCTTAATAAATCGCCCTTAAATGTTCAAGGGTTTCTAAAGGTATTTCAATTTGAGTGAATCTCCTTGCTATCTAGTTGAAGTTTTACACTAAGAGAACATCAAAGGATAATCTCCTATAAAAAATTGCACAGGTAAAATTGGATAACATTATAATAAAAGTTTACCTTTTCTAAAGAGATACTACTTAATTATCAAAATTTGGAATATAATATCTAGTGATATGCAAGCCCTAAAATCATGAAGATGAAACTATATGGTTGCAGTGAAGGATTCTTCATTAAAGACAATTGGTGCTGGTCAGGAACATGACATGCTTGTATCCACCAAGACCATACATTCAATTGAGGTAACAATATATTTGAAGATAAAATAAAAATAAAAATTTCATTTTTAAAAAATTGCAACAACCCAAAATCATGGGTTAATTAAGACTAATTTACATAAGATACATCTAAACTTTGCCTTCCATATTTATGTAATTGGAAATGGTGGTGGTCTATGAACTTGGAAAATATGGTTTGATGATATATACCACATGTTATTTCATCCCATATCAGTCACATTTAATGGATTACATGAACCTTCACCTAGGTTTCTCACTATCTTTAACTCCAGTAAGAACCTTAGCATTGCAAAATGGACATATATATTCAATACCACTCTTAGCGTACTCCTGCACACATTTGAACATATTATCATGCTCAGCTTAAAAAAAAAGAATGGACATGTGTCAACATAATTATAACAAAAACAACAAATTAGAGTATTTATGAATCCTTGTATAAGCTCTTGAATCACGTTGAAAACAACAAAGATTGTTTAAATTTTAGATTATTAATGAGTAGTTTGATAAGCTCTCAAGAACCACATAAAAAAATCTTAAAATGATGGCAACCTCATTCTATATTGTTCTTTTCACATGATCATTATGTTCACTAGTCACTGCAATTGTTACTACATGAATCTGAGAGACAATTTGCCAAAATACACCATAAATAATTATTAGTAATACTAAGTCTCTTCACTACCACAATTCACCCAAACCAGAGAAACTATAATAAAAGCATGATACAAATTATGTTGCATGTTGTTTTTTGTTGTTTGATAGAATGTAGAATAGGTCATTAGACCAAATTACTAGGAGGACATAACTAAAGTTTAAAGTTTTTTGTAAAGTTGTTAGAGAACTAAATACCAATGCACATGTAATTTAATGCATAACAAATTACATACTAATATGAAAAACACAGGTGACTAGCTTTGACAACTGACAATTGGGAGATGGGTCAACCCCTTTATGTTCCTCAGTTTCCAATACAGAGATGTATCAAGCTCCTCCAAAAATATCAATGTTTCAAGGGTTGGAAACTACTCCACATTATAACAACTAACAAGGTTCAAAATTTGTAGTTTTGAAAGAGGAATTTATTGATCTATTTTCCTTAATTGAGCATATCCTCTCAATTTTAGTGTTGTGAGTGCATTCAGATGCCCAAAACCACAAGTTTCCAGATGTTGAAGGTTGAAGGTTGGGGCAAATACTTTCTCTTTCTCCTTCAACCATCTTAAATAACAATTGATGTAATGAACAATAATGTATTGTTAACTTAGTAAGTTGATTCAACTATCCAAGGGAATGAGGCAAGGAATTCAATTTGTTGCAGCACTCCAAGCTTAGATAGGGGAAAAGACTCCCTACAAATTCTTTAAATTATGTGTCAAGCAAAGAGGCTAAAGAGGTATGACTGACTATGTATAAGTTATGATTAGGATAACTCTTACAAAGTAACTTACAAAACACCAAAAGAACAGGAGTACAATATCAAGGAATATGATTTAATAAATATTCCTCGTTAGCTAAAGTAAAGGTTTAATAACTTTGCCTGGACAACTATGTTTGTTTTCCACTAGAGAAAGCATTAACATAACCAAAACTAAAGGCACTCATGATCCTCCAAGCTAAAAGACCCGCATATGTTCTGAAGAATCACTAATTTTGCAGCCATCTTGTCATTGGGTCTCCTTGGCATCACCAATATCTCAGAAAGAAGCTAGCTATGGCTTGTTTCTTTCTCAAGTGAAATCCTTGATCAATGAAAAACAAATGTCATGGTCCAAAGAAAAGTTTGAAAGGCTCACTTAACTCGATGTTATTTTCATGATGCAAATGGCTTCAAATAAGGGCATATATTTCATCAATATTCCATTCTTGCTCTGGTATGCCATATCCACATGGTTTGAGTTTTAGGTTGGGCTACTTAACCTTCTATTTAAATTCTTATTGTCTGGTGATGTTCATGCATCCCTATGAGATTACTGAGGTATCGAACCCAGAACTCTCGTGGACATTGAAGCTAGGATCTTGAACGATTATTTTAGTTTGGAACACAGACCAACAGGTCTTTGAGGTGGTCATCGAGTCTAGGAACAAACCCTCTGTTCGGAGGTATTTTTAGAGGACTAAATAGAAGACCTGGTTTTCACCAAGGCATTTTATTGTGATATTTCCTTGTTTCACACTAAGAGTGACATTTGAGAATTCATTTAATATGGTGAAATTATAAAGGGCAATTAATTGAAACAAATTATGTGTGCCATATTAACAGATAGAAAAGGGAAATATTAAACTTACAAATGAAGTGACAAATTTTCTTAATACTTATTCACCAAATTGCGGACTCACTCAGTGGCCATTAGTTCTCAAATTCTGGTTTGTTTCACTTCATTGCAATCGTGACCTTGTTATATTGTACACTTAAGAAGATTAATAAACTGGATGTAGAGGAATTGACAATAGAGAATGGGCTTTTAAAATCATTTCATGAGATGCCGAGGCAACAATTGTATTCCATATGACATATTACGGGAAGGAAGACAAAGCATCTGGTTGGGGATTTGAGGGAATTGAGGAAAATATTGGATTACTTGGTCCGGTATGATGTTGTGACTTACTTGAAACATTTGGATGCACTAAGGGTTTTTGAGGAGACGAGGTCAGTTTGGGAGGAGCGTTTATGAGGAGATGATGTCGGCTAGCCCTAGCCATAGGGTTTTTTATTTTGCAAAGAAACATGTTTATTAGGTTGTGTCTATATAAGATCCAATGGTGGAAAAGTGGGGTTTGCAAATAGGTTGGTGAAGTGGGTTGAGAGAGGTAGAGGGTACATGGGAAAGAGTAGAAAGATTAATGGATATGAAAGGAGAAATGATAACCTTATAGATGAAGACATGTTCATTGACAAAATTTCTTTAGAATTCTTCACCAAATTGTTGACTCACACTGTAGCGATTAGTTCTCAGTTCCTGAATTGTTCTACATCATTGTGCTTGTGACCTTGCTATTGTACTCCCATTCTAGTCTCTCAAAACAAACACTGGTGACCTTATTCCATTGTGTCTCATCACGTGGATTGACACCGAGCATATTCAACTCCTCCATGAGAACCTCGTAGAGGCATTCTTTGCAGAACAAGGCCACCTGTGAATTAAATATATGAGCACCCTATAAACTTCAAATGCCAGTCTCATCAAAATTTTGCCACAAATTTCAGCAGAGCTACTGTTATAGCTGATTTTACCACACATGGTAAATCACTGTCCCTATGCAGGCTCCTTAGACCCCATGGACCATTTTTGTTCCTTTGATGTTTCCTAGATCATCCCTAAAAACATGCAAAAATTGCCATACGTGACTTTTAAACCCTTTCTCGTGTATATACGCGGGTTTGACCCCTAAAACCACGTACATCGAGATGTGTGCAAAAGGCCAAATTCTTTTGGATTTTTCCTTGATGTGGATCCGACTCACTTGTCTCCTGGCCTTCCCTATGCCTTGAGATCGCTTGGATTCGACCTTTCATTACCCCACAGATGAGCTATATAAGGAACCCTTTGGATACATTGAAGGCATATGAGGAATTGAAAGAAAGAGAACTATAGTCCATTGTTCTCGGAACTTGTGCTTGAGTCTACATCCCCTTTGTCCCTTGGAGCACTTTTGTGTTCTTCCCAAGCTTACCTTTTGCTTATGAGTTTGCTATCGAGAGATGGAGGATTGAAGTGGTGGAGGCCCAAGTGGGGGACTCGGTTTCTCCGATTCGTAGATGTGTCGATAGAGGTTGTATTCATTGTAATCTCTGATTTTATATCAATAGAAATATCTTTTCTTGTCCAATAATGTGTGTTTGAATGAATATTTTATCCATGGATGATTTCAAATGCTTATATGTTATTGATTATATATGCTAGAGTAGAGCTAACACAATTATATATAGTATGCTTGTCTTGTTTATTGAATGTTGAGGAAGCAATTTATCAATTCAACCTGAAGTTGGAAAGCTCAACGGAGATCTACACCAACCGTCCGGAATAAGGTACGAATCGAGATCCTTTAGTGTTAGTTTTTTGGTTTCTCTTGCATATAGGAAAGGATTGATTTCTGGAGTTAAGCTCTCTGTTGTGGTACCCCAAGCCATTGGAATTTCTCTTCGTAACAGAATTGGCGACTCCGTTGGGGATGTTCCTTGTTTGTATTTAGGATTTGGGGGCACAATGTGCTTGATATTATTGACTTGCTCTTTGTTTCTCCTTGTTTATGTGTTGCATTTTATAGTATGTTCATCCATTGACACTCCCCTTTATTGGTTTGACCCTTGGCCTGCTTTTTACCATTGTCTTCTCTGTATACACAGGTTTTTGGCCAAAAGTCGCATACATACATGGATTTTTGGCCAAAAGTCGCGTATACACGCAAGTTTTGGCCAAAATCCGCGTATACATGCAGCTTTTTGGCCAAAAGTCACGTATATACGCAACTATTCTTTAAACAGTCATGTACATCCTCCCTTTTGGTGAGTTTGATGTTGTGGGAAGTTGTTGGGTGGGTTGTGAGTGTGGTTGGGTCTTCCTTGGGTCTGATGTTGTTTGTTGGATGCTTCTTTTGTGACCAGAGACCGATTTTTCATTGATTTTTCTTTGAAAGTAGTTTTAGTCATTTATCCTTTTTGTTTTGCCATTAGTGCATTACTCTTTTTTGTCTTGGTGTCTTGCTGGGCTTGTGTTTTATACTTGCTGCAAAGACTGAGAGTTTTAGATGACTTTGATTGCATTTTTCATTCTTTTATATTGAAAAATACAAGGTAGTTGAATTTTTTGCATATGGATTTGAGGAGGTACTTGCATTGGATTTCTTGGATGAGAGTTCTATTTAGGTTTTCATATAGGAATGATTGCACTTACATTTGAAGGAAAATTTTTGCACCTCATGTAGTGGCATACCCTATTTTTCATTTGACAAAGATTGCACTTAGCATTGTTTGTTATGGTGTGCATATTTACTTCACTACCGAGTCATAACTTCATTAGTTGCATGATCATTTCCCTTTGAGTAATTATAGCCAAATAAAATCAACGCTTAATTAAAATGGATTACACTATCTTCTTTTATAGGGTACACCAACAAGATTAGGTTTTAGGGTCTTGGAATAGTTCATTGTGAGTAAATTCTCCAAGACCACTAAACAACAACATGTATGTGTCTGTCCAGGTGAGAAAGTGAATTTCCTTGGTATAATTAGTGTTTCTCAAAATCCTCCTCTTACAAGGGAGTTAAGCACGAGGCAGTGTGAGCGGTTATGATTGGGATGACCCCTGGTTGTAACTGAGTAGCACCAGAGATATTTCAAGGACTGTATTCGTATCTGGGGGCTCTTTCGAGAGTTTCAGGCTTTGCTACCCTGCCCATACGGTCAATCCCGCCTGCGACTGTCCGCTTGAGCATTGATTATATTGAGGTGACCTTAGTTGCCTTACCTAGGTTATTGAGGGGGTACTTTGCAGAAGTTATTCTGCAGGTGTCCTGGCCAAGTAGAGGTCGGACAACACAGTCACTTTATGCGTTGAAGCTGAGGGCTGCTATAATTGGTTACGTACCTCCACTTGTAGTGTATGGGAGTTTCAAGCCTCTCCTAGGTGAGACATACTTGTTGCATTTGGGAGCTCACATATCCTCCCATTGGTTTACTTGTATTTTGGTTGTAGATTTTCTTAGGAGTGTGCTCTTTGTGTGCTAGTTTGCCTTTGGGATCGTGGTTACTTGAGTATATTTATGCTCTCTTGAGTTCGGGTCCTTTCATTTTCGGCATGCCTGGTATCCTATCACTCATCCTTGGTCCTAGTACAGACCCTGATGTCAGTCTTGGGGGCATCACAGCCCCTTACCGTGGTCGTGGTTTTGGGAATGGTCATATTCCATCCTCTACTCCATTTGTGGAGGATTTTTATTCCGTTCGCTCGGTCTTTACACCAGTGTTCACCCTCATGGGGGTGGTAGTGGATGCGTGAATGTTGGGTCTACTCCTTACTTTCATTTTTTATGGACCATCATCCACCGCACTATTTCCTTTGAATTTAGTTGTCATAATCATTACTCCATATATCCTATAGTTTGGGTTCTTTATTGACTATTTTGGGTTGTTTTGGACTTATATGGTTGTCATGTAGGGTCCAGTTTTTGTACACTCTCTCCGAGGTTTTCACCCGTTCGTTCCTATCACAGGTATCATGTCTAAACTGGCATATAGGTTAGGATTTCACATTTGCTTGCATTTTGCATGACCTTATGACTATTTCATTTTAACCTTAGGTACGAACCCATTCCATGGTATCACGAAACCTTCATGCTGTTGTTAGAAGTGGTACTGTGTCAGTGGTAGAGATTTCCTATACATGGGTGTCCTAGTTAGCTCCCCTTTGTATCTGGTACCCATGTTGTGAGTCCTCTCTTAGGTCCGAAAGTCTATTCTATAGTATCACGATGACATTTCGCAAGAGCCTCATACTCCTCTTGATCTTTTGCTGGCCTATTTCCCCAGGAATCCCTTATGTCAAGTTGTAATTGCATTATCATGAGCTTTGCCTGCCTCATTGAGCCTTATGCCGGCTTCCCTGACTTTGAGTATCAGCCATATAGCCCGAGCTTGTCTTGTTTCTAGCCACGCAGAGCCATTTTACATATCTTTTGCAGCTTAATTCCCTATCTTTACCGGGAGGGGACTTTCCCCTGAGTGTCGCTATCCTACACATGTATCCTTGCATTGAGCATAGGTATGTTCCACTCCTTGGAACTAGTTTGTTTTCCCATTTGACACATGTCTCCACCTAGTCTGTAACTTTAAAGTAGTTGTATTCTTTTTCAATCTTTTCAAATATTTGAAAAAGTCCAAAAAAAATTAAAAAACCAAAAAGCCGGACAAGGAAAGATGTTATCTTTGGCAGCAGTCGAGTCGTGTCGCCTTCGAACAGAGCACTGTATATCACATCCATTGGTTGGGTTAATAGTTTGACTTTAGGAGCTGTACTTGTTGATCTGAGTTTATCTCCATCGATTGGTTAAGCTTCATGTCGCTATGGAGCCTCTGCCGATGCCTCCTGTGTCGCAGAGATGTCCCAATTTCGCATATCGAGTCTATGCTGCCTATATTTAGTCACCATTCACCGTTATGCTCTTGTTCGAAGGAAGTTAAAACCTGAGTCGGCCATTCCTCAGTTATCTTGACTTTGCATGTCGGCCATTCCCGGTACAGTTACTGGTTCGTGCACTTTATGATCGAGTCCTTCCACATTATACAACTTTGCTGAGTACCTCGTGTTGGATGATGGGTGATGCCTTAATGCCCTCCTTTCAGCGGATTTCATCCCATCGACTTTAGATCATTTATTCTGGGATAGGAATCTAGAGTCATCTTTGAGTGCCTTAAGTCTTGCAGTCATCAGTGGCAGTTCTCTCACCATCGACAGTTCTTTGGGAATACATCAATGTCCCTTGATCGATGGATTCTCTCAAGTGTTCGACCTCAACATATTTATTCACACTTGTTAGTTTGCAATCTAGTACCTTGATTCCAATTTTCATTATTGGTGGGTGATCTCACGTCTGTTAACGGTATACATCAATGACTGGTAATTAGATGATGGACTACTATGTTCGACCTTGACACCTCTATTCACATAGTAGGACATGTACTCGTAGTGGTGTGTGTAGAAGACCTTCCAGATTGGTGGCATCTCATATATGGTACCTCTTTGATCGTGCCAGTGTTCATGAAATTTCAGCTCTTGTGACTTGATTCCAGTATATGTCAGACATTTCCAGCCATTATGGAGATCTTGATCCATTGTATATCTTCAGCCTTCATGGAGATCATGATCCTTTGTATATCTTCATCATGGAGATTCTGATCTATGTATATTGTACGTGGCGATGACCACATATGTCATATTGTATCATGCCTATTCATGGCCATTGTACTCTTATGTATCCAGGACTGCTATATGTATTCGCAGTTATATGCAGAGTTGTATCATTGTATAGTGCTGATTGGGTGGCTAGTTCTTCCACTGGGTTCTTCATCACTTCATTTTTGGGATGTACTTATAATGTATTTTGACCATCATATGACCCCTCTGACCTCACACATTAGGGGGCTTCTGTTATAGCTGATTTTACCACACATGGTAAATCACACTTTTATGGCCTTCCCTGTCCCTATGCATACTCCTTAGACCCCATGGACCATTTTTGTTCCTTTGATGTTTCCTATATCATCCCTGAAAACATGCAAAAATTGCCATACACAAGTTTTAAACCCTTTCTCGCGTATATACCCGGGTTTGACCCCTAAAAACACGTACATCGGGATGTTTGCAAAAGGCCAAATTACTTTGGAGTTTTCCTTGATGTGGATCCGACTCACTTGTCTCTTGGCCTTCCCTATGCCTTGAGATCGCTCGGATTCGACCTTTCATTACCCCATTGATGAGCTATATAAGGAACCCTTTGGATATATTGAAGGAAAATGAGGAATTGAGAGCAAGAGAACTATAGTCCATTGTTGCCGGAACTTGTGCTTGAGTCTACATCCCCTTTGTCCCTTGGAGCACTTTTGTGTTCTTCCCAAGCTTACCTTTTGCTTATGAGCTTGGTATCAAGAGATGAAGGATTGAAGTGGTGGAGGCCCAAGTGGGGGACTCGGTTTCTCCGATTCGCAGACGTGCTGATAGAGGTTGTATTCATTGTAATATCTGATTTTATATCAATAGAAATATCTTTTCCTATCCAATAATGTGTGTTTGAATGAATATTTTATCCATGGATGATTTCAAATGCTTATATGTTATTGATTATATATGCTAGAGTAGAGCTAACACAATTATATATAGTATACTTGTCTTGTTTATTGAATGTTGATGAAGCAATTTATCGATTCAAGCTGAAGTTGGAAAGCTCAACGGGGATCTACACCAACCGTCTGGAATAAGGTACGAATCGAGATCCTTTAGTGTTAGTTGTTTGGTTTCTCTTGCATATAGGAAAGGACTGATTTCTGGAGTTAAGCTGTTTGTTGTGGTACCCCAAGCCATAGGAATTTCTCTCCGTAACAACTACCATCACTTGAGATTTGACAAATATAGTTCTTTAAAATATCAATTACGTTACCTTAAAATCAGCCAACAACCATGAAACTCCTTTGTTCTTGAAGCTATTGCAAAATCCTTTGTGATCTATTTCCCATCACCCTTAAACATGCAGAGCAATCTAAGCAGTGTAGAAACCAACCATGGACGAACATGTAGCGAATGTGTGGCTTGATTTCAGTGGCTAGGAAGACTACGAATAGAAACAAATTCTATGTCATATTCTATGTGAGGAGGGTAGTAGGATTGAAGTAAGATTCTAGTGAAGAGGGATTCAAGTAAGCTTCTAACGGGCTTCGAATAAGATTTAACCTGGTAGAAAACCATGCAACTAATAGAAGTGAAGCCACATCCATGAGATATATCATCCAAGCCTTCACACCTTGCTACAAAGGGTAGAAATACATTAAGAATACATTTTCAACAACAAAAACAAGAATTAAACATAAATGCATACATTTAAAGATCAAACAAAACCCCAATCAAGAAACCGCCCAACCCTTGGGTTTCTTACTGGGATTCTGTGCATCTTGAGCAATCGATTCAGGTAATTGGTGGACAATATTGACTGTACTGGAGTATCTGAGATGTCATATAAATCCATGCAGATAGGGATCGAGAACCTGATCTCGTTTAATACATATTCATGGAGTTGATTTCTTCCACGCCTAACATGGCAGTAAAATGATGAGCTGGAAAAAATAAAACAATGGTGACCGGTGGCAGTATCGTGTTCGTCCCTCACTGCTTCATGTTTCATGGTGATCAGTGGCAGGAGAAATCAAACAATGATGGGGCGATGCATTGAAGGACACTGGAAGGAAGTAGGGGGCGGTGCATTAAAAGGATTTGACATGAGATAGGATATTTGCTTGTGAATTAAGCCATGCCCACTTAGGAAGATGGATCCATATGAAGCATGAAGGGTAATCCTTGCGATGGTGACCTGGGATTCCAAGGCCTGCTACCAAATAAACCCACATGAAAATAACAACCCGGTTTTGAGCTCTGTTATGAAAGAAACCCCATGTGAAAAAAACAAGACACTTGTCACAAACCCAATTTCCAGATTGACAAGGAATCAAAGCTATAGTAGTGAGACTATGTCTCCATTGTTAAACAACTTCGACGTAAAAATTGAAATTACTTAGAAATGGTAGGTTGCCATTACTAAGATATGCTAAGGAATACATTAGTGTTTTTTAGGCCTTAAGGTTATTCTTGTGGACAGAGTGGTTAACCCTCAACAATCTTTGAAGAGCTAATTATTGACTATTACAACATCAACAACAAAATACTTCAAGAAAATTGAATTCCAGATTTAAGTAATGAGAACAGGTTCAAATAATTGAAGGAAAGATGTACCAAATAATACTATAACAACAGTATCAAATCCTCACATTACTATGATAACTTGGGACTATAGGTAGACCATCATAGTGTAATGGTCAAGGATGTGGCACATTCTGTTCATCTAATCTTTGAATTATGTAGTTCAAGGATCCACATATGAAAAACATGCACAAGCTGAAATATAATACTCTACCCCATGGAACCAATTATTTAGGGAGCCCATTCAACTCTAATTGATTATTAAACACTTGGGGTAATTTTTTGTCTTGTAAGCAAAACATTTATTTCAATTAATCTTTCTTCGATTACTCACAAGTATTTTGAATTCAATCCACAAGAAACAGATGAAGCACAGATCATTGGGAAAAAAATTCTACAAGCAAATTCCATTTATTTGTTTGCTACTTCTTAGTGAGGATGGATAAGGTATAAGAGTTACATTTCCAATTCTGAATGTTTCTTTTGCTGATTTCATAGAGTTCCAATGCATAATTTTGGTTTGAGATCAGCAAATCAGAGGTCATACCTCAATGTGTTTATTGCACAAATTGGGTTTCTCAGGTCTTTCTTATTCATTTTCACCCAAGTCTAGGAAGTAAATTTTTCTAAAGGTGATCCACATAAAATGGTAAACATAATTTGAAAAAATCAAATTATAACCTTAATGTTTGTAGGGAAGAACAATTAGGAATAAGATGAATAGGTGGGTGAGTGTGTTGAATTTCAAGGCCCAGGGGATAGGCTTGGAGGAGAGTTAGCAGAAGGGAAAACACATGAATAAAGCATTAAATTATAATCCCATTTTGAAGCCATATCAAATTTGTCAAAGGCCAAACAACACAACTATGACTGTAAATCTATGAAGTTTATGGGAATGTGGGAAAACTTGGAATATATATATATATATATATATATATATATATATATATATATGGAATTTCATATATATAGATATATATGGCAATTTATGTTTTCCAAATTTCATTGTCAATGAATTCAAATGCAAACATGAACCAAAACCGTGTGACTAATGTCATCACAAAGTGACACTCCAACAATGTTGCATTTATTGTGACAATAGTAGAATTGTTTTGTGTGGATTGACTTTTTTTCCACTTACATAAATGATTCACAAAATAACCAATTGTGAGAAAGCACATCCTCATTCGTGCATTGCATTTTTTTATTAAATAATAATAGGCATATTCCATTAATTGCAATGTTGTAAAGTCCATAAGGTCTTCTGTAGCACTAAACTCCATGCATCAATGTCCATATAGAACACTGGATCAAGGGTTATTTGCATATGTTAGGTTGATGTTATCCTTAAAATCAAGGAATAAAGAAGCATGCCTATCATAAATGAGCATAGTGTTTATCATGCAACCAAAATTAGCAATTGAAGGAATAAAGGAGCATGTTAACCACCTAAAAAGTGCTCAAATCAGAATTATAAAAAGACATATTCATCCATGCAATCACAAGAGTGCAAGGGCTCTTAGCGTGACAAGAAGGATCTAAGGACTTCCTGACAGGATGGAAGTACCAAATGATGAACACCCCTGGGAGTGGCTTAGATCTACCATCAAAGTTTACAAAGAATTCCAACCATTCCTAGAGTGGATGGCATCAACAGGAGAATGTTTTTTTCCAGTACCCAAGAGCAAAGAAACAAGGAAGAAAAGGGAATGAGTTTCCCAACCCCATAGGCCAGTTCCCATGCAAAAAAAATTCCATTATTCATCCCACGTTATAAGTTTCCTACCAATTTCTCAATCTTTGGGACTATGATCTATGCTTTCCACTGAGTTTGGGTAACCTTGTGCTTCAGGTGAAGCTTGCAAAGTGCCTTGTTGAATCGTCATTTTATGATAAGGTTTTCTTTGCAAACTCTAGTACCGAAGCAAATGGTTATCTGAATTCCAACGTTCTCTTTAACTCTAACAATTTTCTATGAACTGTTCCATATGAATTATTCAACATGATACGAGGAGTTGTTAGAGTATATAACTATAATTTCTAATTACATTTTTGGTTATGGTTTATAAAATTGTCCCTTTTTGCAACCTAAATCATTCTTGCTCCAAATTCTCCTTAAAAAGGACTACAATTTGGTTGTGATTATGACAATCAACACATTGGAAGAGGATTTTGGTTGTAATTCAAAATCAGAAAGTAACTCACACCACCCATACCAATATTCATATTATCTTAAAGTTATTTGCTAAGATTCTTTTCTCTAAAAATCTTAGGAATTGTCCTAAGAGAGCTCACATGAAGTCTTAAGTCAACATTTAGGGTTTTGTCCAAGTGATTCTCAGTTTCCTTTGATGTTCTCTTAGTGTAAAACTTCAATTGGAGAGCAAGGAACTTCACTCAGATTGAAATGCATTTAGAAACCCCTCAACACGAGTTAAAGTATTCATGTGGAACAATTTGTAATGAATCTACAAAAGAAAAAGAAAAATTGAGAATTGTTCCACATGAATCCATGAAGAGGGATTCATGTATCTGTTTGCAATGTTAATGAGATGTTCCAATTTTAATTGCTAGAGAAAACTCTGTTGGAAACAACAATTATGAACAACTTGCACAATGAACCTCTCAGATTGACACTAAACATATAGCTATTCAAACCAAAAATAAATCCATTGTCAAATATCTACAAGATAATCTATTTTTGTTTTAAGATCATTAAACAGATTGTATAAATTACATAAGTGGACTAGAAATTAACGACTAAAATTAAAAATTCCAAGGATTAAATTTCCCATTGTGGAAATTTTATGAATGCAAAGGCACTTAAATCGTAATCGAATGTTTTGATAGCACAACTATTGTCTAAAACAGTACAACAGGGTGAAATAATACCCGTGATTTTGATCAGGTGTCCAAAATTTTGGCAAAAAATCACAGTGTAAATGAAGATCAATAATAATGAGATGATAAAATGGTAGGAAAAAAGTATTAAAGAATTTTTACTTGACAACCAATATTTCCAATGTCTCAGTTTCCCTATAACCAAGACAACCCCTCCTTGTCAAGGTTCTTGCTGTAGATGCAGCTTTAACAGTTGCATATTCCCAACCCTGATCTTTGCAACAAACACAAATGAAATTAATCCACTTACCTGTCCTCAAAATTCTCTTTGCAAGAGGCAATGGTATGAAAGATGGCAACATACTACTATGGAGTTGGTACCCATCTCTCCACAAGGACTCCATTTTCACCGCCTGCCCGACCACAAAAAACTGAAAAAATATATCATTCAACTCACCTTCCAGAACCTAACTCCTCACCATCTCAAAAAGTGGAGAACAGACCCTTGTCAATAACCTTCACATGAAATCCTGAACCAGTGGATCACCATGTTCGACATGCATGTGGATTGTGCCATCCATGGCACCTCCTCTCGTATTCTTGCAATCATCAACCAAAACAACCACCAGTCTTATCCTCACAGTCGGTTCTACAATCCAAACCATCAACCTCCGTAGCGAGAGGTAATTCCCCAGTCCCTTCCCCTTAGCCATGGCTGGTATCAGATTATGCACTTGTGCCTCCAACATTTCCTACAACTTATAGTAATCTGAAATCTCTTCATGCAGTGCTACAAAGAAATCCCACCCCACAGTACCAATCGTCTCAATAGGCCCTAGATCCACACTCTCATAAACATACTCCTTCACCTTCTTATAAACCTATCCCAATTCACTCAATTTCCGAACCAGACACCTTGTTGTTCTCGACACCCTGTAGGACTCACACCATAAAACCATCCAAAACCTTATCAAATTTAATGAACCAACCCTCAATACCTTGGATAGCATACACAAATTCCTTAATCATCGCACTTAGCAAACATCGCCACTCTCTGTTCAAGGACATAATGATCTACACACAACAAGACAAGCGATGGAAAATGGAAAAACTATGGCACAAAAGCCTTTGCCAAATTTGACTGGCAGAGGTTAATGAAGTCAGTTAAATTGACAACATCTTGGTTTATCTGCTTGATAGCCTCGTACAAATCAATTATAGCAAGGATAGGTCCATGCACTTCTCCATCCTTGTCCATTAAATTATCTTCCATGGCCTTTTCTAGCATCGACGAGGTCACTAAGCTAGGGCTTGATGCCATTTCCAATTTTAGCTAAAATTGAACAAAGAAACAAGTATAATGAATTGTGAGGAAGATGAAAGGATTACAACTGGGGAAAATATAGATTGAAATAGTCAATTTTGAAGGAGCTTGGGGTTTTAGGGGCCTCGACATGAAAATGCCAGAAATTTGAGTTAACAGTTATATATTGGAGAAGTTAATGGATTAAAATCACCTCAAAGCTGAGCCATAGAGACATTGGTTGAACTTGCTTCATAGAGTGGTGTTTCCATCTTAGCTCGTGCTAGTTAGTTGATGCTCTGTTGGTGGAGATCCACTACTAAGCTGGGTGTCGACCCTAGATAGAGTTGGGATAAGAGTCTTTGCTTATTTTAGGTCCATACACATTAATCTATGATATTGGCATCTCTAAGTTTTCATGTTCATATATGCTATCAACAAAGAGAATGGTTACTATCTGATATCTCCATAGACAAGTTGTTATCGATGACCTCAAACTCCTCCTAGGAAACCTCGACATATTCACACATATCCGCTGCCTTGGCATTTATCGGGTCCTTGGACAAAATAAGCACCCCACCTCCGGGCACCCTGTACCGGTCTAGGGTTTTGACAACTTGAATATGCTCGTTCCTTACCCTACCATTTTCCACATGACCATCCACCTAGGGAAAAACCAGAATCCCCCATGGAAGTCGGGGCTGAGATTGTAGAGGTGAAGTGCCCGACGTCCCCTCGACGTTCAACCTTATGTTTTCTCTGTTCCTCAGAAATGACCCTCAACAAATAAAGCATGACCCATTTGTTATCAATGCAACTAGGCCCCATGAGAGTTAAAAAACGTCTGTATAAATCAACGAAAGTTAGGGCATCAAAGGATTTACCTTCATTCACGAGTTGGTGCTTGACAACCTCCGCCATGGCTCCAGGGACCACATTATCTGACTTCCCACAATCCGCATTAAGTATTTGAAATCCCGCTCTTAATCCCATGTTGTAAATCTACATGAGACATGCCACATCACAAGAGATGTGTCCTAATCCCATTCGCCAGACCGATGAGGAATCAAAGCTACAGTAGCGAGACTCCCGTCTCCATTGTTTAACGCCTTCAGCGTAATTAAAAAAGATTATATATTATATATTTTTAGATCTAATTTTTGAGATATATTGTCTAATGTAATTGTGGTTAATTTTTAAAAGATAATTCAAATATTAAATTGATTAATTTTCTCATTATTTTCATAAAATTTTAATCTAATTCCATTTTATATTTTTGTTATATTTTTCTAATTTCTGAAAAATTTTGATGTATTTTTTTAAAAATTACTTTAATGACACACACGCGCGCGCGCGCGCGCATGTGCGCACGACGTCTAAAATCATAATAGTTTGCATCTTTTATGGTGGCTTTTTTGGTAGAGTTTCTCTATGAATTTGGTGAAAATTCCAGGTTGGGGCAAAGTTCCAAGGGTGTGATGGCATAATTTATCTATGGAACTTTGCCCTTGGAAATTCTACCTCATTTTAAACCGACCCAAATGCTTGAAAATTGATCAAAGTTCCGGATCAATCAAAATTTTCCTTCTTTAAATTGTCAGATTCCAACCAAGAAAATACAAATTATTGTGTTTTAAAACCTCGTCTATATATAATACTTTTATATTTTCTTCTCTCTACCCAATTAAAATTTCTTTTGTCAACCATGGACTTCATCTTACATTATCTGAAATATTTTGTAATTTATACAAAGAGTAGGTTAAGAAGATAAAGTCATTAAGTTCCTTGTACCCTAGAGAGAAATATTCCTAACAAAAGTTTAATGCCATGTGCATGCATATTGCTTTGTTATGGACCATTTGATAAGATCCTTACTAATAAAGAGTGTTACCCTTATTGAAACAATCAATCTTAAAGACAATGCTAATTATTAATTACGATAAGGTTGTGGTAATGATTGTGAATACTTGAGCTGCCTTCAGGGAACATTAATTTAAAATCTAAAGTTACCTTGGAGCAATTTTTTTTGTTGACTAGGGGAATCGACAAATGGGGCTAGGCTGGTACACACGTGACATGGGGTCCAGGGATCCATTCCTTCTACCACTATACCCTTAGGTGCCCCACACCCACCCACAAGACATGGGACACACATAAATCCAGGTGTGATTTGATCTGATGACCTCCTTTACAACAAGTGACTTTATATCAAGCGACGCCAATGAGCCACACCCGTTCGGGCTACCTTGGAGAAATTATAATAGTAATTATATATATGTAACTTTTTTCCACATTCTTTAAACATAAATTAGAGTCGATTATGAGTTTTTATAGAATTCCTTCGGGTGTGTTTATATTTAGAAAAAAAAATTGCTCACTTCTTCGTAAAAACTTGAAATCCATAGGTTCAATTGAAACCATGATAATCCATTTCACTAAATTTCAATGATGATTATCGACCCCCGCAAAAAATACAACACTCACCAAACTCCTGGTGTAAAAATAGCCTACATGCACTATCAATGTAGAATATGCTAACTTGCATGTTACTTGCTCCTAATGTAAATGGATTCAAATATCCTAAATTAACCATGTTGCATTTTTGTTTTGTGATCAACAAACCATTAAAATTCTAATTTGAGTTATTTTTTTAAGTTTGGTTCACTAGTGTCACGGGCTACATGCACTAAAATAACAAACACCTACTATTCATGAAGAATCAAGGTATCCCAATGCCCATCATAACAAGTCGTGAGCTAGATTTTTACCTAAGTGAGGAGTATCGCAACCAATGCTCCCAACCACACAATCTAAGCTTTGTTGAACTAAGTTGACCTATTAAATCTCTTACACTATTATATAAATATTAAATAAAAATAACAATTAAATTATTTAAAAACTCATATCATTGAAGAAATGATTCATATTAGGATAATGAGACGTTTAGGAGTTAGTTAAGATCAACTTGGATTGATGTGTATTCAATTAAAGTATATATTTTTAGTGTATTTTTGTAATGATCTAACTAATTGTCACAATTATGTTCTATACATAAAGTGATCCAACAGTTCATCTTTTCCTCAATACCAAGAACACTTGATTTGTGGCTTAACACCCAATCGGTTCATGATGTCTATTTAAAAACCATGGAGGGTCATTTGATGATGATTGATTATGTAGGATTCATATGTAAACTATTTTCCATTTGCATTAATATATTGCTTCAAGTGACCATGTTGGTTGGGGCCATGTTCTGTTTCCCTCTTTGAGGGCTTTAACCATGTAATATATTAGTGTACAAATCTTTGATTTATTTCTATGAGCAATTGCTATAAATTGTTTGACTTGTGTGGATGCATCATGTTTATTGAACATCATATCATAGTGCTTATGATGACTTAGTCTTATTGTTGATTGAGATACTAAACTCTTGTCACTACATGCATACAAAAAATTATAGATTCTATTGATACTAAGCATGTTTGGGTTAAGAGAACCATTCAAATGTGTATGGAGTATTATTATATGTTGGAAACCTTATTTGTTTTACCATATATATATATATAATGTTTTCCCAACATATGATGACTTATATCAAATTTAGAGATATATATAAGTTTCACTTTTAAGGTGTTACTTTTGCCAGTTTCCATATATATATATAATGTTTTCCCAACATATGATGACTTATATCAAATTTAGAGATATATATAAGTTTCACTTTTAAGGTGTTATTTTTTCCATTTTCCATTTATATTTAAAGTTTGCTCAATCTCTGATATGTGTGTACTCTTTATTGCTCATGAGCTTAATAAATAAAAAATATAGCATGAAATCTTTACTTTTCTACATATATGCTTTGCCCTATGGTTTGTGCAATCTTTGTAAATTAGAAGAAAAAAAGTTGCATTTCCTAGTAGACTAACCAAGATATAACATCAAGCTTATAAAGTTTTAGAAATTTATTTTGATAACTTTTTTTTGAACTGTTTAGTTTATTATTATTATTATTATTATTAAATAAAGGTTTCAAAGGTAAGCACAAAATTTGAGGCAAAGAAAACCTATCTTTTCTCCTTCATAACATTTTTTGTATTTTTAAAATAATTCACTTAATTAAAAGTTACTTTATAGTACCTCCGTAAGGATGGTGTATACTTTTCATTTGCAAGTCAAAGTGCTTTGACTTCACATTACTTCAATTTTATGTTATAAATTTTTTCAATGTTTTAATTTTTTTATTCAATTGATTTTTTGAAAATTAAAAATAAATTTCGTAATTTTTAAATTATACTCATTCAATTTTTTCATTGGTCAAAGAGATTATCAATAAGGCATAAATCCCCTAAAGTATTGCTTTATTTAAAAAATAAACAAAATAAAAAAAATTACATTTAATACACAATTTTCTAAAAATACCATGTGGCAACTTTTACATATGATTGTTATAATTAAAAAAATTGAAGTCACTTCCCATGCCATTTTTTGATTTTGATATGACAAATTTTATATATATTTTATTTTCTTATAATTTATTCTTTATTTTCTCATTATTATGTTTCACCTAAACTTAGTTTCTATCTTTGGAAGGGACCAACTTGTATCATATTCACTTGTTAAAATCAAACTCTTGGGTTCAAGTATTTCTTTTTGCAAATTACTTTTTAGGTACATGCAACTTTAACTTATAAAGTAACTTTATTGTAAAGTGCAACTCACTTAAATTATAAAAGCTAATAATACATAAAGCAACTTTATTTGGTTTTGTTTGTTTTTGAAAATTGCTTCTTCCATACACCTTTGATTGTTTTTGAAAGTTGCTTCTTCCATACAACTTTGATTTTGACCTATTTTCTAAAGTGGATACTTTATTTTATTTTTAAAACAATTCACATGTAAAAGTGAAGTACAGGAAAAGCCATAGATTTCTCTTTTCAATTCAACAATCTAATTATGTACCCACTAAGTGGATCAACCTCCACCTACCACATGTCACCTTTAGATGGCATAACTTTGACATATAGAATCCATTTCCAGTCCCAATTTGTTTTGATTGTCTAATTTTTTAAGCTCTTTTCATTTGCAAAGAATATTCCGCTTTTGAAGCTATGTTGCTTGCATACTCCCACATGGATAATACCAATAATATAATGCTTACCAGTTCAAACTACTTCTCATGGAAAACCTATATCGTGTATTTACTATGAAGTAAGAGGATTTATTGGGTTACATTGGAAAAAAAATGGGATAACAAAAATGCTGAGGCATGTGGATTAATTAGAGCATTCATCTCACCAGGTTTAGAAGGTGCAAGGGGTAGTGCTCTCTGACCTCAAAGGAAAAAACATAAAATACATATGCTTGGGGATTGGGTGTGACATCAAATAATCAAGTCAATACCATGATACTTTGGCAAGGTCTAAAACACGCTCAAAGACGAAAAATAAGTCATTTGATAGTGATTGGGAACTCAAAGATCATAATCCATCACTTGGATCTTAAATTTATCTTGAAGGTTGGACTTCTTTGCCGTATAATCTGGAAAATACAATAACCAATCTCTAATTTTGAAAAAGTGCAAGTTTACCATGTCCTACGCGCTTTAAATAAGTGAGCTGATAATCATGCTAATCGTGTATGAAACCTAGAGTAAGGAATTCTGGAACTAAATGGGGGCATATATATCATTCCATCATCCCTTAGCCAAGCGCCCAATTAAAATTTGACCTTGACCATGTTAAATTATGACTTTAGATAATATTAATAACCATGGATGTAAGTGCCACTCCAACATGTGGAAGGATTACATCATGCAAGGAATTGACCTTAAGTTCGAGACCTTTCATGGATAGTGTGAATTAAGTGAGATTAATTTGGAGGGTTCTTCTGCATGTGAAAATATGCAGGACGTGATGGATGTAATGAGTGCTATGATCCTTGTTATAGATGCAATTAATGGAGAGCATGTCTTGGGGAAATGTATGAATTCTTAGGTTTATTTGGGGTGAATTTCATTATTAGTGAAGTGATAATTCAAATTGAAAATCTACGAAGGAAGAACCATTCGACAATTTCAAACCATGCTGGTAAATCCCTGGTATACTCTGATATTAAGGGTTTTGCCTATATTGGAGGGGAATTGGAAGAGTGAGGCCAATCTACAAACAAATTCCATCTTCAATGTCATGGTAAGAATTCTGGTTACTGAGTTTTTATCTCTCCAAGGCCTTCTTTTTATGCTTCCTAGGAATTCGAGTAGTTTGAGAACTATTGATAACGATAGGTTCTCATATGCACGATAGAGGAGGTAGCCCACGTTTGGATATCCAAATTAGGATGGGGATATCGAGCATGATCCAGAGAGGCAATTTTTGAATGAAATGTTTGCACTTTGATTTATTTGATTCTAGAGGATAACCAGCTCATGAGCATAGAATCTAGTCTCAGAGACAGGAAGACGAAGATTTTTCCAATTGTGTACTTCACTAATTAGGTGCAAGATAACATCAAAGAGTCAAAATATCACTTGAGGTGTATTATAAAAGTGGTATGTTTCAATATTGGAAGTATAATTTAAGAAGACTTGCATTCATCCAGGCCTTAGTTTGAATCCAACTAACATAGCTCTTTCTAGTTTGGAGGCAAGTACCCTAGATTTCAATGTCTGAGTTTTTTTGTCTTGTTTGGAAACTCATGACAATGTTAATAGATAAATTGTAGATCTATCATTACCAATTGTGACTAAATTCAAAACAGAGGGAGTCTCTCTTTTAGTTATTTGTACTTCTAAGGCTCAATTACTCACTAGGTCTAATTAGTTAGATATGATAGAATAATTCTTCCATATGAAAACTAGAGGTATTGTTAGTTGGGGTAGTATTATTTGACCCAAAATAGAGAGTCGTGATGAGAATATGGATCAAATTGTTTGGAGAATGGAGTGTTTGCATGATGAGGTGCAAGAAACAATGACACAAGCTCTTCATAAATTGGAGAAGTGGAGTTAAAACTGGGAGATCGGTTATGCCATAAATTTATCAACTTCACGAATACAATATGAGGTGATGAAGGCACATGTGAAAAAGTTGAAGAATGAGTTACTTATGGCATAAATAGAGGTTGAATGTCTAAAATATAAAAATAATGGGCAGGAGTAGCAAATTTGAGTTTTACAAGACATATTGAAGTATCTAGAAATGGAACAATTCCCAGGATTTGAAGTTGATTAGAAGGTTTTAGTCCCTGAGGGATTAGTTGGATCGATTGGTGTTTATTAGATAGTGTCCATTAAAGACAACACAATGGACTAGACAAACAAGGAGATATGGTACACACTCCCTTCATACATATCTTCAGTTGTAGGAAAGATGGAGGAAGGCGCATAGTGGCTAGGAAATGTATTTATTAAAGGTTTTCTAATGCGATTTGTATGTGTGCTTCATGTGAGGTAGTTATATAGGATCTAATTATGTAAATTAGACATTAATAATAGGAGGACAACGACCACTAATTGATGTGAAACCATAATTTTGTTCTTTGCAAAAATTCTTGTAGAAATTTTCTATTGGAAGATATCGATGTATATCCAGGTTGACCAATGAGGCTACAACCAAATTTTGATATGATATATAAAGTAATCATTTTCATTTAAATAAATTAAAGAGTTTATATCCATTGATTTTTCTTACATTGAAGATTATTTATCTAAGTTTAAAGCTTATACTTTTACTTAAAGAATGTAAGATCGCTACGAATTATGAACAACTTATATATGCTATTCTTGCTAAGCTTGGCAATGCATATTCTATTTTTGTATTTATTTTTCACTCTACCATAGAAACACTTGTTAGTTAAGAGGATACTTATAAAGTGTCATCTTTTGAAGCTTTTGTGATTCTTTGACAGAAGGCAAGAGAAACTCTTACATCTTAGAGTGATCAACACTACATGTACATCTAATGAACCCTTAGTGGCACAACAAATACAAGGCCTAAAAAATACAAAGAATTAATATCCTTGCAACAAAAAACAAAGTAGGCTTCCCAAACCATCTCATCCAACTCCTACCCCCAATGGTAATAAAGGATTTTATTCAATTGTAAGAAGATTGAGAGACACTGTATTTTTTGTGGGTGAGATGGTATTATGGAGTTTATGAGATGGAATATTTAGAATTCACGATAAAAAAATCACAACATCAATCTTGATCATTATACTTCTAATGGACATTCACTTTATGTTTCTTGTTTTTCCTTCAATGCAACATGTATTTATCCTTCTAATGAGCGGGTTAGTAATTTAGAAGCATCTTATCATATGGATAATGAAAAAGCCATATTTTTTTCTTAATGAATGTAATACCAAACAAATATTTGTTGGTGTTGATCGATCTCTTATTCTTGTAGGATTTGGAATAGTTCATTTAGATAATGGCCATTTTAATGATGTATTATGTGTTTGAAGTCTTTCATACAACCTTATATCAATGTATCAAATCACTTATTTTGGTGAAGGCAAAGCAATAGTCAACTTTTCACCTCACCAAGTTGTAGTCAAGGATTTAAAAGATCATAAGCATGTTCTAGCAACTATAATTGTTGATGATAATACCATGTGTTAGCACTATTTTAGGCAAGTGGTTGGCAGGGAATTAAACCAGTGAAAGGAGAAATAAGGTCTGTCAATTTTCATATCATGAGACCTTGAAGAATGTTAATAAGTTCTTGTAGTTGTTTGAAGGGACATTTCTAGGTGGGAGATGTAAAATAATTGAATTTTTTTTAGTTCTAACCTTGCAAATGTGTATGAAAGAGAAAAATCTGCTCCAGGTTATACAGTGGTAAGAATGAACGGCGTAGATGCAAAATAGAGGAAATAGATGGTTGTAAATGATTTTTCCAAGAAGATATGCATGGTTTAAAAGAAGCTTGAAATTGGAGGAACAAGGTTAAATGTTGTATAGGTTCAACCATCAGATGAACAAGTAATGCAAATCGACAGAGGATGAAGATTTCACTGAGAAAAGATGTGCAGAGAAACCAATTGTGAAGGATTGTGAAATTTTATATATTCTTCAAGTTCAACGACTGAGATCTAGAAATGCTGAAGATATACAATTGAAATGGATTTCATAGTGGCAACATGCACGGAGGATAACATATGTCGGGGCTACGAAATCTTGTAGGACCTGCACATTTTGACGGTTTAGATTTTGGGCCGAGGAGATCTACGTCTGAGATGGATTTCATAGCACGAACATGCATGGAGGATAAAATATTTCGGTGTTGTGAAATCTTGTAGACCTCGCTCCTTTGAACGATGGATATTTGGCAGAGAGTTGATCTATGGTCTATGTTGATTTTGCAATGGGAACATGCATGAAATTTAGCAGGATGAGGGATTTTGAAGTCGGTTAGGGACCACATCATGGAATGGATAAGATTTATGATAGATGAAGATCTACGGATGAAATTTATTTCATAGTCTAAAGTTGCATGGAGGAATAAAAGATGATGGCTGCGAAATAGAGATAAAGGGTGGATAGAATCCACAGTGTAGATTTCATCTGGGGAAAATCAAAGGTTCAGAATCATTTCGCACGAGAGACATGCTCACTCTAAGTTTGGAGATAAAGTTGCGAAATTGGTTAAAATAAATAAAGATCGACGACTTAGAGAAGGCCATATCCATATCCATGGTCATAATTTGATTTTAGATGGTGAGATGCATGAAGAATAAGGGAAGTATTGCAGGGGAACTGTGAATTAAATTGGAAAATGGATCTACGAAACATGACCAATCAAGTTGGATAAAGGGTTGAGAATTGTTTTAAGTGCAAAAGGTGCAAGATGGATAAGAGTACAAAAAGTTATAAATACTGTGCACGTGAGATTTGAACATTATTTTATTCTCTTGCATCGGAGAATGAAGGTGACAACAGTGTAGAAGCAGCCAAATTATACTCTGTCCTTGGTCCACTTGGTAGTACATCAGATAGGCCTATGTTCCTTCTGAAACTATATAAAATGGCCAAAGTGGAAAATGTAAAAGCTCAGAGCCTAGAATATCAAAGGGTAGAATAATTGTTTAAAGATAAAGACGCTGATGTTTTTGATACTATTCGGTTAAATGGGCCCATTGATGCTGTTAAGCAGAAATTGAAACTGCTTAAAGACTAAGGAACTGACCTTCAAAATATTCACCAGTCCTACTTTTAGTTTTTTACTACTGACCAAACCCTTCATTGTCCAGAGTTCATTGAGTAGTGTGCTGATAATTATTCCCTTTTGAGAGGGTGATAATGGACATTACCAATTCCACAATCTTGTGTCCTGTTAATTCCTTGGTCATTAGGAAAACCCTGTTAGTCTCTGATGAATTTACCTTGAAAGCCAAAAATTACAATGAAGAATCTATAGTCCAATGCTTTAGAAAGTCCACAATAGAGAAGAAGCATGACTTTTTCAAGAAGTGTTTCAAACCAGATGTTGAGTCATCAAACCAACCATTTCTAGTTGATGCCGCCCTTTTCATTAAAGAAACCCAATGCATGGTAACCTTGTTATGTCAGTACGTAGGTCTAGAAATTGATAAATACATTACTGAGTCCCTCATGATTTTACTATTTATCTTGAGTACTTTTCCAATTGAGTCGGATGAGTTAAGTGAGTCAGTGCAAGTTTCATGCCTTAAGTTTGATGAGTTCTTAGCTGAGAACATTCATTCGCAGTTAATGAACTTCCACAAAACCAAAACATTCAGATTTCAATCTTATCTGTTGAAGATGTTTCTTTCTTTCAATGAGGAGAAGTTGCAGCTATCGAAAATGGTGTTGACCGAAGAAATGAACAGATATTATACCAAATTTATGAACTTCCTCATGCCAGAGGTTAATACTGTTATTTTTTCAAAGAGGCTTCCCAGGGTGCTTCCAGAAATGAGAACTATTTTGCAGCTTTCTACATAAAAGAGGATAGGTGATTGGTTTTTGTTTGAGAATGGTTTTGTGCATTCACCTTATATGTTGTCAGCTTTCCTAATTCCTATAGTGTTCTCCATAGAATTCATCAGACAGAAGTTGATATAAGTATAGACATAACATTTTTTAAACTTCAATAAGTCTACAGAAATCAAGTATCCATGGTCTGTACCATTTACCATAAAAATAAGGTTTCTTTACCAATGATTGAGGGATTACTCAAAGAGATGGGATTTCTGATAGAGCCTGCAATTAATTATGACCCTCATCATGTTATATCAAATAGAAGAAAAGTTGTGAAAAGAAATCCTTTTAAGCAAGAAGAGATTGTTGGATTAGCAGATGCTGCCAATTGGTATAATTATCCAAAAGAAGCCCCAAAAGATGTTAACATCCAGGAGGATTCAAATTCTCTTATAAGAGAGGTTGTCTCATTGCTACCTGATATTCTAAATTGATTCTAGCAGTTGAGAACATTACACCATGGGCTAGTCATTCAGAAAGAACTAACAAGCGAGATTTTTTGGATGCAATGGACACTGAAGAAGAAGACACTGCTAGAACTCCTAAAAAGAAGAAGACTGAAGTAGAAGGACAACTTGTCCAGGTTATAGATGAAGACAAAGGAAAAAATAAGATGGAAGTAACAGTCCCTGATTTTGAGTTAAAAGAGTATGCATTTGCAGATACACCAGCTGACTCCACTTCATAGTCCAAAATAAAAATAGAATTAATGGAAAGATACAAAGAAACCAAAGACATAAATTCAGAGGAAACTTTGAAGTTGTATTCAGAAGTGAGAAAGATTTCCAACCAAAATGTATGTCTGGTTTCAGTTAGAGATTATGCTCAAAATACTCTAAATTTGGCCTTGGCAACCCAGAACAGAGTTGCAGAAATGAAGATGAATTTAGAAGATATCCCTATACCATATATGATCCATTTACACAAGCAGACAGGGGATATTTTGTTTATTGATTTATTGAAGGCCACTCTGATATTATCAAAGTTGCATACCCTCAAAAGTAAAATTGAAAATAAGTTAAGACAATAAAAGGTGGAGAATAGAGCTTACCAAACACAAATAAAAAGTTGCAAACATATCTATTGGCTGCTTAAATCCAAACTGACAAGGGAGCTGGGATCCAGAAGTTGTTGAATGAGAAAGAAAAAGACACCCAGTTGTTGAAAAAGAAGCTTAAAATATCTGCTACACAATTGATATAAGGACTTGAATTAGCTGAGATAGAAGAAGAGAAAGAAAAATTGAATAATGAGCCGATTGATTGCAAGGCTAAACTATTGAAATTTGCTGACAAAGAAAAGCAGTGGCAGAAAGACATGTCCTTTATCATAGAAAGTGAGAAGAGTATGAAAGAAAAATTTGAGGAGATGGAAAAGAAATTACAAGATAAGGAGAAAGAACTTGAGAGAAGGATTATTACCACTACAACTCAATCCAGTGAGCAGTCTATAGTTCAACCCATGTCACAGGTGAGCATAAAATATTTAGAGCTAAATGGACTAAAGAATCAAAATAAAAACCTAGAGAACCTGGCAATGCAAAGAGAACAGGAGAGGAAAAATTGGGAGGCCAAATCACAAGCATGGGAGGCTAAATTTCAGGAGCTGCAAATTAAAAATGATAAATTAATAAAGTAGGAAACAAGAAAATCATCCTTACAGGGAGCTAAGAATATCATCTGGGATGTGCTTATAATAGAAGCAGCTAAGCTCAAGCCTTATTTAGATTACATTTTAGACAAGGAGATTGTGACTCAAGTAGCTAAACAAAGTGTCTTGGTAGTGAAACAAGTTTTGAATAAAAAATCCAGAGACACAACTCAAAATGCAATCGGTTTTCTAAATAGTTTGACAGAAGAAGACATAAGGAAAGATAACATTTCAGACAAGATCTCAACCATTACATGGGCAAGGAAAGTAGTGAGCAAATATCAACATTTGGATACGGTTCAAGCTAAAATGGATATTATGAATCACCAAATTAAGGAATTCATTGAACTGTTTAATCCCTTGTTCAAAAGAGGACTTCCTTTCTTTTGGGAAGAGAAAGGAGGAATGTGGTCTCAAAAGGAATATAATAACAGGTTGATTAGTTGCAAACTAGATCATAGGTAGTTTGATGACATGTAGCCGTCTTTGTCTGGAAAAACAGTGGTTGAAAAATTGGCTGGGGATTTTGAGATGCTTTTTGATTTCAAAGCTACATGTGCTAAATTGGCTGATTATTCATACGTCGAGAATGTAGAACTTAGAGTGTTTGCAAAAGAAATGACCAACTATTTTTGCCAACTGTTGATCAATGGAAGATCATTGAACGTTTCGGAAAAAAAATTTTAGGTTGCGCCAGTAAAGATACGAAGATCGTGGAAAGTTTAAAGTTGAAGATCAATTATTAGTTATTTAGTTTGTCTTTAGAAACAATTATTAGTTAGAAGTGTCGAATGACACATGTAAAAGAAGTTAGAGCTATTATTAGCAGTTTGTTATATTATCAGCTCATGGAGCAATGTATAAGTACTTCTACATTTTATGAAATGAGGGTTGGAACCCGAGAGATTTTGTGTTATGTAATTTGTGACCTATCTTTAATAAAAGTACAGAGTCAAATGTTGGCCTTTTGTTGCAAAGATTCATGTGTATTTCGTAGTTACTGTCTGTTATTTCCCTTCTCATGTGCATGTCTTTCTTGTTAAACTTACCATTATGTGTTCTTTCATATCTAGAATGATTATGTAATAGTTTCAGAATTCATACATGTTTATGCTCTGTCTATTGTTTCAGATATCCATGAATCATTTCAACTAAAGTTAAATCAAAATTCATCTTTTTGGTGCTCTGTGTTAATGGAGTGTCATCCTTTATTCTTTATCACCAGACCAACAACATTTTGACTGTGACCAAAGTATTATCTTGCCTTTGCAGAACCTTTCCATGCAAACTGTTTTGTGCTTCAAAAATATTTGTCTCCATAGCCCAATGTATGCTTGCTTTGTTTCAACCACAAATACAATCTAAATGTTTTTATTTTATTTATGCCTCTGGCCTCATTAAAACAAATTAGTGAGAGATCCCTCTCTAGGAAGAAAGAAGCCAACTTTCTTTATTAAAGTGGTTTTGCTGTTACCTTAGGATTTTACCTTTTACAACCTGGGTATATTTCGAGCGATAACACCATGTTGTACAATTTTAGTGAATTTGGGTCAACATGTTTTCCATCATTTTTTATTGCTCATAGTAATAAAATGGGAAAACTTTGGCATGCATGATTTGATCATCTAAACTATCACTCAATACAAACACTATGTAAACAAAACATGGTGACTAATCTTCCTCTCGTTTCTTCTAGACATAATTTTTGTTATAGTTGTGTTTTTGGAAAACATCATGGGCACAATTTTGACAAATGTGCCTCTTGGAACACCTCATTCCCCTTGCAACTTGTTCATAGTTATTTGTATTGCTACTTTCTTTTGCTTCTTTCTCTTGGTTCAAGTACTTTTTAACTTTCATTAATTACTTCTTTAGGCACACTTGGGGTTTATTTCTTAAAACTTAAGAGTTTTGAACATGTTTTTGTCTTGCAAGGCCCTCGTAGAAAAATAATATGGATATCGAATTTAGAAGTTAAGAACATATAATGAAGGTGAATACGTTAGCAACAAATTTACAACTTATTGCACTATAATACAAGGCATTTAGATGCACCACATTGTACCATATATACAAAAAGATGGCTTTGTTGAGATAAATAATCGCACATTAAATGAAATGACAAATTGTATGATTCAATCTAAGGGATTAAGTCCTGTTTTTTGGCAGAAGCCATTAATTGTGTGACTAACATAGTTAATTGCACTTTCACAAAGGCTTTAAAATTTATAACATTGAAATAAGCATGGAATAAAATTAAACTATATGTAAGCCACCTTTCTGTGTTTGGTAGTGAAGCATGGGCTCGCATTCCGTATAAGAGAAGGAAAACATTATAGCCTAAGAACGAGAAGTGCATTTTTGTTAGATATTATGAATATGTAAAATGTTATAGACTTGTTCAACATCAATCCAATGAACTTATTATTACGATAGATGCCAATTTTGATGAAAGTTTCTCAACTTGCATGCTTAATTCATTATTTGTGCCATCTTTTATTGCCAACTTTTCTACTAATGAGATTATTATGGCTCCTTCTTCTATAGATGATGACAATGAGGATGAAAATCCACCTTCACCTACTCACCCTCCTTTGGTTGATTAAGAAATGAAGAAACTTTGTTTCTTACAAAAATAAATAGCATAGATAAGCCAAATTACAATAATCCATGAATAATAAAATATATGAATGATAAGATAAGATATGATATTACAACGAGAATGATGTTTGTATAATACCAATAATGGGGGCCCTTTCATAAAGAGGCATAAACTTTCATCAAGGTGCCTCTTTATTAAGTATTAGTTTATTTAATTTATTAATGTTTAATTATTATATATTTTGTTCATTACATTGCCTTCCCCTTAAGGGAAGCTTTGTCCTCAAAGCTTTACTGAAGACACGACTTATGTTTGATTTCTTGCTTGTAATGTAATCTCTGGATCCTTTATTTTAGTACTTGCCACACTTGAAAAAATGAGACAATACAAGTTATGAACTCCAAATAAAAATGTCACATCGTATGTGATGTGGTCCATTCGAGATCTATTTTTATCGGAGGTGATTGTTGATCCTCTTGTTGAATAAATCTTCCTTTTTTCTGCTTAGGTTGTATATTTTGTGTTCTTTAGCTTCTAAATGTATAACTCCTTTGTTTATGTTCATTTTGACTCTGTCGTTGGTCAAATTTTTTTTTGTAATTTGGGTGTTGGTAAGGAGTTCTTGTTGCTTGTTTTTCTGCTGGATTGACTTCCTGTTGAATTGTGACAAGACTCGAATTTGTATTTGTTTCTTCTTCCTCAACTGTAATTTGTTTTCTGGATACTTTGGATGCTTCCTTCTGGATTTGAACTAATTTGTTCTCTAATAGATTATTATTATTCTGAATCTTCTGAAACCTTTCGTCTTGCGACTGTGGGTCCTCTTTTAACTTCTCGATTTGTTCCTCTAGTTCCTAATCTTAAGACCTTAATGATGACACATTACACCATATAGTGTGGCACATTACTACCTATATTATGGTGCATTACATATTATTTATGTCGGCTTGGGTCCATTAGTGGGTCCATTAGTTGTTATTTTACACCATTATCTCCTATATAAAGGAAGGATATATTCTCATTTTAGTCATCATAGTATCTTATCTTGTCTTGTGTATTAAGTACATTGTGTAAGGAGGTTCCTCCCTCGAAGAGGATTGCTATTTATCTATGTTATTCATTTTTAAGGTGTGGATTACTCTCTTATTTTCTATTTCTTCTATTTTAATGCTATATCTGGGACTTGGTTGCATAACATTTGGTATCAGAGCCCTTTCCTCAGGACTCGCTTCTACAAAATAAGTCATCTTGGAACTTTTGATACAACTTGTTTTCTAGAAGGATTAAGAGATTGAGTTTAAAAATCCACTTCCAAAACAGGCTGACATATCTCTAGTATAAAATTCAGATCCTGAATGATTATAGTTTCAAAGATAATTGCAGAGGAAGCTAGAGTTTTTGACTAGTCCTACAACTAGTCTAAAACAAGTGTTCTTAGGAAAAAGGTCATATCTGAGGCATCCGATATCCAAATTGAGTGAGACCAGTTGCATATAAAAGAATACAGACCAAGGTATATGTCGTAGAGTTTTCATATATCGAAACAACACAGTGGACACATGGAATACAATACAAGTGCGCTCTTCTGGATAGGACAAAAATAAGAAGATTTGGTATATTTGCATTAACTTTTTTTTGGCTCATCCAAATTAGGCCAGACCCATGGCATTGGAAAAATGATAGATCAGGGTACCATAGGCTGAAGTTTTAGATTTACAGGATTTGAAATTCAATTTTTACCTTAGTTTCAAGTCGACCCTAAAACAATCTTCCAATTAGTGTTTGAAAAAGGTATGTCATTTTGCATTTGAATAGCTTTTAGTAGAAGGATATATTTGTGGTAAACCCTAGGGTGTGATATTGTTCAAAATAACACCAAAAGGAAGTGGGAAAAATTGCACTCCACTCAAAACCCTAGAGGATTCTTCCCCAACATACCGGGAAATGTAAGACATTTCTTTTAGAGTGTCCAAGTTGGAAGATATGATTAAAGGAAATGTGAAAATTGATGACTTTGCTAAATTGGAAAAGAAGATGGCTACTGAACAGTATCTCAAAGGGATTACTATTAAAATAAATACTCAAGACTTGAAGGAGATTATGAAGGATATCAAACATAACTTTATTCCTCAATTATCTACTCAAGAAGAGGATAAGGAGGAAAAATACGACTTATTCCAGTCACGTCTGTAGAAAATTGAAAAAAAATGGAGAGTAGGAAGTTGGAGTCCTCAAAATTTGATGATTCACTACAACATCATGGGTTCAATTTAGGTCCAATAAACTACTTTATCCCCAAGATTGACATGAGGAATTTTGATGGCAAGGATCCAATCACGTGTATTTTTCAGATGGAGCAAGTCTTTGATCTACACCAGGTTCCCACTATGCAAAAGGTAACTATTGCATCCTTGTATTTAGATCCTGATCAATTTGTATGGTATCGATGACTTTGTGACCGTAAAAGAGAGTCTATTATCTCTTGGTCTATATTCACAGAATAATTGATTGCACATTATGGGGATACAAATATCAACACCTTCTTCAGTTAGTTGGTAAATCTCAAGGAAAAAGGTTCAGTTATAGATCACATCAAGCAATTTCAATAGAAGTCTTAGGGCAAAGAATATTTCAGAAGATAATTGGTTAGATCTCTTTATTGGAACCTTGAAATATAGCATTCAAAATGAGGTGCATCTCTTTGAACCATCATCGCTAGAGAAGGCTTTCATGATGACAAGGAAGGTTGAAAATGAAAATTGGAAATGACTACTAGAAAGGCCTTCTCCAACACATATAGAGAAAATAATGTTCCTTCTTCTAAGCCACCACAAAGGTTGAAACCCCAAAAACTAGATGAAATAAGAGCAAAAGGATTATGCTTTAATTGTGACAACACGTATAGTAAGGGACATAAGTGAAACAAGAAGAAATTATTCTACATAGATTGTCAAGAGGAAGAACCAAAAGAAGAGGAAGCATATCAAGAAGAGGTGACTTCAAAAAAAATAGAAGAGGCTACTTCAGAAGAAATTACTCCCACCATATCTTGTCATGCATTGGCTAGAATTAGCACTCCTCAAACTCTCAAGATAGAAGGATACATCAAAAAGAAGAAGGTAACAATGTTGATTGATTCTGGTAGTACTCATAATTTCATTCACTGTAAATTAGCCAAAGTTATTAATTGCTTTGTTTATCCAGCACCAGAGTTTCAAGTAATCATTGCATATGGAGGAACTATAAATTGCTCAAGGAAATGCCATAATATCAATTTGGATATGGGGGAATATGTATTGAATAGTTCAATGATCGCTATCCCAATGGGGGGTGCTAATGTTGTCTTAGGTTTCCAATGGTTACAATCATTGGGAATAGTGCCTTTTAATTTTAAAAAACAATTCATGAAATTTTCATGGGAAGGTAAAGAACATGAGTTAAATGGTATCATAGGAAAACCAAGCAAGGTGATAAGCTCTAATGGTATGACAAAGTTGTTAAAAAAGGGACATCAAGGTGTATTTGCATAATTATGCTCATTAGATGTTCAAACCTCAAAGTCCCCTATCTCCCAAAATCTCCAAAGGGTCATTAATAAGAATTCCAAGGTATTTGAAGATATTCCCAAAGGTCTTCCACCTATTCGTGACTTTGATCATGCTATCCACTTAATTCCAAGAAGTGTTCCTCCTAACATCAGACCTTACCCATATCCTTATATCCAAAAGAGTGAAATTGAGTGTATCGTGGCTGAAATGTTAGAGGTTGGCATAATTAGGCCTAGCCAAAGTTCTTACTCTGCACTAGTGGTAATGGTACCCAAGCCAGATGGATCATGGCATATGTGTCCTGATTATAGAGAGCAATACAAGATCACCATTAAATATAAGCTTCCCATTCCCGTCATTGATGAATTATTAGACGAATTACATGGAGAAATTGTCTTCACAAAGTTGGATCTTCGTTCCGCATATCATCAGATTCGAATGAAGGATGAAGACATCCCCAAAACAGCAGTCAGAACTCATGAAGGTCACTATGAATTTTTGGTCATGCCATTTGGTCTAACAAATGCACCTTCCACATTTTAAGGTTTGATGAATTCTATTTTCAAGCCTTTCCTTAGAAAAATGGTGCTTGTATTCTTTGATGATATACTAATCTATAGCAAGTCTTGGGAAGAACATGTTCAACATGTTGATAGGGTACTACAACTACTAAAGGAGAAATAAATGTATGCAAAACCCTCAAAATGATTCTTTCGGATAAAGGAGGTAGAGTATTTGGGTCATATTGTATCTCATGAAGGTGTCAAGGTAGACCCTAAAAAAATTAAATCCATGATGGACTGGCCGATTCCCAAAACCTTGAAGAATCTTCGAGGATTCTTAGGTCTGACAGGGTGCTACTGCAAGTTTGTTAGGAACTATGGAAGAATAGAAGCTCCTCTAACATAGTTACTAAAGAAAGATGCATTTTATTGGAATCCAGAGGCAACTCAATCCTTTCAACAACTCAAAGAGGCCATGTAAAGCTCATGTTTTGGCGACACCAGACTTCACAAAAACCTTTATTGTGGGATGTGATGCTTCAGGAAATGGAATTGGAGCTGTACTAATGCAAGAAGGATACCCTCTTGCCTTCAGAAGTCATCCAATCAAGGGAAATAACTTAAACAAGCCCATTTATGAGAAGGAAATGGTGGAAATACTACATGCCTTGAAGTAATGGCACCCATACCTTATAGGGAGACATTTCAAGGTTAACACTGATCATGGTAGCCTTAAATACTTCTCGGAACAAATGCTATCTTTAGAAGAGCAACACAAATGGGTAACCAATATGTTGGGATATGACTTTGAAATCATCTACAAAAATGGGAAGCAAAATGTTGTGAATCGTGGATGCACTCTCTAGGAAAGATGAGGATGTTGAAGCATTACTCTATGCTATTTCAATCATCCAACCAGATTGGATAGTTGAAGCAATGGATGAATGGAAAAATGACGAAAAAATATGGACATCCATTCAAAAGATGCAGCAGGATCCTAGTGCCTATAATACATTTAGGTGGAAATATGACTTGCTATGGTACACGGATCACTTATATCTTGGTAAGAGTTCCCAGCTCAAGAAAAATGTACTTTATGAATTCCACTCTTCACCGATGGGAGGGCACTCAGGTTTCTTAAAAACCTACCACAGGGTAAAGAAAGATTTTTTTTGGGATGGTCTTAAAACTGACGTTCAAAAATTTGTGACAGAATGTTTGGTTTGCCAACAAAATAAAGTGGAAACAATTAAGACCCCTGGTCTCCTACAACCACTTTCCATTCCAAGCCAAAGGTGGACAGATGACTCGATGGATTTTATCACAGGTTTACCAAAGTCTGAAGGAAAGAGTGTCATCATGGTTGTTTTTGATAGACTTACTAAATATGCACACTTCTGTGCACTATCTCACCCCTTCAAAGCAAGCACGATCGCCAATTCTTTTATGGAGATAGTACAAAAACTACATGGTACTCCAAATATTATAGTAAGTGACATGGATCCCATTATGATTGGAAATTTTTGGACCAAATTATTTTCTTGTTTGGGTACTCAACTGGCTCATAGCTCATCTTATCACCCTCAATATGATGGACAAACAAATGTTTCGAAGGGTCTCTTTGATGTTTTGTAGATGATAAACATATAGAATGGGTCAAGTGGTTACCCTTGGAAGAATGGTGGTATAACACTTCCTTCCATACATCATAAAAAATGACCCCATTTATGGAAGTTTATGGCTATCATCCACCATCCATCACATCTTCACTAAGAGACTCCTCTAAGGTTTAAGTAGTGGAAGACCACATGGAGCATCAATGACAAGTTCTTCAACTCTTAAAGGACAACCTGAATCTAGCTCAAAATTGAATGAAACAACAAGCATATCAACACCATAGTGAACAAAGCTTTAATGTGGGGGATTGGTTGTTTTTAAGACTAAAACCATACAAATAGATGTCCTTGAAGAACACCAAGAAGGATAATAAATGATCACCTAAATACTACGGTCCCTACAAGGTGTTACAAAAGATTGGTAGTATGGCCTACAAATTGGAACTACCCGCATCTTCACGAGTCCATCCAGTTGTCCATGTTTCCTATTTAAAGAAGGTAATCAATGACAAGCTACCAGTTCAAACGATATTATCAGAACTTGATAAGGAAGGAAAAATCATCTTGGAGACTAAAGAAATGACTGAAATACAAACTAGCCAGCTTTGAAATCGATCAATTTTAGTGTATCTCATTAAATGGAAGAACTTACCTGCGGAAGATTCAACAGGGGAAGATGAATCCTTTATAAAACAACATCCATAACTACTTCATCATTGAGGACAACACTTTTTGAAGGGGAGGGTCATGTTAAGACCTTAATGATGACACATTACACCATATAATGTGGCGCATTACTCCCTATATTGTGGTGCATTACTCCCTATATTGTGGTGCATTAAATATTATTTATGACGGCTTGGGTCTATTAGTGGGTCCATTAGTTGTTATTATACACCTTTATCTCCTATATATAGGAAGGAGACATTCTCATTTTAGTCATCGTAGTATCTTATCTTGTCTTGTGTACTCAATACATTGTCTAAGGAGGTTCCTCCCTTGAAGATGATTGATATTTATCTATGTTATTCATTGTTAAGGTGTGGATTACTCTCTTATTGTGTATTTCTGCTCTTTTTATGCTATATCTGGGACTTAGTTGCATAACACCATATTAACCTTCTTCAGGGAAAAATTTTCTTCATCTTTTCCAAGTAATTTTTGCTGTAGAACTTGAATATTCTCTTCTAAATTTTTACTATTCATTGAACTTTATCCTTTGCCTTCTTGATTTACGGAAGTAATTTTCGATTATGATCTATTAGATGAGAGATCTCTTCTTCTTTACCTGCAATAATCTTGTCAAAATCCTTATGTATCGTCTGTATTGGCTTATCATTACCTTACGACATCACCTTTGATATTTATCTGAAATCTTCATATGACGTGACTTCTGATTCTGACTTCATGTTAATTCCATGTATTGTGATTTTCTTCTTTTTGTAAGGAAATATTAGAAACTTGTTTTCAACATTTAAGATAAAAGTCCCCAATGTTTCTAGCCATGAAAAACCCCAAAATAGGTCACCGTCACTACTCCACAGGGATCTAACTATAAATTGCGAGACACCAGTATAATATCCAATGTTCAATTGTAAATTGCTTATTGCATAGGCTTGTTATTCCAAAAGTCTAACCTTTCACCTATATTTGACTTCGAAATCGCTAACTCATTAGAAAATTCACCACTAATATAATTATTGTATTCAACGAGAGAAATATAAATAGTAATGTCTTTTCCTCTAAATGTTCCTTTTATTTGAAATAACATTGATCCATAATTTTTTTAAGTGCTTGGAAATCTTCCTTGATTTTCGCCACGAGACTCCATTTTATTATGCTTTCTTAAAAAAATTTAAATAATAATAATTGTAAATTCATTGATTGATAATATTATTATTATTAATATTTTTATAAACTATATATATAGTTTAATATATAGTTTTTTTTTGTTTACGTGGAGGTAGGGAGGCGGCTTCTGGAAGGGGGGCGATGATGGAGCAATGGAGCAGGTCATGGGTTGGATGAATGGAGTGTGGGTGTTGTTGATAGGGAAGAGGATGGGAGGTGTGAGAAATATGAGTGGATGGGGGTGGGATCGAGGGTGAGGAACATACATGAAGGGGAGGAGGGGTGGTGAAGGAGGGGCATGTAGTGGAGGTGAGTTAGGAGGAGAGCGGGGAGAAGTTTCAGGAGAGAAGAATGAGCAGGTCGAAGGGAAAGCGGGAGGAGGTGTTAGCGGTGGTGGAGGAAAGAGGTTTAGGGTGAGCTAGTCGGGCTTAGGTGTTGTGGACACAGGTGTGTGGGGGAAAAACGAGGAGCAACGTAGGTGGAAGCTACAAAAAGGAGTGGAGTGGGGGAGGCAACAGGTGGGGAGTAGCAATGAAGAAGTGGGAGCTGGACGCAGATAAGTGGGAGTAAAGGACGTAGGAAGGATTGCGCGCAGGGAAAAAACACGGAGAGGGAAGAGAGTGCATTGAATTTCAGCATGGAGTGGTGGCGACAAAGAGTGTAGCAGGGTGGAGGCATGATGGAGGAGGCCAAAGGCCCTCTTTTTGGTCAAAATACCCTAATCCAGAGAAGCTTTGCCGAATGATGGCCAAAGGACGGAATCAAGCCCGAGAAGGGGATTTGATACCACTGAAACGAAAAAACTTTGTTTCTTACAAAAATAACCAGCATATATAAGCCAATTACAATAATCCATAAATAATAAAATATATGATTGATAAGATAAGAGATGATATTACAATGAGAATGATGTTTGTATAAATACCCATACTGGGTGCCCTTTCGTAAAGAGGCATAACCTTTCATCAAGGTGCCTCTTCATTAAGTATTAGTTTATTTAATTTATTAATGTTTATTATGCTTAATTATTATATATTTTGTTCATCACATAGTCCATTGAACGTAAACATACACCAATAACACAACTTCCTAAATAAGTCTATACAATACAAAAAGAGGGCTGTGATCTTATTGGTGATATTTCATATCAACGTCGCACACATTTACTGTTTCAATGAACTTCCTCTTTTTTGTCTAAGGTTTTAAAGATATGTGATCCATAAACATATGCAAAAACTTCTAGCCATCGAGATTGGTTGGACTTAACAATAAATGAAGAATATCATTCTTTAATTCAAAACAATATTTGGGATCGTGTACCCATTTGAAAGAAAAAAAACTTGTTAAATGTAAATGGGCGCATAGAACTAAGTATGGATTAAGCAGAAGTTTTGAAAGGCATAAGGCTGAAAGGCATAAGCCTCGATTAGTTGCCAAATGCTTTTGTCATATAGAAGGAATTCACTATATCAAAACCTTTTCCCTTGCATGCAAAATGAATTGCATATACTTTATCCCAACCATGGTAACTTCATATAAATGGGTGGTCCAATAAATGGATGTTAATTTTTTCTTCTTGCATGGGGATTTGCAAGAAGAAATATACATGGAACAACTTCCTTGATATATTTAGAATGATTCCATCCTTATTTGTTGGCTTAACAAATATATGTATGGCCTCAAACAATCTACTTAAGCATGGTGTGCTAATGGAGAAACTTATTTAACCACGGGAGTTCTCACTTCTCCCGAGGCAAGTCATCGGACGACCCTCCCACAATTGCCTTGGGAGAAGCGAGAAATGCCATGGGTAAATAAGTTTTGCCGTGTGCTAATATGTATATCTTTTTTATCGACATCAACTTTTCTAAATGTCATTTTGACCCCAATGTATATACCAAGAAATTAGGTAACCATCTCATCATACTTGTGCTCTAGCTGATAACCTTATACTCACTTGCAATGACCTGAAAATTTCAACCCATTTGAAATCCAACCTTAAGAAGAAATTTTTAAATCAAAGACTTGTGACATTTGCATTGTTTTCTTGTCTTGCATGTCTTGAAAACAAATGAAGGAATTTACTTCTCATAGTATATGTATGCATGTGACATACTTTGTCACTTTCCCATGGAAGATTGTAAACCAATCCCATCTCCCTTTCAATATGGAGTCAAACTTGTTGCCTCTTGCAGTACACCCGAAATATATGTGACTTTATATTGTCAATAATCGATATCCTTTTTTATTTTGATACATATGTGTCCTAATATTTCCTTTATTGTTGGTCTTGTCTCTTGGTATATGCAATAAGCCCACGAGAGCCATTGGAAAGCAACAAAAAGGTTACTTTGGTATATCCCAGGTAAGATTCAATTTGAGATATATTCTGATTGGGATAGAGACCTTGATCATCAAAAGTATACTACATATTATGTTTCTTAATCCTATCACTTGGGATACTAATATACAATACACCCTTACTCTTTCTTCCATTGAAGTAGATCATTGAACAATAATTAATGCAAGTCAAGAAGTCTCATGGCTTCAAAATATCCTTTTAGAGTTTAGATTCAATAAAAACATCCAACCAACCTCTAGCGTGATAATCGAAGTGACATTCAACTCAACAAATATACAATTCAATATCAACAAATCAAACATATTTAGCTACACATGCACTTCATCAAAAAACTTCTCGAGGATCATGTTCTCAAAGTGCTATATTGTCGTATAAATGATCAAGTTGAAGACATTTTCACAAAGACTCTAATAGAAACAAAGTTTTCCAAATTTTGGTGTGTGTTATGAATTCAAGAAGTTGTTATTAAGGGGGGATGGGCTTTAATATCTCTCCTTCTCATATTGTTTCACCTTTGTAAATCCTTCAAGCTTGTCCCAAGTTGTTCTTAAGGGTGATGTTAGGATATTGAGATACTTAGGAGTTATTTAATATCAACTTGGCCTAATGTGTCTTTCTGTAAAGTATGTTTTTTTATTGTGCTTTTGTAATGATCTAATCTGATGGTCATGATTATGTGCTAGACATAATGTGATCCAACGATTCATCTTCTCCTCGATACCAATGACACTTGATCCATGACATAACACCCAATTGGTCCATGATCTCTATTTAAAGAGCATGAAAGATCATTTGGTAATAATTGATTACGATAGATTCATATGTAAATTATTTCCTTTAACATTAATGTATTGTCTCAATGACTATGTTGATTGAGGTTATGATTTGTTTCCCTCATTAAAAAAATTAACCACATAGTACATGGTATAGCAATTTTTTAATTTATTTATCTAAGCAAATACTTTAAAATATTCAACCTATATGGATATTTCCTCTTTATCTAACAATCCATAACACATAATTATATGTATGTAAAAAAATATAAAAAATCAATATTTCTTTAAACATTTGTTCATTCTCTCTTCACCCCTCTTACTTTTAACGTTATGATATTTTAAACTTAAACTCTCTTTCATTTTAACTTTTAAGAGTAGTCGTAACTTTTATTTCTTTGTCTAGATATGACATTTGTCATTTTGTCTATAAATATGACATTTATCATTTTTAGTTATTATTATGTTCCTTTTATTATTATTTTTCTAAATAATTTTGTTTTTTAACATTTTAGTATTTTGAATTTATTATTTTCTTTTTGTTTACCATGGTAATTAATTTTTGCATCATTATTTGTTTAATTACATATTTTACTCCTACATGGGGTGAGGAACATGCCATAGTCTACCCTAAACATCGCGCGCGTGTAGGGGTCGGATACAACATTCATACACACCAACTCACATGATTAGTTTGTGGCGGGGTGTGTGAAGGTATAAGGGACTTGGTCGATGATAGAAATTGGTTTGTAGTTGAGGCATGCAACATTCAATGGGGAGTATATTGAGATCCATGGTTGTCACGGGGTTAGATGGGACTTGGTACTTGTGCACGTGGGAAATTGATAAGGTGAGTCCCATCGTTTGGTGGTTTGTTACTTCGAACGGTTGCCGATAGATTTTGGGTAACAAAGAACATTAGAAGGCTTTAGGGAGAGTAATTTCATGGTGTAATATCTACCTACAACTATTGGTAAGTTTTTGTGATGCTAATGGGAATGCTTACTGGAAAGGGGGATCTTGCTGTGGTTTCCCCTTGCCACGCTTGGTGACTCTCTAGATCTCTGCGAGAGTGACGAATGGTTGGGGAACCATGTTACAAAAGAGAGAGATGCAAAAGGGGGGCCTTGAGTCAACATTGGTTGGTGTAACATACCCATACCCCATAATGCAGATAAATTAAAATTTTTACTTCAAGAACCCTTGTTCTCCTTCGATACACAGGGCATGGACGTTAACACACACACTTCAAACTCCATTCTCAGGCTTAGAAACCACTGTAACCGTCATTCTGCCCTTGATAGATCCCTTTTGCGACTAGAAAGACATTTTCACACTGAACCTATCCTTTCCGCACTCCATGTTTTGCACTTCCGCTTTCTACCCTTTCGGCCTCGAAAATCAGAAACATAATGTGCGACGGGAATCATTTAACTTCTCTTCCGCCTTCTGCCTTCCGCCTTCTACACATCTGCTTTCTACCCTTCCGACCTCCGAAATCGAAAATCATAAACTTAATGTGTGATGGAACTATTTAAACACTCTTCTACTTTTCGCCTTTCGACCTTGAAAATCAGAAATCAGAAATTTAATGTTCGACGGAAATACGTAATGACTCTTCCACCTTCCGCCTTCCACACTTCTGCTTCCACCTTTTTGACCTCGAAACTTGGAAGTCGGAAACATAGCAAACGTCAGAATCCTTTATCCACTTTCCACCTTCCAACTCCCACTTTTCTCCTTTCCAACCTCAGAAATCGGAAAACTTAACTTTCGACCTTAGAACTTTTCTCGCTCTTCCGACTTTTGCTTTCCGACCTCGGACTTCGGAAATCAGAAGTTAACTTTTGCCTTAGAACTTTTCTGCACTTTTTTGCTTCCTCCCTCCACCTCCCGTAGGCAGATCTCGCGGTGCGGAAACACAACATTTCTTACCTTAGCTGCATTTTTGGCCCTATAACCAGGCTCTAGCCTCCATGACCAACAACAGAAATGCATTAAAACATACAAGGAAAATTCTTTGCAAAAAAATGAGGCATATACATAAGTAAAATGCAGGAAAACATAACAATGGTAAACTTCTACTTAACCATCAATAAACATTCAACATGATCATAATAACTCATAAGCAAATACATGGCACAAACAAGCATAACATAGATACTTATCTTGATGATTAAGCTGTCATGCAACTAGCTATGTTTCTACTACGTTCCACCCAACCATAGGCCAGTTGTGTTCATCAATCTGTCAACACAACTACCACCCCCGAGCTGGGCATGATTTCCATAAGGAACCAGGGAACAACAGACTTACACACAGCCAGATCAAAACACACACATAGTCAAGCCAATCTTCAGTTGGGTTTATCAGACTATCCAGCCAAGCCAACACCAAGTTGGGTTTATCATGCTGCAGGCTTACAAGCCAAACAATGTTGGGTTTATCAGGCACTCATCCAAGACATCACACAATCGGGTTTATCAGACTATTCATAGTCAATCCAGCATATGGGTTTATCATGCACTTAACCAAGCCATCATTCACAGTGGGTTTCTCAGGCTGTCCAACCAAGGATTACACATGGCCAAAACACAACAAGAAACAACCAAGCCAATATTCATTTGGGTTTATTAAGCTGCTAAGGAAGTGGAAAGGTAGAATGACTAAGCTAGTGGCTCCTTCAAGAGCTAGGGACACCTCCATAAGGTCTATCTGGTTTGGGATCCACATTACCTACATACCCAACACAAGGAAGCATCCCCTTCTTTGCTCCACAGTCCCTCAGACTATGCCTTCCCTTCCAGTGCTCTTCAGGGCATGCGGTGAAGATTTACCATCCACTCTTACCTTTTCATGAGATTCCTCTTTGCACTAGGTTTATCAAGCCCATTCCTCTTCTCTTCCTCTCCTTAGTATTGCATACCATTCAGACCCAAACCAGGGTGCCAATCACAACAAACCACAGGGAAAAACATAGCAACACAGGATCCACTTTGTAACACAGAGAAAACAGGTTTGCAGACCACTCTGTAACACAATGTAAATGGACTGAACAACAATGAACATTGAACCACACTGTACAACCATGAACATAGACTTTCTCTACGACTCAGGAGAGTGAACACCAATGCCTAATCCCCTTGATTGAATGGTAGAATGAATCGAAAATGACCACAACATTTAGATGACAACTGGGTTGACAGACTGGGCATGCAATTTCTGGTTTTACTTGCTTCAGAAGCAAGAGCACAACTTCTGCAAATGTAGGCTTGTTCAGTCACGAAATCGACTGCGATGCCTTGCTCTACCTAAGGCATTAACTGCCTCAACCAATTTCCTGCAAGAAAGTTGAATGATCGAGCACAGGGACGAACCCCTGTGGACGGGTTAACGAACAGGTAACTTTTGGACAGATCTACGGCTGGGATTGATCCTGAAACAGATCGACGACGCACAATGATTTCGCTGATTCTACTAGCACGACTTAACAAACTTTTCATGTGCTTGAAATTTGAATGAAATCTGCTTCATCACTTTTGGAGTCCACCGTTGATCTAGTGGGGACACAGATCCAACGACCCACAAGGATTTGGTAGCGTCAACTAGCATGATAGTTAACTCAGCTAGCGTGCATGAAATTTCTATCCAAAAAGATTTAATTCCGAGCTTGCGTTTTCTTGGGTGACTTGGAAAAAAAATCAGCGAAGGATTCTCTGCTGATTAGCCTAGGTTTTGTGAGGATTGAACTTGCAATCACTCACCTGGCATCTGCTGGCTTAATCCCTCCTCGTTTCTCTGTGAAATCATGCCCCCTTCTATTTTCACGTTGCAGTGCATAGCTAGCTGTGGTATTTTATTAAATTGTGTATTTACACGATATTCAAAATGCTATGTGCTTGACCAACACAATGAACCATATCCATCAATCTTGATCACCTATACACAAAAATACCAATCAATGGTAGGGCCTTGGACTTGAGCTCCTTTCCATGATTTCCATCCAATACATACATCATGTACAATTTCAAATACATTGGGGTCAAAACCGGGGTATTACAGTTGGAGAGAAAATTCAACTAGGACACACTTTGACACATCCAAAATGAGATTGAACGGGAAAAGGCTAGGTTGTTGGAAGAAGTTCAAGGTCAAATGATGAGCAACCAGGGCGTGGGAGATGATATGGGTGTAGAATCTTAGTAGGTGATTAAGCTCCTACTCGACCGGTTCCTACAAAACCAAGACTAGAATAAAGTCGGTTTTAAGTTGGTGGTTGTGTCAATCCACGATGACGTCAATGATATACACTCCAAGCTTGAGAAAATTTTCACACTCCTCTCCAAATCTCACACTAGCAATTGGAGAAAGATGAAATGTGTCAAAGGTTCACAATTCTCAAGTTTGTTAGTTTTTATCTTTAGTTTCAGTTTCACAATGGACACTCTTAGAGATGGCATACTGGTTATGGATTTGAACAATTTTGGTTTTTAGTTTCATACTATAGGGGGATATCATGGTTTCCCTATATAGGGAAGGACCCCCAAACAACTATTTTCTTAATACACATTACTGCAACTCTTGATTTTGAATGAGTCTCCCCATAGGTTGGCTTGGTTTCCATTATGGCATGGAAACCATGAGAACTCTAGTTTTGTACCTTATGTATGTTTTAGTTCTTTAATATAGGTAGCTAGCTTTAATTTTTTTTCCCTATTTTACTTCTCTAAAAATATAAAAAATTCTCAGTAAATTCTTTCACACAATTATAATTCAAAATCATTATAAACAAAATCCGCTTAGCTGTAATGTCCTTTTGCTTTTAAGCATAGATGAAAATAAACTATTTTGACAAGTAATGTAAACAATTAGCATACCATGCGTGTCCTACAAATTGAAAATCCCATAAATGACACTGAATTGTTATTGCAAGGAATGAAACAATTAGCATATCATGCTCTTCCTACACATTGGAAAAGACTATGTAGGAGAGAATTGATGAACACCTTGCAAAACTAAAAATTCAAGAAATAAGAGAAACAAAATATATTTATGGGTAAAGAACCAAAATGAACAAAGGTCAAGCATGCCGAACCATAATTTTTTTTTTGTTAGTGTTCATTAAACACAACTATATATAAAAATTAACAACTTTTAACACATTTATAAATTTAAATTAAAAAGTCAAGGTTTTACAAATGGTAACAGATAAAATCAATGATCAAATGTTAAACACAAAAATATTGCTTTTGTGCATATAAGAGGAATGAAAATTCCTCTAAAGACATCAAAAACTGGTTAATAGTATATATCAACGTTGCTACCAAATAATGGTGTACAATAGTCGACTTAATTAGAAATCAAGAGCAACATAATCAATCCTATAAGAAGAGATGCCAAGAGATTGTCTGGAACGACTAGTAATACCAGGGTCACAATCTCTAGGAACTGCTAAAAACACTTTCTCAGGAGCTTAAGTATTATACTTATTTATTGATGGCAATGCATGATCTACAAATTGCAGATACATAATTGGGGCCTATGCAGGTGGTGGATTGTTTCGTGGTAGCATATCTACTTTGTCCAATTGTACATAGGAGTTGATTTGCCTATAAACAAGTACAATGATAAGATAACATTAATGATAAGAAATAACTAGTTTGTGTGGATGTTTACAAAAAAATCCTAAATCAAATAAATTGAGCATGGGTGCAATCATTAACACAACTAGTGCAGGTGATGTGTTGGTTCTTTCTAGCCCTTTATGCTTTGAAACAAAAGAAAAGAGTTGACCAAGCCATTGAAATCCATAGACCATTTGGTATAGTATCATTTCCTATGTTAGAAAACACTAAAATATCATATTATGTCACATTTTAATAAGTAAACAAACCTATATAAAATACATGTGGGTTTTTTGTTATTGCATTTAGAGCAGCTAGGTGCTTTGTATCTCAATATGGTTACACCAGTATACATTTATATTGGATCTAGTTTTAAAAACTTCAAAATTAATATAATTTTTTATCTTTTAAATTAAATTAATTTATTTGTAATTGATCTATGTGAATTTTTTTAATTGCAATTGTAGGAGTGAGATTATATTTGTCACCACCATCATACTACATTGATACATTTGATTAGATAGAAATTGAACCTCTTCTTTAAAAAAATAAATCCTTGAACTAAATCTTGTCACGTTTAATATGTAAACTATTACAACATTATGGGGAACGAGTGGTTAGGATGATGGAGGTGATCCTAAATTAACAGGCGCGAGATGGTTCTTCTTAGTTGAAATATAGAAGGTTACAAATAATTTTTCTGACAATAATGAAATCATTAAAGGAAGATATGGTAAGGTATACATTGAAATTGCTGAAGGGATTTTTGTTGAGTATATAGTTGTCATTGATGTCAAAGGTGTTCACGAATGACAAAGGAATAACCAGTGGATATGATGGCAGGACAAACTCAATGAAAAACTAAGGGAGTGATAGCACGGCATGGCATTGTTGAGAATGTGGCATGACACTTATGAGATGAATGAGATGGACATGGATGATAAGACAACATGAATGACCGATCTAAAGACTTCCAAGCCAATGTCGACAATATGATGTAAACAATGGTTAATAAAACAAAGAACATAGGTCAAGTGGAAGTAGAGATGTAATATGAATCATGCAGATCCGTAAATTCATGATGAGATCCGAATTCGATCTGAAATCGATGGTTAGGAAGCATCCTGCACGAGATCTAACGACTGAGGATAAGTTCTGTAAAAGATAAAGATCAGACAGCTAAGATCAGAGATCGATGGTGCTGAAGAAAAATGCAGAAAGGAAATTGCGGAAATAACGTTTAAAGATTCTATGAACTCGTAATCCGCATCTCACAATATAGAAATTGACAGTCAGGAAAACACCCGAAAAAAGATCAATGATGCGGAATTGTTGTTGCGGAAAGAAGCTTGCGAAAAGTCGAGATACGATTTTGGGAAATGTTACATCTCACATCCCGCATCTTGCAATCTGGAGAGATCAGATGATAGAAGTTAGTTCCGCTAAAATAGATCAATGGTTTGGAGAAAGAAGTGCGGAAAGAGGTTTACAGAAAGTCGAGATACGATTTTGGGAAATGTTACATCCCGCATCCCGCATCCTGCATTTTGAAGATCAATGCTCATGGAGAAGCCCGATGAAGATAAATGGTGGGGAATCGTTGAAACAAAAACCTGGTGCAAAAATACAATTTCAAGAGGAAATCTGCAGAGTAGATCAACGGTCTGAAGAGATTCAGACATAAGATCAATGGTCCGGATTCTATCCGGAGAGAAAGATTATGGAAGCACCAGAAAACGATAAACAAGGCTGCGGAAATGAATTCTGAGTTGTGGGAAGAACAAAACGATGCATTTGCCGAAACTTAACGTTGAAATTATGAGATGGTTGAACGGGTAGATGATGAAGAGGTATGTCTGTAAGTAAACAATCATGATCCAAAATGAAAGAACACAACTATGGAGAGATGCATTGGTAGGTAATAGGTAAAAGGTATTTATTGAATGAATGTGTAAAGAATAAAGTGTCTCTATTAGTAAGTCTGATAGAGTCCAAAGTGAATAGTCTTTCAAACTGTTCTAAAAGACTGAGAACATCAGTCTAGGGTGGCAGGTTGGTGCTAGCGTAGGCCATAGGTCTGCAGGGGGTCGTAGCCTCCTTCCAGTCGAACCTGGAGAACATGGTGTCATAACATCCTTGTCTGTTGGAGCAGGAAGAAAACCACAAGGGTGTTGTAGCATCCCAGTTTGTAGTTGCAGGAAAAATATAGGGTATATCTACATCCTTTCTGTTGCAGCAGATAAACAATTTTGTAAATTCATCTTATTACTTAGTTTGTGTTGGTGGTTTTCTCTTTTGAGGTTTCCACGATAAAATCTGTGTTTTGATTGTTTATTTTGTGTTTTTTTAAGTAAAAATTGACAATACTGATTCACCCCCCCTCCCAGTATTGTGGGATAAACCAACAATTGGTATCAGAGTAGGTTCCTTCACAACAACTTAACCACTGGAAGGAAGATCCCATCCAAAAACCACAATGGATAAACAAGAAGGATTGGCCACCAACAAACATCCATTATTTACCAGAGAAAATTATGCTTATTGGAGTGTAAGAATGAGTTGTCATCTGATGTCCCTGGGAAGGAAGGTTTGGGCAGCAACAGAAAAGGAATGTAATATAGGAAACCAATACCCTACAGACACAATTGAACTAGGTGAATATGATGGTAATGCCAAAGCCCTAAACGCAATCTTAAGTGGTTTAATAAACTTGGAATTTACTAGAGTTATGCAATGCACATTTGCCAAACAAGCTTGGGACAAATTGAAGATTATATATGAAGGAGAATATAAGGTCAAAGAATCCAAACTTCAAACATATAGAGGTCAATTTGAAAGTCTAAAATGAAAGAAGAAGAGAATGTTGGGGAATACCTTCTTGGATTAGATGAAGTTGTTAATGTGATCAGAGGCGTTGGAGGAAAATTAAAAGAAAAAGAAGTGGTAAGCAAGGCACAAGAACATTTCCAATGAGATATGACCCAAAGGTATCCACCTTAGAAGAATGAGATGACCTTAAAAAGGTAACAATGGATAAGTTACATGGAATTCTCACTGCGTATGAGATGAGAACAGGACAAAATGGATCTTCAAGAAAAGAGGCATCTTTTAAAGCTTCCATAAAAAATCAATTAGAAAAACCAAATGATGAGGAAGCTATTTTCATTAATAAACTTGAGAGAGGGACTGGAAAGTACAAGGGGAAGTTACCTTTAAAGTGTTTTAATTGTGGAAGGATTAGACATTTTTCCTCTAAATGCACCTACACTAAATAAGATGAGAATGGAGAAAAAGAAACTTCGAAATTCAAAATGGGTAAACCAGGAAACAAGAAAAACCCCTATGGAAAAAAGAAAATTGTATAAACCATGGAAGACAATGAAGATTCAGATGGAAGTGAAGTTAAAGAAAATGAAGTTTTATTTATGGGTCTAGACACTCAAGACTCAAATAGTGACTCAGAGGTAGAAGGAGAAGTAGATCTAAGAGCTGAACTTGTTAGCACCCTCGAAGAACTTGAGAAATGTAGGAAAAAGAACCGGCAATCAAATATTATCATTAGTCAGTTGGAAGCTCAACTCTTAGATGCCAAAAAGGTTGAGGAGGACCTAAAAATACAACTCAAAAGAAGAATACGGGAGTCTGAAAAATTTGCAGAAGAAATCATGCAATTCAAGAGAAATCTTGATGAAGGATCTATCAAATCAAAGTTTGAGAATAGCTCAAGGATTCTAGATGACATTCTAAGTAGCCAAAGACCCTCAGGTGATAGATCTGGTTTGGGGTTCATTAAAGAAAAAAAGCCAGGGAGTTTTCTTGTCACAAATCAAGAAGGAAGTAAGAAAAGATATGCTGAAGTACTAAAGACTCCAGCTAAAAAGGAAAGAAGCAAAAAAGCTGACCTAATTTCTCAAGATAAAAATAGAAATAATCTAGAACCCAAGAGACCAAATAGATATCTACAGTTCTTTTAAAGTCACTGCTTTGCTTGTAATAATTTTGGTCATAAAGCCTTAAACTGCAGAACTGAAAGAAAGGTTTCTGAATACAAGAAGAAGTATCAAGTAATAAGTCGAAGGGAAATAAGAATATTTTTACATTACTCAAAAAATATGACATAGAATGTTATAAGTGTAGTAACCATGGACATATGGAAAGAGATTGTAAGCTGAAGACTCCAACAATAAATACTGTTGAAATCAAATCTCAGAACACCAAACAAAAGAGATATTGGAGAGAAAAGGAAGAAAATGAAACTTCCATGATTGCCTTATGTGTAACCGAAAGCCAAAACTTATGACACTTGGACAGTGGTTGTTCAAAACATATGACTGGTGACCCAAGCAAATTCATAACACTAAAATATAATAAGGGAAAAGTCACTTTTGGAGACAGCCTGCCCTCCAAAATAATCGGCAAAGGAACAACTGTTGTCAACAACAAGATCAAAGCAGAACATGTTTTGCTAGTTGAAAAACTCAATCCTAATCTTCTCAGTGTAAGTCAAACATGCGCCCAAGGACAAATTTGCATATTTGACTCAAAAAATGTGAAATCAAGAATAAAAAATCAGGAAATGTTGTTAGCATTGCTATGAGAAATACAAACAATGTATACATATTGGAAAATGAAAACCAAGGTTATTTAAGTATGGTAGATGAAAGTTGGTCATGACATAGAAGGTTGGGACATTTAAGTTTTGCAATATTGGCAAAATAAGCACGAAGGAAGCTGTAAGAGGTCTACCTAAAATTATAGTTCCTCTAAACTCTGTGTGTAGAGATTGTCAACATGGGAAGCAAACCAGAGCCATTTTAAAAATAAAAGAACATATGACCTCACACCCTTTGGAAATAATACACACAGACCTTTGTGTACCAACCAGAACTAAAAGTATGCAAGGAGATCACTATTTCATGTTGCTCATTGATGATTACACAAGGATGACCTGGGTGGCATTTCTCAAGGAAAAATCAGAATCCTTTGAAAATTTTAAAATCTTCAAGGCAATGGTTGAAAATGAGTCTGGCATGAAAATCAAGTGTCTTAGATCAGATAATGGGGGAGAATTTACCTCAAATGAATTCAATGAGTTCTTTGAAGGTCATGGAATTAAGAGGCAATTTTTAGCTGCAAAAACTCCTCAGTAGAATGGGTTTGTTGAAAGGAAAAATAGAACAGTCCAAGAAGCTGCCAGAACTATGCTCAATGAAGCAAAACTGTCAAATTCATTTTGGAGAGAAACTATATACACAATTATCTACACACTTAATAGAGGACAACTTAGAGTGAATAAGGACAAGACCCCTTACGAATTATGGGATGGAATACCAACCTCAGTCAAATTTTTCAAAGTGTTTGGCAGTAACTGTTACATCAAAAGAAACGAGGACGACCTTGGAAAGTTGGACTCCAGGACCGATGAAGGAATCTTTTTGAGATACTCATCCACCAAAAAGGCATACATGTGTTACAATAAAAGGTTACATAAAATTGTAGCAAGTGCTGATGTAAAAGTAGATGATATAAAACCAAGGAAAGAGAAAAATATCGACAATATTGAAAATACCTGTGATGATGAAATAAAAGATTTGCAAAAGGACGAGAGCATCCATAACAAAGAAGAAGACACAGAAAAGGAATATACACATGAATATGATGAATAATTCCTTAGACCTGACACTAAAACTCCTTCTAGAAGGGTACAAAAGGATCATCCGGAGTCATAGATCATGGGTGATAAAAATGCTGGAGTCAAAACAAGAAGATAACTACCAGATGTGGAACAAGCCCTACTCTCAATAATAGAACCCAAGAACTTTATAGAAGCCAACAAAAGTGATGAATGGGTCAAAGCCATGAATGAAGAATTGGATTAGATTGAGAAAAATGAGACTTGGGAACTTGTCCCAAGACCTGAAGATAAGAACATTGTAGGAAACAAATGGATTTTCAAAAACAAGTTCAATCAAGATGGACAAGTAATAAGGAACAAAGCAAGACTGGTTTGTAAGGGTTATCCCCAAGTGGAAGGTATTAATTTTTAAGAAACTTATGCTCCTGTAGCTTGACTTGAAGCAACCAGAATGTTTTTAGCACCGTCGTGCCATAAAAACTTCAAAGTATATCAAATGGATGTCAAGTTTGCATTCCTGAATGGAAAACTATAAGAAGAAGTGTATATTGAACAACCTGAAGGGCTTCTCTTGTCTGAAAACAAAGATTATGTTTGTAAATTTAAAAAGGCACTCTATGGTCTCAAACAAGCTCCAAGAGCATGGTTGTCAAGACTAGATAGTTACTTGAAACAACAAGGTTTTAAAAGAGAATTCACTGAAAGTAATCTTTCCCTAAAAATCGATGATAAAAATATGATTATTGTTGTTTTCTATGTGGATGATATCATTTTTGGAAGAAATCTTCAAATCCTAAGTGTAGACTTTACCTCTGACTTTGAAGAAAGAATTCGAAATGTCAATGTCGGGTGAACTGACATTCTACTTGGGATTACAAGTCTACCAAAAAGATGAAGGAATTTTCATCTCTCAAACTAAGTACATCAAAGATATGTTGAATTTTTTTAAAATGGAAGAATCTCAACCAATTGGCACTCCTATGGTCACTGGTTGCATGTTAAGTAAGGATGATGAATTCCTGGAAGTAGATCATACCATGTTTAGATCCATGATTGGCAGTCTGCTATATGTGACAACCACAAGACCAGATGTGATGCAAGCTGTTGAATTAGTGGCTAGATTCCAGTCATCTCCCAAAGAAACACATGTAACAATAGTAAAATGTATTTTCAAATATATAAAAGGTACTATGGAGTATGGTTCATGGTATTTGAAAGGACAAGACTTTACCTTGAAGGCGTTTACTGATGTAGATTGGGCAGGAAGTGTTGACGATCGAAAAAGTACTAGTGGAGCAACATTTTTTCTGGGAAATTTTTTAGTATCATGGTCAAGTAAAAAACAATCCTCCATTTCACTCTCTACAGCAGAAGCATAATATATTGCTGTCGCCTCATGTTGCACTCAGGTTATTTAGATGAGACAAACCCTAGAAGATATACTTGTAAAGTATGAACATCCAATAGTGATCATCTGTGATAACACTAGTGCTATAAATATGTCTAAAAATCCTATCATGCATTCTAAAACAAAACATATACCAATCAAGTATCACTATATAAGAAAATCGGTATCTCAAAAAGCTGTCACATTAGAATACATTGACACCAAAAACAGATTGCTGACATTTTCACCAAACCACTACCTAAGGAAGCCTTTGAGCGTCTTAGACAGAAAATGGGAGTAATTCCATTACAAAAGTACTAAGAGGAGAAAGCTCAATCCTAGGGGGAGAAATGCTGATAGGGGGAGCTGCCAGACAGAAAGGTTCCTTTGTCATTATTGTTAAAGGGGGAGAATGGTTAGAAGTTGCCATCAATGTCAAAGTGGGGCATTGTTGAGTATATAGTTGTCATTGATGTCAAAGGTGTTCACGAATGACGAAGGAATAACCAGTGGATATGATGGCATGACAAACTCAGTGAAAAACTAAGGTAGTGATGGCATCGCATGGCATAGTTGAGAATGTGGCATGACACTTATGAGATGAATGAGATAGAAATGGATGATAAAACAACATGAATGACTAATTTGAATACTTCCAAGACAGTGTCGACAGTATGATGTAAACAATGGTTAATAAAACAAATAGCAGAGGTCAAGTGGAAGTAGAGATGCAGTATGCATCATGTAGATCCACAAAGTCATGATGAGATCCGATTTTGATATGAAATCAATGGTCAGGAAGCATCCCGCACAAGATCCAACAACTGAGGATATGTTTCGCAAAAGATCAAGATTGGACGGATAAAGTTAGAGATCGATGGTGCTGAAGAAAAATGTGGAAATAACATTTAAATACTCTATGAACCAGCAATCCACATCCTGCAATCTAGAAATCGACAGTCGGGAAAACACCGACAAAAAGATAAACGGTGCTGAATTGTTGTTGCGAAAATAAGCTTGCGGAAAGTCAAGATACGATTTTGGGAAATGTTACATCCCGCATCCCGCAATATGGAGAGATCAGATGAATGAAGTTAGTTCTGCTAAAACAGATCAATGATTCAGAAAAACAAGTGCGGAAAGTCGAGATACGATTTTGGGAAATGTTACATCCCACATCCCACATTCTGAAGATTGAAGATCATGGAGAATCCCAAAGAAGATCAACAATGGGGAATCGTTGAAACAGAAACCTGGTGCAGAAATACGATTTGAAGAGGAAATTTGCACAGTAGATCAACAATCCAGAGAGATTCGGACATAAGATCAATGGTTCAGATTGTATGTGGGGAATAATATTGTGGAAGCACTAGAAAACGATAAACAGGGTTTCAGAAATGGATTCTGAGTTGTGGGGAGAAAGAAACGGTGCATTTGTTGAAACTTAACAATGAAATGATGCGACAGTTGAACGGGTAGATGATGAAGAGGCATGTATGTAAGTAAATAGTCACGATCCAAAACGAAAGAACGAAGCTATGGAGAGATGCATTGGTAGGTAATAGGTAAAAGGTATTTATTGAATGAATGTGTAAAGAATTAAGTGTCTATGTTAGTAAGTCTGATAGAGTCCAAAGTGAATAGTCTTTCAAATGGTTCTAAAAGACTGAGAACACCGGTCTAGGGTGGTAGGGTGGTACTAGGGCAGGCCACAGGTCTGTAGGGGGTCGTAACCTCCTTCCAGTTGAAGCTGGAGAACAAGGTGTCGTTGCATCCTTGTTTGTTGGAGCAGGCAGAAAACCACAGGGGTGTTGTAGCATCCTAGTCTATAGTTGCAGGAAAAATCTAGGGTGTATCTACATCCTTTATGTTGTAGTAGATAAAGAATTTTGTAAAATCATCTTCTTAATGAGTTTGTGTTGGTGGTTTTCTCTTTTGAGGTTTCCACGATAAAATCTGTATTTTGATTGTTTATTTTGTGTATTTTAAAGTAAACACTCACAATACTGATTCACCCCCCTCTCAGTATTGTGGGATAAACCAACAATTTTGATTTTTTGTAATACAATGATGAAATAAATAGGTTCTATGTCCTTAGATATCAAGATTGAAACCAATATATGCTATGAACAAGGGCTTGGATTATGTGTTAACTAAAACGCTTCCTTTGATTGTATTTTTAATAGTTTTCTAGGGTAATTTTGACATACTCTTCATCTAAAATTTGTAAATGCAATCCCACTCAATCCCACTCCTAAAATGTGAAATATATTTACATGTTTAAAATATTATTAATAAATATCATAGTTTAGATGACAAACTCAACAAATAATCAACTAATATAAATCTCCTTGTGTCGACGACAAACTCAAAAAATGATCGAAAAGTTTTCGAAACCCAACACATATCTATTTCAAGGATTTAGAACATGAAAATGATAAAGATCTCTAGGTCCATTAAAAAACCTTGGTTGTATTTAGGGCTTATGTAGTACCTTGTAGAAGTGTAATCTTAGACCAATACTAAAATTCCCATACTACTACTTAAATATATGAACATTGGGCATATTTGGCCTATAAAATTTCCTTTTTAGAATATTTGGTATAAAAAATGAATTTTCCAACAAAATAAGTAAAACTAAGGATATATCATGCTCCTAAATCAAGTCCAACGTCATTAGTTAGACCCCACTTTATAGAAACTAAAATCAAGTTCACAACCATAGACAAGCTAATACGAAGAAATGAAAAGGTGGACATGAAAACATGGAATCAATCACAACAAACTCATCAAGTTATACTTACCTTAATCTCATTTGATGTTTTAAAACAAGCAAAGTCCACCAGATAAACTGAAATAGGTTGAGACATGAAATATAGGTACAACATGAACAATATGCCTCTAGGACATGAGAATGATAGTCATATCAAAGTGAGGTTGCTCCCATAACCTCCATAAGTATTTCTTGATCAAGATACTGATCTTTGCACTGAAGACTAGTAGTAGAACAAACACAGAGAAGATATAAATAGAAATGAACACTATAAGGAAAAGGCCCTTTAGTAAAGGTTATAGTGGATTCTCCTCTAAAAAGAGCCCAAACATATGTTTATAGCGGAGGCAAGCAAGCAGAGGTTTTAACAATTTTTTTTTTCCCCGTATGTTTATACAGCCCAAACACATTTTTTTTTCTTTACCTCTAGGGTAAAACTCCTTTACCAGCGGTCGGTTGTGGTGAACGGGGCACTGTTCTTTGGTGGTAGCGTTGACTAAGGGAGGTTGATCGGGCTTCATCTTGGGAGTTACTCTTATTTTTTACTATTACCGTTCACCTGTGTAGGGTTCTTGCCGGTGAACGACATGGGTTTGGACGACGCGGTAGACTACTCGGCGGATCTGGTGCCAGAAGCTGTTTTTCATTATTTAGCGGGCGGTTTTGGGGTGGGTGCCTTGGGTGCACAAAACTGTTGGGGTGGTTTTATTCCGACCACTTTGCACTCGGATTTGGGGGGGGACTTCTCTCCGTCAAATTTTTTCACTGATTTTCCTATTTGTGCTCACGGGGATATTGCTGTGCCTCCGGCGGATGGGGAAGCAGATGTTTTGGCCTGTAATCCTTTTGAGGAAGGTGTAACTCTCTTGGGTGGTAGCATTCCTATATCTATGGAAGCGGTGGACTCGTTGATTCTCGAGGTATTTGTTGATGAGGGACTAGACTCACATGGAGCTGAGGTGGTTCTAGAACAGGGGTTTGGCCGTTCTGTTCTGGAGGTGGATGTGGGGGGGAATGAGGTCCCTGTATCGGATGACATTTCTCCTGGAAGAAGAGAACTTGGGGGTGGTTCTAAACCACTAGGGACTAGGGATGTGGAATGTGGTCATAACAGTCGCTGAAAGGCCTTTGTTAAGAAGAGGTGGGTGCCATGCTCGTATGTGTTGGGGGAGGACATCCGATGGTCCCAAATCGTGCAGATGGCTTCTTTGACTATGGTAGGGAAGATTATTGGAAATAATGTTTCTATTCCGATGATTGAGAATTGGGTAAACTCTTCATGGGATGAACATTTGGGGGTGATTCCTGAACTAAAGGGCTTGACTAGGGATTGGTTTGCTCTTAATTTCACACAGTAGGAGCATGTGAACTGGGTTCTTGCGTGAAACTGAACTATCAAACAATGTCCTGTTCTGCTTAAAATTTGGTCTCCAACCTTTGATGCCTCTCGCGAAAGGGTGGACAAAGTGTCGATTTGGGTTCGACTACCGAGTCTGCCGAGACAATATTGGTCGGAGGATCATTTCACCTATATTGGCAACATCCTAGGGACATTTCTGGAGGCAGATTTGTCTTACAATGTTACAAAATTGCGCAGGGTGGCCCGGATTCTTGTCAATATAAATGTTCAGCAAGGTTTATATGAAGAGATTCACCTCTCCTAGGGAAATACTTTCTTTAAGTAGTGGTTGGATTATGAAAATATTCCTTTTCGATGTCGCAGGTGTCATGCTTATGGACACCTTGTGATGGATTGTAGTCTTGGGGTGCGCATGACCAATGGACGCAGTTCTCAGCGGGGTCATCATGGGACTGGTTCGAGCCCTGGGGTGTCCTCGCCATATTTGAGACCTTCTTCGTCTGAAGTGGAGGAGATGCACATGGAGACGGTGGCTCCTGTTCAATCTGAGGTGGAAGGACATTTGTTCTCGGAGGCTGTGGTCGCAGGGGCGACTGCTGTAGATCATCCGAATTCGGGGCTGAATCCACCGAGTATCTCTTCTTTTGCCCCTTCTCCGTCTTTAAATGTTTTTGCAAATATTTTTCAGGTTTCTGGGATGGATTGGATGGGGGAAAAATTAAGGAATATTGTTATATCACCACTCCCTATTGTAGTCTCCACCCCTTCCACTGCTACAATCTTAGAGGAGGTTCCTCAGTTACCCCTAGACTCTGCTGATGTTGAGGTTGGGTCTCCTCCCCAACCTCCCCCTGCTGAAACTGGATATTTCCTTAGGTTAGGGAAAAATAACCCTCATGGGAGCTTAGGAAAGGATTCTCTTCCTGTGCCTCGGGGGAGGGGTTGAAAATCCTTTCTAGCTAAGGCTCAGTCTAGGGCACAGAAGGATTTGACCGAGGGGAAACAACTATCTATCGAACGGGCACTTAGAGCAGTGCAGGCCCAGAAAAAGGATCATCGATGAAGATTATGTCCTTCAATTTCCAGGGTCTGGCAGGTCCCCTTAAAAGACCTGCATTGCGGTGGGTGGTCGATTTAGAACACCCAGATATTATGTTGTTACAGGAAACTCTTGGTGGTGGTGATGTGATCAAGGAGAAGTTGGAGAATTGGTTTTTTGGTTGGACTTTTGTGACCCTGGATGTTCGTAGTCGTTCGGGGGGTCTTGCTATGGGGTGGGACACCTGTGTGGTTAAAGCCCTGGATATTTGGGGTATGGAATCAGTTTTGGGAATGACAGTGCAAGGTCTGGATCATGGGATCCTGTTGATGTCTTCAACATATCACGGGGGCTTCACTTGTTGACCAATATCCTATCACGTTAGTTCATATTGTGGGTTTTAAAATTATAAAAAATCGAACCAATATATTGCAGGTATTGGGGGGATGAGGGGTTTAAGGTGGGGGTGGGTAGGGTGGTTTATAAGTATTGAGGTATAAAAAGGGGTGGGGAGGAGGTTTTAAGTATTGGGAAGGGGTTTCAACAAAAAGATTTTGGGTCAATATCTCTCGAAATTAAGGGTATTCCTTAATATCCCACGATTGCACGTGTTATGTAAGAGGCTCACTAAGTGAAGTCCCCGTGCAACATATATGGTCCTTATATTAATCGCATTCCTTTCTGGGACAATATTTTTAAACTGAACTTGTTTTGTGGTGAATTGGCTGTCATTGGAGGGGATCTTAATTTTTATTTGGGACAGGCAGAGGTATGGGGACCATTTGCTCGGCTGGACCTTCTTTCTAAATACGTCACTCAGAAGCTCATTGAGAGAAACTGGTTAGACATCGAACCAGTTAAACTAAAGCCGACTTGGCACAACAATAGGTGTGGGGATGGCCGTGTGGCTAAATGTCTTGATCGTTTTCTGGTAAGTGAGAAGATGCTGGAACATAAACACTATATGAAGCAGTGGGTGGTTTGTGGGGGTCGATCTGATTATTTGCCCATTTTTTTGGAATACCGGAATGGGCCGGTAAAACTACCCAGCCCTCTCAAATTCAACAAGACTTGGCTGAAGGATGAATCCTTTCGACAGTTGATTCTCTCAAATTGGGTCTCTTTTAATTCGGATATTAGACTGTCTGTGGTCTTTTAGTTTGTGGAGAATTTTGTCAGGTTGAAGAGGCTCATTAAGAATTGGGCGTTGGAAAAGAGGAGAAGAGATGACAATGAGTTGAGGCAGATTGAAAAGGATATTGGGTTCATTATGGACTCCGAAGGGGGGGTATGCTGAATCAAGAGTCAAAGGACACTTTGGTTGGCCTGCAGGGTCGTAGGAACACACTCCTGTTGGAAAAGGAGGAGACTTGGCGATTAAAGAGCAGGGCTCTTTGGTTGGCTTGTGGGGATGAAAACACAAATTTTTTTCATGCTTATGCTAAGGGTAGGAAAGCATTGAATACCATTTGGTGCCTGGAGGATGACAGAGGTTGAAGACGTGAATCTTTTGAGGAATTGGTTGAGATTGGGGTTGAACACTTTCAGAATTTATTTAAGGCTTCGGTTGGGGCTCACATAGAGGAGATCATGCAAGTTGCTCAAGTCTTTCCACGTTTTGTTGGGGAGGAGGAAAACATTTCTTTAATGGAAGAGGTCTCTAAAGAAGAATTGAAAGCGGCTCTCTAGAGTTTTCAGAAGGATAAAAGTCCTGGACCCGATGGTTGGACCGTTGAATTATTTATTGACCTTTATGATCTCTTGGGGGCAGACACACTAAAGGTGGTAGAAGATACTCATCTTTCTGGTAGGATCCCGACCTGCTTCAATTCGACCTTCATTGCTCTTATCCCCAAGGTGGATAACCCTAAGACTCTGCATGACTTAAGACCTATTTCACTATGTAACTGTATATACAAAGTGATTACAAAGGTTATTGCTTGGAGGTTGAAGGACTTATTGTCTGATCATATTTCTGGAGAACGATTTGGGTTCGTAAAAGGAAGACAAATTCATGAGGCTATTGGGGTGACGCAGGAAGGCCTACACAGTATGAAGATGCACAAAATCAAGGGGGCAATTTTGAAGATCAACCTCTCCAAAGCATACGATAAGGTAAGCTAGCTATATATACATATGTTACTAATTCATCTTGGCTTTGGGATTGCTTTTGTCAGGTGGATCATGAGCTGTATTACTACTGTTTCCTTCTCTGTTCTGATCAATGGGGCTGCATCCCCCTTCTTTCATGCAGAGAGAGGATTGGGGCAGGGCTGCCCCTTGTCTCCTTTACTCTTCCTGCTTGTGGCTGAAGGATTGAGTCACCTTTTGAAGAAAGCACATAGAGAGGGACATTTGTTTGGAATAGCTGTTGCACAATAGATGCAGATCACTCATCTTCTATTCGTGGATGATTGGCTTATTTTTTGCTCAAGGAATGTTCATGATGTAGATGCTATTTCAGATATACTTGGTCTTTTTTCTTCAGTGACAGGCATGGAAATTAATGTTGGGAAGTCCTCATTGACGACTCATGGTATGGATGATGTGGAAGTTAGACACACCTCTACACATTTTCCTTTTAATTGAGCCACTTTGGATGAGGGCCTTAAATATCTGGGTTTTATGTTGAAACCTAATAACTATTTAAAGAAGGACTGGATGTGGCTGATTGAAAAATTGGAGAAGCGACTGCATACTTGGAGCCATCATTGGCTTTCTAGAGCAGGGCGTCTGATCCTGGTTAAATCGGTCTTGGAAGCTATTCCTGTTTATTGGATGTCCCTTTCGTGGATCCCCCTGGCTATCTTGGAAAAAGCACGAAGAATTTGTCTACATTTTCTGTGGAGCGGTCACAAGGATGCCTTGGTTTCTCCATGGGTCAGATGGGAGAATATTGCTAAGCCAAAATCCCTAGGGGGATGGGGTCTTAAAAATATCTTTCTTTTTGCGAGAGCTTTGGCAGCAAAAGGGGGTTGGCGTCTGATACATTCGGAAAACCTGTGGACCAGGGTTATGATTGAAAAATGTATCACCCCAAACAATGTTGTTGACTGGATAAGGAACTCTCATAAGGGACATAAGGGTGGATCAGTCATCTGGAAGGATGTGAACAAATCCTTTGCTGTTATTGAAGATAACCTGATTTGGAAGGTGGGTAATGGAAGGCGTGTGCGGGTGGGCATTGATCCATGGCTCGAATGCAATGGAAGTTATAGGTTTTCAGAACCACTGGTGATTTCCCTTAGGCAGCTTGGAGTACACTTTCTCTATCAACTAGCTGCCCCTGTTCAGGCGAACCGATGGTCTCAGTCTTGGTGACCGGCCACAGATTTTGAACTCACTATCAAGGAAGAGGTCGAACTGAACCTGTATATTGGGGCTCTTGGATTATCCATGATTAAGCTTCGAGAGGAGGAGGATGTACTCATTTGGAATGGGGCCTCTTGTGGGAAGTATACTCCCAAGGAAGGGTATATTTACCTGAGTGCAAAGAATTATGAACAGAGGACTGAGTGGTGGTGGCAGAAGATTTGGAAATTCCATTGTCCTCCCAAAACACGCTTATTCTGGTGGTGTGAAAAATAAAGTTCCTTGCTGGGATAACCTTCTCAAAAGGGGCTTCAATGGACCGGGATGGTGTGCTCTGTGCCGGAACGCGGGGGAATCGACTGTTCATTTATTTCTTTCTTGCCCATACTGTGTGGGGGTATGGGGGGAATCCTGCACTATGTTGGGATTGGATCCTGCGTGTATATGGGAAGGGGACTCTATCATGCACTCTTGGGAACGGTGGCGAAGTCTTGGTTCTACAGATGTTATGATTGTGTTTCCTCTCCTGGTGACTTGGGGCATATGGTTGGCCAGGAATAAACTTGTCTTCACTGGGAAAGAATGTACACCGGCTATTACGGCTGGGATGGTTTGTGGGATCGCAACTGCACTTCCAAAACATCCGAGGGTAAAAAAACAAAGGGATATTCTGGTTCTTGAGATTGATCGGTCATCTCCCTGGGGGTTTCTTTGATGGTGCCTCGCAGAATAATCTTTGTGGAGGCGGTGCTATTTTAAATTTGGATGGGAATCAGTCCTTTGAATTGACTACAGGTTTGGGGGAGGGCAGTAACAACCGATTTGAACTTTTAAGACTTAAATTACTCCTCATTTTTCCAGCAGAGAAGGGGTGTAGAACCATTAGGATTTTCGGTGATTCCTTGAATGTGATCAATTGGGTAAAAATAATTCAAACATGCAGAGATATTCTGTTATGCAACATTTTACGATATATCAGGGAAATGTTGGAATCCTTTGATTTGATTACATTCACTCATGTATACAGGGAGAACAACTGTCAGGTGGACTCTGCCTCGAAGGAGGGGCTCTTGCTAGATCCAGGCATGTGGAAGGTTAAGGAACGACTAGGAGATGTGGCGTTTGAATACTATCACCGTCCCTTTTTTGATGTGGTGGTGGCATGATCACGCAGGAGATGGGGGCTGTGTTTCTTTTGGCTTTTGGTTCGGTTTTTTTGAAGATGTTTACCTCTATTACGTTTGCTGAGACTATGTCAGTCAGTTTTTTGCTTGTATATATCAGCTATTATATATGGTTGTTTATGACAGGATGATATGATACATGCAAGAAATAGGCAGGGTCTGTTTTATTTTGTTGTATCTTTTAGAACGGTTGTTTCTAGAAATCTGATGGATGGATCAGATTGGATGTTATGGACTTGGTTGAGTCATGATCGGTGATTACAAATATACAAATATGCCCTGCATATCTACAAAATATAATTTTGTCTCTCTACGGATGATATAAAATTATGCTTTTTTTCCTTGGAAAAAAAAACCCAAACACATCGATGTTGACAATAAATCATGTGACACCATGACCAAAATACCTTCAAACAAAAAACAACTAAAATTTTATAACCGATGCGTTTATATTACCAAAGCGCACTGGGGTGCCACGAACTTGAAAGCACCAAAATAAGGGTAAACAAATAGTGGACAACACTGTCTCATCCGTGTGGTATGTCTAATTTAACACGCTGGGTCACTAAAGACAACACTGTACTGTGGTAGGGTTTAAACTTTTCAAATTAAAAAAAAAACACGACTATATTTTGTTCAAATTTCTATTTGCAGTGTGTTTTGTATTATTAATTGCATCAAACCTTCATGGAATTGGGTACACTGCATTGGGGTTAAAATATTACAAATTAAAAAAGACTATTATTTTTTTATTTCAAATTTCTATTTGCGGTGCATTTTGTATT
>LPNX010880306.1:0-112965 GCA_001517045.1 Pseudotsuga menziesii | reverse complement strand
AAAAAAAAAAAAAAAAAAAAAAACACAACTATATTTTTTATTTGAAATTTCTATCAACAGTGTGTTTATATTATCAATCACACTGAGGCATCCTCGAAATGGGTGCACCAATACAGGTTTTAATTAAAAAAATTACTGCACTGAGAAAATCATATTTACTATTCTACAGTCCTTCTAAACCCACTAACACCAGTGTCATACATCACATACTTAGATGTTGTGACATCTGTGCTCCCTGTGGCAGCATTACTCTCTCCCATTGGTTGCTGACTGAAGTTTGAATTTTTCCAAATGGTGGGAAAATTTTCAAAATTTACATACATCATTAAAATGCCTCCCGATGCGCAAGGGACCAGGTAAATTATTTTTGCTTCAATGTTTAATTTTTTAGCGGATTAAATTTGAGAGTTCATCTTTATTTTTCCCAAATTTCAAAAAAATTGTAGAATGCATTTGAGCCATTCACCTCACCCCATAAGGTGGAGCACCCTATGAATTTACATGGTACACTAGTCGCTGTGCGTTCACTACATATGTGCACCGCATATATGGTGCGCTATAATATTCAACACACTGATTAACATAATTAAATAAAACCATGAATGTAATCCTAGTGCGTAATATAAGTGCACATGATAAATGAACATAATTTATTTAGAAAATGATAATGTTAAGCGATGCAGTTAATTTAACCGACTGCACCACTCTCATGGTATGTTGTCGTGTTCCTAAAGCACCGTTAAAATTAAAAAAAAAAAAAATTCATGGTGCGCTTAGTTACACGATACACATCAAATACTCGATGCACTCTTGTGTCTCAAATGCAATGTAAAACATTAAAAACCTCACAAATAGATGATGCGATATATGAACATTTGTGCATCGTCCACTAGTGCGTTGACGTGAATGAGGTGCACCGTTAACCCATTTTAAACTACAAAATAAATAAATAGATGCCATACGACAGTGCACTATGTTCGATGCAATGCACCGGGGCATCTCATTGATGACGCATCACCTGTTATTTATATGTTTAAAATATAATAAAATTTTACTGGCACGTTTGTTTTATAGAAATGCACCATTAGCAGTGCGCTTGTGGTTTAAGTGCATCGGTAGCGTTGCCTTACTGTAATTTAGGCGCACTGCTTGTCGATTTTTTTTTTAACAATTTGTTTTTATATATTTGATGCTAGTAAATAGGATTCTCATATGATGTTTTTACATGTATATTTATGAGAGCGATTGATGTTATATATGAAACAAAGACACCAACAATGAGAGGCAACTTAGTAGCAACAAGCACATGTTAAACAATACAACTTCATGTGAGAGAAGGGGTGGGGGAGTGAGAGAGAAATTTGTACCCTCACACGATTACTCATCAGACCTAATACCTCTTGATGGTTTGCGACCCCCTGAATTTCTATCAGGAGGCTACATCCCTAAAGGGGAACTCGACATTGCTAGTTCAGTTGATCCGACACTGGGATCATCAAAGGTAGGCATTTCATGTTGGTCTTAATAAGTGGTTCCAACCCACTGAGGAGGACATATATTTCATCACTGGGATATCTAGGAGAGGGGAGGATTTTCCCCAGTTCCTTGAGGTCCCAATTGGTGCTGCAATAGAGAGTCAACTAGCCTACTCCTACAGATATATCGGTGAGCATGTCATCGATATTGTTGATTTCTAGGTGAGTGATGGACAACTTCGTAGTTCCTCTTTCAGTTGAGAGCATGTAAGGTGCCTCTCACTATTGGTGACGACCATCGTGCACCTCACCACTGATGGGAAATGCATGAGTTACCCTTTATTATTTTATGCAAATTATTTAGTGCAAAGACCTAGATGCATCATGTGGTCCCCCATTTTTTAACGATAGTTTTTTATGCTTTCGATCGATACCATGCATACATTGACAGGAGAGTCAACTTCCCTTTCGGTTCATATAATTTTTGCCTATTTTTTGAGAGGTTTCTAGCCACCAAACCATCATTTGATCACCACCCTACTAGGATGATGACATATTTGTCTCTGCACATGTGAAGGCAAATGATGCGCCCGAGGGGGCATCTCGAGTTCCTAGCTATGATCATAACATAGGTGCTTGAAATGATAGGTAGTGAAGAAAACCATTAATTAGATCTAGTTCCATATCCATACACAGGATTGGATTGGAGAACATGCCACAACATTTTCTTTGTTATTTTCATAGCAAACCAAAGGACTAGTTGCAACCCATCCTCCGCAGGGCTGCACTTTACATGCATGGAGGTAACCACCACCTTCACAGACATCGCGTCAACCAACGCTTGCCATCAACCACCACGGAAGACTACTTCCATCTCTGTTGACCACCGCAGGAGCATCAAGACCCACCGTCGAACCACCCACCGCGTCTACCAACAACCCACCTACAAGCCACCCATGACATACCACCGACAAGACACCCACCAACACCCTCCGTTGAGAATTGAAACAGGTCCCTTACCACATGCACCACAATTCCATAAGACCTAACCTCAGAGCTCCCACCTCAGAGTGACCATCGACACCACAAATTCGCCACCAAGCCCACAAAGCCACCATATCCGCCATCAAATTTATCCTACATCGAACCAACCAAAAGCTTCAAAGGATAAGAAGGAGGGCGACTAAGGAAGGGTCCACCCGAAGCATTGAACGAGAGCCGACTCTCAAATCCTAAGTGATTTTGTAGAACAATTTCGCCTGGTTAAGATCCCCTTATCACTAAGGATGGATGTTATCACCTTGATTTGAGAATTACAAATCAAAGTCAAACTTCAGATGAGAAAATCTTTTATTTTGGGTTATGCCTTACACAACTTGGTAAGTGTTATGTATATGAGATGTTAAGTCATGATTTTATATGAGTGAGAACATGATCCTAGTACCCAAATATTATTATGAGTTATTTCAAATTTTTTACTTGTTATGCAGGGAAACTTGGCTTAAAAATGGGTATCTATCACATAGGGGAAAATTCTTAGTGATCTTCTTATATGTTCAAAAAATTTAATATATCTCATGAGAAAAGAGAATATATTTATTATGTTTAGATTTTTTTGCAAAACACGATTTGCAGTGAAATATATGCTCAACATACCATAATTTTTATATTAATTATTTTTTTAAAATAAAATACTTGCTACTAACTTAATATTTAATTAGTCTCAAGTTGATTATATTTTTTATTTAACTTCTTTTTTCCTTTATATAACTTATATAAATTTATAACAATGATAATAATCTATTTTTAAGTTTACAACCAAGTCAAACATTAAATTGGTGTATGAGACCTCTTTGTTCATGGGACAAGGAACACCCTTCCACACAATGATTTGACTACTAAAGTCTACAGAAGTGTACATACACTATTCTTTCGGATTTAAACCTATAACCTCCTACAAAAACACATATTCTTAATCATTAAACCAACTCAAGTTATACATCTTGATATATAAAATTCGTATCCAAACGAGACGTGTAGCAATTCATGAGTTGGGGTTGTAAGATTCCTTATGATACAAAGGTGGTAACCTACTCATATAATGACGCTAAAAACAAAACCCGCTCATATGATAAAGTTACAAATGTTTTGTTTATTATAACTTATTCTTAAAATCAGTGGTCTCCCCGTGAAGAGGGGGAATATGAGTGGCAAAGTGGAAATCCTAAATACTTAAAAATTAAAAGTGGCAAAGTGGGAATACTCGATACTTAAAACTAAGGAGAAGTACATGGAAATTTGATTTGGAATTTTATGATTATATAACATTTATAAATTAAAGATGTTGACTTTTCTAACTCATAATTGCAATATTCTTGAAATATTATATGGTTAATAAAAGTGAAAATCTTATCAACTAGCCAAAAGTTATTATTGGATGTTATTGATTGATTATAGGCCACCACCTTAGGGTAGCTCAATTTTTAAGGACGTTACAAAGATTATATAAAGTATTTTTATTTTTATAGGGATTTTTTAAAGAAAAGTTTAATTTTGTTATAATATTTTAATATAAATTTATTTTTCTTAAAACTGAAAAACAAAGAGAAATTTATAAGTTTGTATTATTATTTTTTAATATAATGTTTTTATTTATATACTATAATTTTATTAGTTTGTATTATTATTTTTTAATATAATGTTTTTATTTATAGATTATAGTTTAATGATTACATTATGTAACTAATCTAAAAAATAATGATTTATCATAATTATAAAATTGTTCTTAATAATGTTTAATTTTAAATTGAATACACATTAAATCTCATTTTTTAAATAATTATTTTCTTTAAAGTAACTATAATACTGGAAGATCCAACCGTTGGTAATTATTTTTATCCCAATTTCTTTTAAAAATATAACATATATTATTTTTAACAAAATAAAACCATACATACTTAGACGCAGATACTTACTAAAATATGCAAAAACAAGTGTATAAATTTAAAATTTGAAATAATTTATTTGTTTAATTATAATATAACCAATGATCTATAATAACACAATGGATTTTATAATCAAAACCTTTATAAAACATTATTATAATTTTTTTCCCACAAGAAAGTGGATGGTGGCCTAACCGTACAGTCGCGAGTACAAATAACATAGCAAAAAACATACCATAGATTCAACTTGAAATTAAAAAAGAGACATAAATGCGTTCCTATGAAAGTTCTAGAAATTTTACCAGTATGATAGCTAGTGTAAATTATGATGAAGTTGCTTGCTAAAACTCTCATTTTATAAAACATAATAAGGATTAGAAGAACTTATAAAAACTACCATGCTCAATAGTATCATTATTGTTAATGGTTGTTGCCGTCGAATTACCTAGGATGTGATGTTGCTCGACCTGTCGCTGAACTTGCTTAATTGCATACTCCCTTTCTGATTTGACATTGGTCGCGAGGAAGTTGAGGACTGCTACATGTATCGGTTCCTGCGGATGGCGAGGCAGGGGATCCGCTGTTCTTCCAACTGGTGAATTTGTTTGTGGATATGTTTTATATCCTCCTCCTCCTTTGTTCTCCCACGAAGATAACAGAATTCACATTCCAACATGACTATTCTTGCTTTTTGATGCCCACTTTGATATTTATGCATTTACTCCATATCCTCTACTTTCTTGATTAGGTGCCCTTTCTAGGATTCCAGGCTCGAATTAGACTAGTGACAACTTCCTAAGAATTATTGCACCTATGTTCACAATAACGAACAACATGTTTTAGATGGTTAGGTGGTGAATCCATGTTGGGAACATGACCAATTCTCACTTGCCAGAGACCCGAAGGATGCGATGGGGCCAAGTCGTAGTGCAGCAGGTGAAGCATAGAGAGAGTCTAGAGATACAAGGGTGGGGCAAGTAGAGGGTTGGGAGGGGAAACTATCTTCTAAACAACTATATGGCTTGTATAAACCCTAATAAAACAATCTTCTAAAAAATTGACTTTGCAATGCATGAAAATTACAAAAATACTCGAAATTTTTTGGACCTCTTGACCTCCATAATTGTTGATTCTTATGGCCAAAAAAATGTTGTTGTAGTATGCTAGGGTCGCTTGGGGTCAATCTTCCTCCATTATATTCTCTTCTTTGCTTATCATCAAAGTTGAAGGGTGGGATCCAACTGAAGACTTCACAACAAACCTAAATTTGCATAGCTGAGTGGCCTCTTCCTTTTCAATTTCCCTAATCACCTTCTACAGCCTTCTAATTTGTTCATCTTTATCTTTGCTCTTACCTATGAGACACCTAGTTTCAACTTCTAGAAGCACTATCTTCATTTTGAAGTTGTCCAACTAAGCTTGTGTATTTTTCTATCGCTGGGTCAATTCTTGTAGCTCTCCTTCAAACTTGTGTTCCAAATTTGACTTCCATTCTTCCAATCTCATAATTAGATTCCCACTCTGGAACTGGTGAGTGGAGGGCTGACCGTGTTCATTGGAGACAACCATTGTGAAGCAGACCCTCTTCCTGCACTGAAGAACAAGATCAAATTTACACGCCAACGAACCTAGGAGGTCCAGGAGAAGGACCACCTTCAAAGAAATATACCAGCTCCAAGATTAACCATACCTATAGTGAGAATGAAGAGTAGAAGACATATGAGGGTAGATAAAACATGTATGCTGAGAGGCATTATCCCATACATGAGGTGGCATACATGAAGGACAATGTAGTTAACTCTCCTTGATGTTGTTGTACTCCAAGTCACATAGAGAGGGATCATCCACACACTTGCACGATACATGAGTTGATTGACTCAATGTCTATAAATGGTGGGGTAACAAGTTTCCATAACTTAACAAGGGTATATAAAAAATTAGGGGATGGGGTTATGTTGTTTCACCCCCATGATTAAGGAACAAGTAAGGTTGGCCTAGACATCTACCTTTGAGTTGAGGTTGTGCAATATGTGGTAGGAATGGAATTCTTTAAAAGCTTTAATCATGTATATTATTTATTTAATGAGGCATCCAATAAATGCATCGTGAGGAATGGATTGCGAGCAATTTGCTGGATTGTCATTTTTGTCCCCAACAATAGACACGTGGGATTGACCTTTATTTTTTGCTATTTCCATTCATTTCCAGAGTGTAAGGCCTCTACCCCCTTGAGTTTAATCTACACTCTGGGATCTTTCAAACAATGAAAATATCATCTCAATCGGGGTTCGTATGAGGAATTTACGCCTCCAACAAGTTGACCTATCTTGTTGACTACCATGGTATTGAGTGGATTCCACATCGGTTATCCTTACCCAAACTTGTGGAGGTATTCACATGTGGACTTTCAAGAACATTCTATAGGGTCCAAAATACTAACCCCAATAGAGAGTTGAGTCATACAAAAACCCTAAAAACTAGATGGTTATCAAGACATGTTAAATATCGGGCCACTAGAAGAAGAAGGGGTTCCATTCTTATGGTATTATTGTATTTTTCCATAGTTGAGAAAGACTTAAGGAGTGGATATTATATCATAATAGAGGAAGGAGGAGATCCTATAGTATCTATACAAGCCACAATGTTTAGGTAACTCAGTAGAGAGTATCACTTTCTTTGTAATTGCATTCTATATTGGAGAAGAAAAGAGCAAGGTATAATCTTCCCTTCTTATTAAGTTTTTCCCCATGGTGGGTTTTCCTAGGGAATATATCGTTTTATTTGTTTGGGTGTGTAGATGTGTTATTTTTCTCTAGCTATTTTCCTTTTGTTTTTGTTTATTTTAGCAGTCCGTGATATTAAATTAACAAGAATGAATCTTAATTTTCAGTAAACATTGCATAACTAAGAGTTTGTGGAAAGATTTAAGATTTGTTGTGACAAATTGTTCCAGTGGAATATTCACAGAGCTTACATATCATATTGGTATTAAAGTAAATTTCATTGGGGTTTTGTGGTAAATTGTAGGATCTAGCAGTTGGAAGAATAAAGAAAAATACTTCAAACCCTAGCCACGACAGATGAATCCAATGAAGAATTGTGAGGGTTGAATATGAAGAGTAATTTGCAAATTTGGAAATACAAGACATTGATATATATCACAATATGTCAATCCTCATGGCAACTAGAGAGATAAAGTTTGGACATTTTGGTGGGTTTAGCATATCTAACTTGGAGTAAGGCTTAGATGGGAAATCAGGGGCCACTGAAGACCCAGAAAAGGAGTTGAAAAAAATGTCAGAGAAAGAGAAACCAAGTTCCAACATCAATAGTTTTTCCCAATATTTGTTTAAAGTGGAACCAAAAGTGGATATCAAGCCCTATCAAGGTGAGGTCAATGCTATTAATTTGAATCAATGGTTGCATTAGTTAGAATTTTATTTTATTTTCCATAACATAACATAGGAAAAAATCATTTTATTGACTAAAGTTGGAGGGCCATTTCCTAACTTGGTGGGAAATCGCTATGGGGACACTTAGGATGGAGAGTAATACCTGAGTGACTAAGTAAGAGGACTAAAAAACCCTCATCAACCCCCAATTTTACCCTATTGGGTATGAAGAGGACCAATGGATCTATTCACATTAATTTTGACAAAGGTAAGGAAAAAGTGTACAAGAGCACACCATTCAGTTTATAAAAAATGGCCATTATGTTGGGTATATATCCAAGAAGTCATAGGTACTTATTAAGTATCTGGGTGGTCTCCACAATTATTTAAGGAGGAAAGTGATGCTCTCCAAGCATATAACCGTTAATGAGGATTGTGTGCAAGCACAATATCTAGAGAATACAGACATTAAGAAATGGAAACCAGGTAGTTTTGAGTAGAAAGGACACCTAGATACTTCCAAGGATGGGAAGAAGAAGGGGAAAGGAAAAACTAACAAGAGTGCATCCACGACACATCGGTGCAAGGATATGAAAAAATATTGCAATCATTGCAATATTGATAGTCACATGAAAGACAAGTGTTGAAAGCTACATCCATAGTTGAACCCAAACAACTACAAGAAGGATGCCAAGAATAAGAACACGATGGCCATGGATTAAAGCAATTAGGTAGAGAGTAGATTAGATGTAGATCAGAATATTTTTTTTCACTTTAGTGCAGAAGGAGGTGAACTTGAGTAGCCTGCATTCCAACGAAGAGAAGGAGATAAAAAAAATATTACACATCAAGATTCAAGTCAAAAGGAAAAATTAGATGGATTCCCTATTTGATTTCAGTTCATAGGCCAATCTCATGGTAGAAGACATGATTAGTAAGATTTGATCATATATTCATGATCATCTTAGACCGTTACCATTTGAATTGGGTAAATAAGGATGCATAAGTTCAGGTCACAAAATAGTGCAAGATTACATTTTCTATAAGTGCAAATATATTGATAAATTAGAGGTAGATGTAGTACCACTTGATGTTTGTGGTGTAGTGTTTGGAATCCCTTACATGTTTATGATGGATGGAATCTTCACGAGGAGAGGAAACCAATACCACCTGATTAGGGATGGGAAACCTTACATCATCAATGCTCACAAATGTAAATTAAATATCTCTATGGTAAGTTCCAACCTAGCAAAGAAGTTGATTAGTTTAAGTATAAAGTTTGTGTTGCTTTTCTAAATACATAATCAACAAGAAGGTGAATCAATAAAAGTAAAGTCATCTCTGAAGGAGTGTAGTAGAGAGAATACACACCGATTGGAGAATATTTTGTATGCATATAGAGAATTATTCTAGTATCCTAGAGGGATACCTCATAAGAGGAAAGTGGAGCCCAAGATACAACTATTGCATTATTCTCTAATACTAAACATTGAACTATACAGATAGTATGTTTTGGAAGCAAAATAAGTGAAGAAGTAGCCATAATAACTTCTAGAGAAAGGAGTCAAACAACCAAGAAATGCACCCTATGGATTTCCTATCATCATAGTACCCAAGGAGGATGGTACTTGGAGGATGTGTATTGTCTACAGAAATTTGAATACGATCACCCTCAAGAATCGATACTCTTTTGCCAAGATTGATGAACTAAATTAGTTGCAACATGCCAAGTACTTCACCAAGTTGGATCTCAAATAAGGATACCACCATGTACGAGTGAAGGAAGAAGGTTCCTGGAAGACCGCTTTCAAGACTATGGAAGGTTTATATGAATGCCTTTTGGCTTGTGTAATGCACTAAATACATTTATGCATTAGATGAATTATGTACCGTGTCCTTTTATAGATTCATTTGTAATACCGATACTCAGGAAAATCATTTTTCACTTCTCAAGTAGGAATTAGAGACCCTAAACAAACATCAAATACTGGAATACCTTAAGAAATGTGATTTTTCTCAACAGTTCTTGGTGTATTTGGGTTATTGGATTAGTGGAGGAGAACTTAAGATTGATCTTGAAAATATGGAGCCCATCACCAAGTGGCTGACTCTGACAAATGTAACTAAAGTTAGAATGTTTTTAGGGGTAGCACAATACCTTCAGTTCATAACTTCCTTTTCAACTGTGACTGCACCACTCCATGCCATAAAAACTAGTAGCAAGGGTTTCTAGTGGGGAAACAATCAATAGATAGCCTTTTAAGAGCTCAAATGAAATATCACTTAAGCATTAGTTATTGCATTTCCCAACTTGTAGAAGCCTTTTGAATTGGAGAAAAACGTAAGTGGTTTTGATGCAAGTAGGAAGGATAGTATGTTATCATTATGAAATGTTCCATGGTGGAGTCTTAAACTACCCTACATATGAAAATGAACTCTATGCCCTGGTTTAAGCTATTAAGAGATGGAAGCACTATCTAAGGGGAAGGGAGACCATCATTCACACTGATCACTAGACACTGTAGTGTTTGTAGGCCTATATTAAGCCACAACAAAATTGACACTACAAGTGGATGGGATTTTTACAACAATTCCACCTAATGTAAAATATAAAAAGTGCAGTACAAACAAGCTAGCATACTTTCTCTTAAGGCCACCTACAACCAAGATCACAACTTTGGGTACTGTTATGCATATGGATCTTTTCACCCATGATGCATACAAAGAGGAATACACATAAGATGAGGAATTTAGTGATGTATTTCAATAGATACAAGGCCAATTCCATGTAGAAGAATATGACAACAAGGTTGAATAACATCTTTGGGATGGGTTACTCTACAAGCTAGACAAGCTTTATGTTCCTAAAGGTGAGATATTACAACTTGTTAAAGAGGCTTACAACTCCAAAGTTGTGGGGCATTTTGGAATACAAAATATAGTTTCCAACTTTTTATTGGCCTAGAATGTAAGAAGGTGTATCTCAATTTATTAGAGGACACACACTCTCCTATATAAGCAACCCCAACAATAGGAAGAAATGTGTATACTATCCCTTACCTATAACTACTAGACCATGGGAAATAATATCCATACATTTGCTTGGTGTTTTGCTAAGAACCAGGAAGAGAAATGACCCTCTCTTTATGGTAATTGACATGTTTAGCATATGTGCATTCTCATGGCTTCTACAAAGACCATCAAAAGACAAGAAGCAACAAACTTGTTCTTTGAAAATGTTTGGGTTAACTTCGGGATACCAAGAAATCATCTTAGATAAATATACCATATTGTTCCTTTTGGACTACACATTGGGAGAATATGGACACTAAATTGAATAGGTCTAAAACTTTCTATCCATAGACAGACGAGAAACAAAAGTGGTGAACAAGAAATTGTTTCAAAGTTTCAGGGGTTATAGTAATTATAATAATTCAAAGATCTTGGATGAGAATTGATATACATCCAACAATCCTATAAAAAAGTTGTCTGCACTTCCATTTGCAGGTCATGCATTTAAATTTATTTTGGATATATTCCACCTTCACCTCTAGATGTCGTATATGGGAAACAAAGGGGAGTATAGGAAGACACCACAGGTGAAGCATTCCGAGTTGAAAAATTATTTGATAGTATTATACATATCAATTTGAAAGTACATGAGACATTGAAGAAGTGACTCATAAGAAATTATAAGGCTAGATATTACCAACACATTTGAGAAAACATTCAAGGTGGGAGATAGAGTTTGGTTGCACTTGAATAAGGAAAAAATACAAGGTCTGGGTAATAACATAAAATAACTATAGTATGGTCCTTTTGAAGTGTTGGAGAAGGTAGGATATAATTCCTAGAGACCCATTCTATCCCCATATATGCGCCTTTACTCAATATTGAATGTGGAAAATCTTAAACTCTTTGAACCGTCCATGTTGGACTAGGAAATTGGGAAAGTCTTACCTTTTATAGAGGAGTTAGTGCTATAAGCTTAGGTAGAGTTAGTAGAATATACCATTTTTCAAAAGAAATAAAAAATAACAAGACATGGATAGCATGACCTCTGGTAGGTTGGGTCGAAAGGACAACTTCTAGGAAAGGCTAAATGGTACTCAAGGGAGAAGGCACAGGAAAAATTTCCTCATCTCATTTAGTAAAATATTTTGGGGAAAAAATTCCTCCCATAATGGGCTTTTATGATCTAAAATGGATCAATATATGATTTGTCACCTATTTGTTTCGTTATAAGTGGAAATGTTGGATGAATTTGCTTGTAGTGGCCATTTCATGGGTAGGTCTTGCTTTGCACATTTGGGGTCCAAAACCTTTCGAGGCCTGTTTGAGGGATTAAATGACATTTTTTGGGGTAAACAGTTTAGAAACATAGTTCTTACCCCCTCAACACTATTCTATATTTTGAGAGTTTTCCAATAGTGCAAATATCACCTCAATCAGAGTTCATATGAGGAAGTTATAGCTCCTGCAAGTTGACCTATACTATTGACCACCATGGTACTAAGTGGATTCCATGTTCGCTCTCATTACCCACACATGTGGAGCTAGTAACATCTATAATTTTAAAAACAATTTATAGGGTCCAAAAACCTAACCCTAATCAAAGTTGATGCATGCAAAACCCTAAAAACTAACCTTAGATGGCTACAAGGACATTTTTAAATATTGGGCCACTAGAAGAAGGGGTTCCATTCTTATGGTATTATTGTATTGTTCCATAGTTGAGAAAGAGCTAGGGAGTGTATATTAGAGCATAACAGAGGAAATGGGATATCATGTAGTAGTAATATAGGCCATAGTGTCATAGGTAACTCTATAGAGAGTACCACTTTCTTTGTATTTTCATTGCATATTGGAGAATAAAAGAGGAAGGCATAGTCCTCACTTATGGATGAGTTTTTCCCCATAGTGGTTTTTCTTAGGGAATATATTGTGTTATTTTGTCTATATGTGATATTTTTTCTAGATATTTTCCTTTCAGTTTCAATTTATGTTAGCATTTTGTGAGATTAAGCTAACAATAATGAATCTTAAATCTTAAACAAACATTACATAACTAAGAGTTTGCATAAAGTTACAAGACTTGTTATGACAGATTGTTTTAGTGGAATATCCACAACAATTTATAAATCACCTAATTAACTCCATCAAAGATAATGCTTGTCGACTAAGGGGAGGTTCAAATCCCTTGGGTCCACACATCTAAATCATGCACCCATGGCACCCCTAAGTCAATTAAGACAACATGAATGGATCACAATGCTTCACATCATGATCTTCCTTGGTGACCCTCCATGATTGCTCGATGGTGCACCTACTACTAATTACAGAGAAAGGACTTATAGATTCCCTCTTTCACCTTATCTTTATGTTTTAGTTATAAATGCGTTGGGATATATTGTTGATGTTGTCATGGTTTAGTGTCAATTTATAGGTATTTCTATTATAGAGGAAGGCATGTGATCAATAATCACTTTGCACATGACTCTCTTAGGATTCAATTTATGGAAATACATAGTGTTTGGATGCATTGTTTACCACATCTAGGGTGGTAGTGGGTGATTAAAAGAACAATTTTTAGTTGATTGGTATTAGAGACAAGCCACCTTAGCCCAATATACCTTGTAGCATGTGAGAAGTTTTTCACTATCTAGGAGTTCCATTAGGGGTTAATGTTTCTTCTTTAGCTATGTGGGAGTGGAGTATGGGAAAAATTCAACGGAAAAATTAGAGTTAGATGTTTATGTACCTCCCTCCAGCTAGAGAAATTATAGTTCTTAGTAAAATTCTATGAATCTATAAGTTTAATATATATCCTTTTAGTTTCTTCCTTTTCTCATTTTTTTCACGATTGGAGAAGATAAGGTTTCCTATGGTCTAAATTTTGGGGTGTGCAATTGCTTCCTTTGGTTCACTAGAATATCTACATTGTCCAAACAAAAAGGTGGTCTATGACTTATTGGCATTAATTTACAAGGGTTGTTTTATAAACTAAATGCATCATTTAATGCCTGGTTGGAGAAAAGACATTGAAACTTTTACTTAATCATAGTATTTATAATTAAAAACATGTAAACATGATTAAGGGCCATTTCCTCCTTTACATAAATTTACAAGGGTTGTTTTATTAACTAAATGCATCATTTAATCCCTTGTTGGAGACATGGCCTTCCAACATTTACTTAATCATAATATTTATAATAAAAACATGTGAACATGATTAAGGGCCATTCCCCCCTTGTGATGTCTTGGTTTCCACGTAGGATTTCAAAATTGATGGTTGGAGATTTGGATTTTTTTCATCGACTAGTGGAGATAAATATTTTTTTAGTAAGATCTGTTTGTGCCAGAAATTGTTTCCAGGCTACAAAGAAACAAGCCAACACAATCTCAAATATTCAATCAAACAAAACTAGGTTTTAGGGTTTTTTAAAGGTTTTTCTGGTTGTAAGTTTTGGTGACGAAAGAGAATACATTCATAAGCCAAATAGGAACTAAATCATAAGTAAAGAACAACATAGATGCATAATATAATAACCAGGTACCCAACAGAACATAACTTTGAAGTTCATTCACAACAAGCAAGCATTACAAGCAAAGAAACCATAAACCAGTAATGAATTTACCAATTATGTAGCTAAACAAGCTAGAAATGAAGCCAAAACATAGACTGAAGGGTAATATGGATCATATATTTCATAATTCTGTTCATCAAATACACATGAAAGTTTAAGTACTTAGCTCATAAACTAGTCAAGAGACCTCCTTAAGCCCACCAAAAATCGAACCTCTTGTTCTCTTTCTGATCTTCCTAAATACTGTTTCTCAAAATTTAGTTAGGGTCTAAACCCTAATTTTTTTTATCTTACTCATCGATAGGATAATGTCAAAATTAAAATTTACAAAATAAAGTATTTTTCCCAAAAAAAACATAACAAGTAACTGCTTAACTAACAATACTCAAAGGTCTTTAGCAGCTTCTGCCAATAAATCTATTCCATCTAAAGCTTGGGCCTTTTTCCTAGCTTTCTGCTGCTCAACTTCCATATCTGTCATCCTTCTTGTAAGCTCCTTATTCTGCTGTTGTAGGCTCTTGATAGTCAGTTTCAATTCTACACATTGTAGATTTGTGCTTCTTTTCCTTTTTAGGGCCTCCCTGGAGACTGCAGTAAGCTCTTGGTAATGATCATTTACTTCCTCTAAGTCCTCCCTGAGTCTTCTATTAGCTAGGATTAAACCATCAATTGTTTCCTGCATGTACTCCATTTGATGCTTATACTGTTTGATGGTTCTTTGCAAATTCTCCTTTTCTGAGTCAAAAACCTTGCCTGCTGTTGTATTCTGTAGCTCACTAGGCAACCATGGGATGTTCAGCTTTCTGAAGATGTTCTCATCCTCAGGCAGCAACTCTGTAGACACACCATGAACATTTGGATTTTCTTGATTGTCTGTTTCATCAGGTGCATTTTCATCCATTACCAACTTATTTTCTGAATAAGAAGCTTCCATTTCTTCTTTCTGTTGTTCCTTCAACATTTCACTTCTTAATTCCAAAAACACAGCCGATAGTTTAGTTTCGGTGAGGCTAGACTCTTTTACTGTATTCAATGGTTTCTTTCCTTTGCAATCACCTTTGCTAGATTCTATCTTTTCATTTGAAGAAGAAGTATCAAGCATAGTTACTGCTTTTGTGTTTAACTTAGGGTTTAGTAGCTTTTTCATGTTCAGCCTCAATTTGTTTTTGGATCAAGTTTTGGGTCTCCATCCTGGGGCAAGCTCTCCCACCATTTTCAAAGTTTTTCCTTGATGCATAACTGAGGCAAACTCCATAGCTTTAACCTTGATCTTCTTTTTCTTTGGCATGACTGTCTTATCTTCCTGACTGGAGAACTCCCTATGTGTGCCAACCCTAGTTTCAACACTGAAAATCACCTCATCTCCTTCCAACAAATATCCTTCATCTTCAGATAGAATGGTGATTGGGATTCTTTGTTGGACCTTAGTATCTTCTTCCTCTACTGCAACCTTCTCTGTGAAAACAATTTTTTCATCCATGAGTATTTCTGCTGGTGCCTTATTTTGCACAGGCTGGGTTTCCTTTTTAATAAACAACAAACTTTTGCCCTTACTGTCAGTTGCAGGCTGCTGAGATTCATAATCCTCCTTTGAAGGTTCTACCACTTCCTCAAGCTTGGCACACTTTTTATCTTCAGCCTTGACCTTTTGTCCTAATTTTCTAATTAGGGCTTGTCCCTTATCAACATGCTTTTTGGTAGGCTGTCCTTCCTGGTTAATTTGGAACCTAGACCAAAAAAGGAAGTAGTCCCAAGTCTTCCCTTCTCTTTGCAAAATAGTGCTGATAATAAGCTTGATCAATCCATGATGAAAAATGCACTGTGCAGTGTGATCATGATGCTCTTTAATCCTGCTTGACATTTTCTATGAACTCTTCAACAAGAAGAAAGGGAGACTCATCATTGATTCACCAGCAAGGTGCTGTAAGAACCTGAAATGATAGCATACCTCCCTTCACAAGTTATGTAGCTTTGTAGAATCTTAATGGGCTCTACCCATTCAGCTCTAAAATTCTGGATGAGCACTCCCTTGCTCTAGTCTGGAATAGTGCCAGGTAAAAGATACCTTTGGGCATTGAAGGTAAATGGCACCTTTTTGAACCAGAGCTCTCCTTCATTCTTCACTCCTATTGCCTCAGCCACCAACTCCATAGTCAATTTGAACTTCAGAGTCTCGAATGATACCATATCTTGGTTATAACATTTAGCAAATTTATGAGAGACTTCGGTGTTATATCCATCGATCTTCTTAAAGAAGTCCAACCACCCAGCATTCTCAAAGAGCTCTACACAACCTGGAAACTTATCAATCCAATTCAGCTCAGTAGGCTCAGCCCTGTTGGTCTTCCCACTTTTCTTCATCTGCTTTCCAATGGTTGAATGATGTTTCTGTGTGATTTTAAAACCCTGTTAATGACCTAACAGCCCTTTTTCCTTCAAGTTTTCAGAGTTTTGACAGTCAGTTTTCTTTTGATTTTCCTTGGCTGTTTTCTCTCAATTTTTTAACAGTCTATTCTATTGTCAATGCAGGAAATGTTTTGCACCAGGCTTGGGTAATTTAGGCCAAACAGAGTACCAAAAGTATTTAACAAAACTGCTACTAAACTTAACTAACATCCAATATACTCATCTAAATGTCAGACCATCTCTGGAATGCATAGAGACATCTATGTGTTGTGATTCTGCACAAATAGCACCCTTGGCTCCTTTTAATGCCACTAATGAGCTATCTCTTTGCAATAAGGATTCTACATTAGTGCTCTCAATTGCTCGCTTCTTAGATTCAGATTGTGATTGTTTAACTAGGAGATGAGATGATATGAGAGCAATCTTATGTGTGCTAACTTTCTGCTTCAACTTACATTCAGCACAAAACCAATCAACCTCTGGAACATACTCAAACAAGGTCTGCATGCAATAGACATGCTCAGCTAACTCATTGCATTGATTACAACTAACAAGTAAATATGTGAAACCCTGGTTGCCACAAACAGTACAGACCTTCACCTTACCATATTTGCTGGTCTTGACAGGGAAATTTGTTTAATGTAACTGTTGTTTTTCAACTTATCATTTGCCAAAACATCTAAAACCTTTTAGATTGATCTCTCATCGTTGGGAGCTTGTTAGCAACATGAATTTATGTTTTCTTTAATTAGTTTAACATAATAAGCCTTAATGGAAAAACCCCCAATTTTAGCAGGCCACGACCAAGTTTACGCGGAATACTTCACTCCCGTCTTGCTGCAAGTGTTTAAAATTGATCCTTGGACTATCTGAATGTCGAATTTAACCGTCCAGGTTTCTTCAAGTCTTTAGCTTGCTTCCAACTGTTGCGCTGAGAAAACCCTAAATTTTTTATTTAACTGTAAATTACGGATTCTTAGCAATTGTCTTCATTCCACTTCACTTCCAGCTTCGTAATGCCTATGTAGAGAACCTCTTTCCCATCAATCTCGGCTCGTTCCTCTATCTGTCATGATTTGCTGAGCCCTAACTTTTGTCTGCCACGATCTCCTTCACGTCATAGACCACACCTGTTTGTATGATTATTTCTGATAAAACACGTATCAAACTTGTCTACACATGTGATTAGTCATCCAGGAGCGCAATCATGGGAGAATTTGGCGTAAAAACCGACAAATTTAGCGCCCGCGATATTCTTGTAGTGCCGTAGTGTAAAATTTTAGCCGTTGTGCTACAAGAATGTTTTAAAATCAAATTTGGCGCTTTTTAACCATTAATTGCATTTTGAATAAGGTTTATATGGTAAACGATGACCTTAGTGTTATTTGTGAAACCTTTAATCAACATATGTCCTATAGAACCCTTCAGAACCATAAGAAAAACAAAACATAATGAAAACCTAAAAGCAAAAATCAAAATTTTCATTTGAAACCAAAATTTCCTAAAAGTAAGCAAATGAGCAAGCTTAAAACAAAAATCACAAGCAAAATATAGGACTAAAGTAAACAAGTTTCATGACTTAACATCTGGCTCCAGCTGTGGGATGAAGTCCTCCCTGCGAGGCTTCAAGAACCTGTAGACCAATGCCTTCTTTTTTGCTACCTACTAGTCTGCAAAATTTCCATTGGGTTATGGCGTCCTTATTATGCTTTACTCACATCGGTATATACAATGAAAAGTAAAAATCTCCTCAAAGACTGTAAAAATGCTTGAGGAATCGTCCATTGACTGGACTTGACAATTCCTCACCTTCCAAAGACTGCAGGACAAAAGTGTTATTTTCCAGAATCTTAGACATTAGGAAAGGGCCAAACCAGAGGTTGTCAAATTTACCATGCTTCCCTTTTTTCTCTTTCCTGGCATCCCACCTCAAAACCATATCACCAACAAAGAAAGTGTTTTCTTTGATTTTCCTGTCAAATCTGCTTTTGATCTTCAATCTGTATAACTGTGCACTTTCTTCCACTTTTTCCCTGTTATGTTGTAATTCTATCATCTCATAAATCCTTCTCTGCATATCATTTGGTTATTCCTAACAATTATAAAGAAACTTCATCACTGGGATTCCCAATTGGACAGGAAAAACTGCATCTGTGCCATACACTAATTGGAAAGGAGAAATTCCAATTGCTTGTTTGACTGTTATCCTATCAGCCCACAATGCATATTTCAGCATAGAATCCCATGATCTCTTATTATGCTTAAGCAACTTTTTGATACTCTGAATGATGTTCTTATTTGAGGATTCAGCTAAACCATTACCCTGGGGATAATAAGGAGTTGAATGCTTTAGCAAGATACCATTCTTTTCACAAAATGATTCCATTGCCCTAGACTTGAAAGCCTTTGCATTATCTGTTACTATTTTCTGAGGACACCCAAACCTACTAAGGATATTTTCTTAGATGAATTCCATAATTACTTTGTCTGTAGCACTCCTAGTAGGGATGGCTTCCACCCATTTGGTAAAGAAGTCTGTTGCAGTTAGAATCCACCTGTGTTGTCCTGAGGAAGATGGATTTATCTCCCCTATAAAATCCAGACCCCATTGCTGGAAAGGAGCACTTACTGCAATAGGTTTTAGGGGCAATGACAAATTTTTTTGTTTTCCAGCAAACTTCTGACAAGGGATACAGGCTCTTACCTGCTGATATACATCTACAAACAAAGAGGGCCAATAGTACCCAGCTATTAAAATATTGTATGTTGTTGTCTTCCAGTACTTGTGACCTCCACAAGCACCCTCATGAGATTTAGAAATTACTCCTTCAATTTCAGATTTATCCAAGCATCTGAGTAGAATACCACCTGGGTCCTTCCAGAATAATTTCTCTTCTACTAGACAATACTTAGTATCTTTAAGCTTTAAAGATCTAGCAGCTTTTCTTTCTAAATGCTCAAGACATTGCAAAAGCAACAGAAAATACACAATATCTGCATACCATGTGGATGCTGAATAATAGTCCATGATTTTCTCTTTTTCCAAGATTGCTTGATCTTCTTCCTGAGCTAACTCTTCAGCCATCACATGCAATCCCAGAGCCTGACAATTTGATTTAGCCAGCAGCTTGGCTAAACCTTGTCCCTTGACTAGTTTGGTAGGTTTGATATCTACATCATACTCGATGATTTTAGCAATCCACCTGCCTCTTTTCCCTTCACTTTCAGGCTGTGTTAAAACATCTTTCACAACAGCATTAGGCACAAATGAAATAACTTTAGAATGCAGAACATAGATTCTGAAAAACTTTAAAGCTTTTACCAGAGCATAGGCTTGTTTTTCTAAGATACTATATTTTAGTTCAGAATCCCTGAGAGTTTTGCTGAAGAATGCAATAGGCTGCTCCAGTCCTTCCTTATTCTTCTGCAACAGAACAACTGCTATTGTATCCTCTGATGCAAATGAGAATGTAAGAAATTCTCTGGTAAAATCTAGGCTTACTAATACAAGAGCTTCAGTAAGAGCCATTTTGATCTTCTCAAATGCATTCTTTGCCTCAGTGGTCCACCTGACTTCCCGATCCTTTTTCATCATGACTGTGATTTGTTTGATAGTCTCAGCAAAGTTTGGTATAAACCAATGCAGAAACTTGATTTTACCAATGAAAGATTGGACATCCTTTTTACTCCTCGGTAAACTTATTTTCAATATAGCTTTTACCCTTTCAGGGTCAATCCTTATACCATCAACAGACACTAAATGGCCAAGCAATTTACCTTCCTGTATAGCAAAGTGTGACTTCTTTGGATTCAAGGACAAGCCAAATTTTCTACATTTCAGGAAATTCTGCTTCAAACGCTTCAAATGTTCATCATTTGATTGTGAGAAAACAATAATATCATCTAAGTAGATTACCACAAACTTGTCCTTTTCTCCGAAAAAAGCAATATCCATAGCCCTCTAAAAAGTGGCTCCAGCATTCATTAGTCCAAAAGGCACCTTGTCATATATGAAAGTTCCCCAAGGAGTAGTGAAAGCTGTCTTCTCCTTATCATCAGGATGCATAGATATCTGATTATACCCTGAGAAACCATCAACCATAGAGATCCTCTGTGCGCCAACTACTTTCTACAATATTTGCTCAATTTTAGGCAGCGGATAATTATCTTTTAGTGAAGATCTGTTCAAATTTCTAAAGTCCACACACAACCTGATTTCTCCATTCTTTTTCCTAACAGGAACTAGATTAGCCACCCATGAAGAGTACCTGAGAGGCACTATGATTTTGGCATCCAATAACTTCTTTACTTCTTTTTCAATAACAGGAAACAAGGCTGGATTAATCCTCCTTAATTTCTGACGAAAAGGTTTGACATTCGGTTTTAAAGGGACTTTATGCTGTATAATTGCAGTGTCAGAGGTTCTGAATTCCTCGTAAGACCATGCAAAAACATCCACATGTTCTTTTAACAATTTAATGTACCTGCTTCTTTGTTCAGCTGTAAGTGCTTTAGAAATTTTTACCATTCTAGGCTGTTTTGCAGAACCAATGTTACAATCCAACACATTTTCTTCTGAGGACTGTACAACAGGTTTTAAGAGTGTATCATCTTTTGAAAAAATCCTTTCCAAAGGTACCAAACCCTTTGGAATGAAATTACTTTTTAATTCAATGATTTTGTGTCCAGCAATTTCATTTTCAGCAATCTCTTCCACCTGTCCATCCTCTTCATCCTCCTCCTGATCAATCAGGGAATTAGAAAAAACATGAGTAAGATCTAGAAACCTTTTAATCTCAATGTCATCTTCGAACACTCTCCACTGCTTTACATTATCATGTACATATGGTCTGTACCTAATTTCAATGGGATATCTCAACTGAGTGGTCTTGGGGATTCTAAAGTGTGTAGCAGCCAAGGCCAATGAATCTGCAGTCTGATTATGATCTCTTGGAATATAGGTAATGTTAAAAGCTACAAAATAATTTTCAATCATGTCCCATACCTCATTTCGATAGACTTTTAGTAAACCCTGCTTCACTTGATAGTTGTTCTTCACCTGCTTAACAACTAATTCAGAGTCGCCAAATGCAGAAATCTGCTGAATGCCCAAAACTTTAGCAGCTTTCAAACCTAACAGCAAAGATTCATATTTAGCAGTGTTATTCGTAGTAATAAACTCTAATTTATCCATCAAATTTACTGTTTCACCTCCAGGAGATATAAGGAGAACCCCTGCTCCAGCGCCTTCTTTGCAAGAGGATCCATCAAAGTATAATTTCCACAGCTCATCCTCTTGTTCCTTGCTGCATTTTACTGGTTGTTGCTTTTCAACCTGTAACAAACCAGTAGTATTGTCATCCTCACTGAAATGTAACATGCAAGTACCCAGGTATTTATCAACAGCATAAAGTGGGTGGTTGCTAGGGTTCTTGTCATCTGTCACAATATAGGCAAATTGAAGCTCTCTGTATAGCCTTCTGTTTTCTCCTCCAAACATAGGAATAGTAGCGTACGATAAATCCATTTGTAAGGTCCCACCAACTTTCTTTGCCCAAGACCTAGAGAGAAGTAACCCCAATTTAGGTGTAATATCAGCTACCACTACATCCATGATCACACTTTTCATGGGTAACTGAGCCAAACTGACAACCATGTCCTTTATTACCCCTAAACACTTCACTGCTCGGGAATCAAATGCATACAGATCATGATAGGGTTTGGTGATACTCAGACCTAAAGCCTCCATAACAGCCTTTGGCATTAAATTGTGTGAGGCTCCCGAATCTAACAAGCAATTATGTATCATTTGTTCATGGACTGTCAGGGTGATGTAGAATGGAGGTGAAGCACTTGCTTCATTTTCAGTCTTTTCAGCCAAGGCTGATCCAATGAAAATCCTAGGGTTTTCTTCTTGCAAATTTACAGTATCAGAAATAGGCTGATTACTTGCTGAATTAATCATCTTAAGAACTGATTCTTTATATGAAGGGTTTTTCATTAATTTAGTTAAAGGTACAGGAATCTTTAACTTGGATAATTCATTTTCCAGGCTGAAATTCTGAACAGTTTTATTCACCTCTTCAACCTCTGTGTTCTTCTTTTGTTTTTCTAAAACTTGTCTTTTCTCTGTCACAGGATCATATGACTGCTTAGCAGGGACAACTGCCTTCTTCTTCGGGATTTGTACCACCTATTTTGGACCTGACCTTAGATTCACAGTCTTCTTAAGTTCATTTTGACAGTCATCAGCAGTTACAATAGTCATTTTCAGACCTAAATCTTCTTCTATTTCGAACATATCAACATCATTGCATTCTGCATTTAGAAACTCTTCCTCAGTGACAAAACCCATGGACAATCTTTCTCCAAAATGGTTCATATCTTGGTCAGCATCTTCAAATATTACTTCATCATCAACCTCTTCTTCATCGACAACATTGTTTTGAAGAGGTGGTGGCACTCTTTGGTCCTCATTTTCTCTCCTTTCCTGCTGGATATAATTGTTCCTTCATTCTCTAGGCATGAAACGGGGAGCAAATTGTCTTTTGAACTGGTTCTGATTGTTAGGATTTCGTTCACCTTCTGGAGAAGGCTTGCTGGAATTTTTCTCAAGCTCTAAGTTGTTTAATTTTGTAGTCAAACTTTTCACCAATTTAGTCATTTCATCAATTTTCCCTTCAGCAGAATGAGAAGCAGAACTTCCTGGAGCTGCTTCCTTCTTTCCTTTTCTATCATAAAGCTGTTGAGTTGTTTCTTTCTTCAATCTATTAGAAGCCAGTATGTTAGATTCTACCTCCAATGCTGCATCCTGCATATTCAGTAAAGAAATAGGTCTCCTTTCTCTTAGTAATAAAGAAAATTCATGATCGAAAGCATTTGCATATGTAAGTTTTGCAGATGTTTCTGTAGGCTTTATTTCTGCAGGAATTCTACTGTACATTTTGTTAAACCTCTTTGAAAAGTCTGCAATAGATTCATCCTTTTTCCTCCTAAGGGCTCCAAACTCAGTTATGTAGTATGTATGGTCCTTGGTGTCACCCCATTGTCTCATGAAAAGATCACGGAGTTCTTCAATGATAGTGAATGAATTAGTAGGCAACTCCCTGAACCATTTCCTAACATCTCCATCAAGGCTCTGTACAAACATTCTCATCCACACATCCTTGGATTCAATGTTTTGGTTATCAACATAACTAAGGAAAGCTTCCCAGTGTTCTTCAGCTGTAGTTTCCCCCTGTCCATTAAACCTAGGCAAATATTTCTGATAGTCACCTCCAGGCAGTGCATTTAGAGGATGAGGCAAAACCAATGGTGCATACCTGGCTGCAACCATTCGGTCCATCATGTCTATACGCTGATTTTGGGTTGCCATTTTTGGACTGACTAACTTTGATGATGAAGAGGTTTGACTGGAACCTGGCTGAAAGGGGTTTTTACCTACTTTTAACTGAAAAAGAGGTATCTTACCAGGAGAGGCTATTTTAGCTTTTCTGAAAGATTGTGGATCAGTGAAAACTTTGAAACTACTGTTAGGGAATATAGGCTTTAACCAAGGTGAGGTTTCTTCTTCTTTTCTCAACACAACTGAATGTGATGAACCACCCAACTGGTCAGGGTTACATAGGGATGGTAATGACTGAGACCTTCTAATCTTTCTTGCTAAATTCAATATCTATTCAGGATCTATAATACCCAACTGCAATGGTGAAGTAGGTCTGTTTCTAGTTCCAACTCCCATAGTAGCCACTGTGATAAGCTGGTGAAAAGTAGCCTTAAAGATGTGCTGGTTTAAGTTCACCTCTTTAAACCAGTGAAATGATAAGTATCCCAGGGAAAAATCTGTTTTCAACTTCTTTCCCCGGCAACGGTGCCAAAGATGTTTGTGCCAGAAATTGTTTCCAGGCTACAAAGAAACAAGCCAACACAATCTCAAATATTCAATCAAACAAAACTAGGTTTTAGGGTTTTTTAAAGGTTTTTCTGGTTGTAAGTTTTGGTGACCAAAGGGAATACATTCATAAGCCAAATAGGAACTAAATCATAAGTAAAGAAGAGCAGAGATGCATAATATAATAACCAGGTATCCAACAGAACATACTTTGAAGTTCATTCACAACAGGCAAGCATTACAAGCAAAGAAACCATAAACCAATAATGAATTTACTAATTATGTAGCTAAACAAGCTAGAAATGAAGCCAAAACACACACTGAAGGGTAATATGGATCATATATTTCATAATTCTGTTCATCAAATACACATGAGAGTTTAAGTACTTAGCTCATAAACAAGTCAAGAGACCTCCTTAAGCCCACCAAAAATCGAACCTCTTGTTCTCTTTCTGATCTTCCTAAATACTGTTTCTCAAAATTCAGTTAGGGTCTAAACCCTAACTATTTTTAGCTTACTCATCGATAGGATAATGTCAAAATTAAAATTTACAAATTAAAGTATTTTTCCAAAAAAAGCATAACAAGTAACTGCTTAACTAACAATACTCAAAGGTCTTTAGCAGCTTCTGCCAATAAAGCTATTCCATCTAAAGCTTAGGCCTTTTTCCTGGCTTTCTGCTGCTCAGCTTCCATATCTGTCATCCTTCTTGTAAGCTCCTTATTCTACTGATGTAGGATTTTGATAGCCAGTTTAAATTCTGCACACTATAGATCTGTGCTTCTTTTCCTTTTTAGGGCCTCCCTGGAGACTGCAGTAAGCTCTTGGTAATGATCATTTACTTCCTCTAAGTCCTCCCTGAGTCTTCTATTAGCTAGGATTAAACCATCATTTGTTTCCTACATGTACTCCATTTGATGCTTATACTGTTTGATGGTTCTTTGCAAATTCTCCTTTTCTGAGTCAAAAACCTTGCATGCTGTTGTATTCTGTAGCTCACTAGGAAACCATGGGATGTTCAACTTTTTGAAGATGTTCTCATCCTCAGGCAGCAGCTCTGTAGACACACCATGAACATTTGGATTTTCTTGACTGTCTATTTCATCAGGTGCATTTTCATCCATTACCAACTTATTTTCTGAATAAGAAGCTTCCATTTCTTCTTTCTGTTGTTCCTTCAACATTTCACCTCTTAATTCCAAAAACACAGCTGATAGTTTAGTTTCGGTGAGGCTAGACTCTTCTACTGTCTTCAATGGTTTCTTTCCTTTGCAATCATCTTTGTTAGATTCTATCTTTTCATCTGAAGAAGAAGTATCAAGCACAGTTACTGCTTTTGTGTTTAACTTAGGGTTTAATAGCTTTTTCATGTTCAGCCTCAATTTGTTTTTGGATTGAGTTTTGGGTCTCCATCCTGGGGCAAGCTCTCCCACCATTTTCAAAGTTTTTCCTTGATGCATAATTGAGGCAAACTCCATAGCTTTAACCTTGATCTTATTTTTCTTTGGCATGACTGTCTTATCTTCCTGACTGGAGAACTCCCTGTGTGTGCCAACCCTAGTTTCAACACTGACAGTCACCTCATCTCCTTCCAACAAATATCCTTCATCTTCAGATAGAATGGTGATTGGGCTTCTTTGTTGGACCTTAGTATCTTCTTCCTCTACTGCAACCTTCTCTGTGAAAACAATTTTTTCATCCATGAGTATTTCTGCTGGTTCCTTATTTTGCACAGGCTGGGTCTCCTTTTTAATAAACAACAAACTTTTGCCCTTACTATCAGTTGCAGGCTGCTGAGATTCATAATCCTCCTTTGAAGGTTCTGCCACTTCCTCAAGCTTGGCACACTTTTTATCTTCAGCCTTGACCTTTTGTCCTAATTTTCTAATTAGGGCTTGTCCCTTATCAACATGCTTTTTGGTAGGTTGTCCTTCCTTGTTAATTTGGAACCCATACCAAAAAAGGAAGTAGTCCCAAGTCTTCCCTTCTCTTTGCAGAACAGTGCTGATAATAAGCTTGATCAATCCATGATGAAAAATGGACTGTGCAGTGTGATCATGATGCTCTTTAATCCTGCTTGACATTTTCTGCAAACTCTTCAACAAGAAGAAAGGGAGACTCATCTTTGATTCACCATCAAGGTGCTGTAAGAACCTGAAATGATATTTGAAGAGAAAAGCATACCTCCCTTCACAAGTTATGTAGCTTTGTAGAATCTTAATGGGATCTACCCATTCAGCTCTAAAATTCTGGATGAGCACTCCCTTGCTCCAGTCTTGAATAGTGCCAGGTAAAAGATACCTTTGGGCATTGAAGGTAAATGGCACCTTTTTGAACCAGAGCTCTCCTTCATTCTTCACTCCTATTGCTTCAGCCACCAACTCCATAGTCAATTTGAACTTCAGAGTCTCGAATGAAACCATATCTTGGTTATAACATTTAGCAAATTTATGAGAGACTTCGGTGTTATATCCATCAATCTTCTTAAAGAAGTCCAACCACCCAGCATTCTCAGAGCTTTGCACAACCTGGAAACTTGTCAATCCAATTTAACTCAGTAGGCTCAGCCCTGTTGGTCTTCCCACTTTTCTTCATCTGCTTTCCAATGGTTGAATGATGTTTCTGTGTGATTTTAAAACCCTGTTAATGACCTAACAACCCTTTTTCCTTCAAGTTTTCAGAGTTTTGACAGTCAATTTTCTTTTGATTTTCCTTGGCTGTTTTCTCTCAATTTTTTAACAGTCTGTTCTATTGTCAATGCAGGAAATGTTTTGCACCAGGCTTGGGTAATTTAGGCCAAACAGAGTACCAAAAGTCTTTAAGAAAACTGCTGCCGAACTTAACTAACATCCAATATGCTCATCTAAATGTCAGACCATCTCTGGAATGCATAGAGACATCTATGTGTTGTGATTCTGTACAAATAGCACCCTTGGCTCCTTCTAATGCCACTAATGAGCTATCTCTTTGCAATAAGGATTCTGCATTAGTGCTCTCAACTGCTCGCTTCTTAGATTTAGATTGTGATTGTTTAACTAGGAGATGAGAATGATATGAGAGCAATCTTATGTGTGCTAACTTTCTGCTTCAACTTGCATTCAACACAAAACCAATCAACCTATGGAACATACTCAAACAAGGTCTGCATGCAATAGACATGCTCAGCTAACTCATTGCATTGATTATAGGTAACAAGTAAATCTGTGAAACCCTGGTCGCCACAAACAGTACAGACCTTCACCTTACCATATTTGCTGGTCTTGACAGGGAAATTTGTTTAATGTAATTGTTGTTTTTCAACTTATCATTTGCCAAAACATCTAAAGCCTTTTAGACTGATCTCTCATCGTTGGGAGCTTGTTAGCAACATGAATTTATGTTTTCTTTAATCAGTTTAACATAACAAGCCTTAATGGAAAAACCCCCAATTTAGCAGGCCATGACCAAGTTTATGCGGAATAATTCACTCCCAACTTGCTCCAGGTGTTTAAAATTGATCCTTGGACTATCTGAATGTCGAATTTAACCGTCCAGGTGTCTTAAAGTCTTCAGCTTGCTTCCAACAGTCGCGCTGAGAAAACCCTAAATTCCTTCTTTAACTGTAAATTACGGATTCTTAGCAATTGTCTTCGTTCCACTTCGCTTCCAGCTTCGTAATGCCTATGTAGAGAACCTCTTTCCCATCAATCTCGGCTCATTCCTCTATCTGTCATGATTTGCTGAGCCCTAACTTCTGTCTGCCACGATCTCCTTCACGTCATAGACCACACCTGTTTGCATGATTATTTCTGATAAAGCACGTATCAAACCTGTCTACACATGTGATTAGTCATCCAGGAGCGCAATCATGGGAGAATTTGGCGTAAAAACCGACAAATTTCGCGCCTGCGATATTCTTGTAGTGTCGTAGTGTAAAATTTTAGCTGTTGCGCTACAAGAATGTTTTAAAATCAAATTTGGCGCTTTTTAGCCATTAATTCCATTTTGAATAAGGTTTATATGGTAAACTATGACCTTAGTGTTATTTGTGAAACCTTTAATCAACATATGTCCTATAGAACCCTTCAGAACCATAAGAAAAACAAAACATAATGAAAACCTAAAAGCAAAAATCAAAATTTTCATTTTAAACCAAAATTTCCTAAAAGTAAACAAATGAGCAAGCTTAAAACAAAAATCACAAGCAAAATATAAGACTGAAGAAAACAAGTTTCATGACTTAACATCCACTAAAAAGTGGCTCGCTTAGGTAATCAATATTTCATTGGCCCTCTTCACTATACATGGTTTTGACAATGTATCCAAGTGGTAACTCTTTATACGTTCGGTAGGATTTATTTTAAAAGTGGCCTTAGCAATAGTGCTTTCTTATTTGCTCATTTTAAAGTTTGTTTATTGTACGAGGTGGAACTCTAGTTTAGAACCAAATTCACTCTCCCTCTTAGAGACATGCTTGTTTTTATTATTATTATCTAGGCATGATATGACTTGAAAGCCTTTCCCTTAACATTTACGTAGATTGGCTTATTTGTACTCTTTGTTGAACTAGATTTATTAACAAAAGATACATTATTCTTTTATATATACTATTTGTTGAACTAGATTTATTAACCCCCCATACACACATATCATCCACTTCAACCAAATGTGGGCCATCAAAACAAGGGATAATGGTACATGGAATATGCCTAAGCAACTAGGTAGTGGAAGGAAGGATTTATAGTATTTTGACATATCTTGGTCATATCATGAAGTTGAAACGACATGAAGTTAGAAGTTACTATATAATGATGGCATCTATTTAGTAAGGCTTACCATTTTAGCCCAAAATTCAATGGTTTATTCTCTTGAAATAACAAAACCTAGAAAAATGTATTTTGGATTTGGCTTAGTTGGAGATAATTATTTTAGTGTATAAAGATGACCATTATTCCCACATGTTTATCAAAATTAGTGAAATATTACTCCATTTAGTCAGTTAAATTAAGAAAATAGTCGAGTTTGTTTTCTTTGAGTTTTAGGGATTATGGAAAATTGGTGAGAGGATTGAACATAGAAGGGACACAAGAGGAGAGGTAGGAATCACCTTTGTAGCTTTGCAGTAGACAAATAGAAGGGTACATAGCACAAGGAAGGAAACACTTCCATAATGGAGGGCGGTATTTCCTGCATTGGACATGTTAGAGATAGTTTGTTACGATCTTCAACATCGTGATAATATATTTGCAATGTCTTTTTCAGTAGAGGTATTGTATTTGACCATGCTCTAAGAGAGACAAAAATTAGTAAACCTTACAATTTAAAGAAAATATTTATCTCTCTTGTTCAAGTTTTGACAATATGGGTTTCTTGAGGACAATTTCATTTTTATTTCATGCAAGTATTTTTTTAGTTGTGCATTGTCAATTTTTTGTTGTTTTAGATATTCATTGAACGCCAAGTGAATATACCATCATAGTAGGAGCTTGAGATTATAAAATAAATATGACATAGTCTCATTGAAAAATGGAACTTCAATGAAAAAATAAAAGACGAGTGTCGACAAACCATCATCTTGGCCATAGATTGAGTGACCAAAGATCACTAATTTAGAAGAATACTTCAATTTCTTTTGTTCAACTTATTATGAGAACTACAATATGTACAATTGCTTATTTGAAGTTTCTTACACTTTAAGATGTTATTTTTTCATGAAACTAGAAATTGTTACATCTCTAGATGCAACTCCATTTAAGAATGCTTGCCTTATGACCAATCAAAATTTTAAGGATCCATAATTTTCCTAAAGTGTAGAAACCTTGTGAATCTTACTATTTCTAAAAATTTCCATCTATAAAATGTTTAGCGATATTTTTGTTAAAAATTCAAATTTATAAGTATTTTATATAGTTTTGAATAATTTTAGTGATGTTTAGAGTAAAATAATTTTATCTCCTGAATTTGTATGAATCATTTTAGAAAAAATAGAAATTGGTAATTGTTTTTTTAAAAATATATGGAAAATTAGACATATGCTAAATTTTTCCCATTAAATTTTCCTTACTTACAAACCCATTATTAAGAAACATAGGAAAACATACATGAATCCTATCAATGTTTAGAAAAACACTTTGTTTTGGATTTCTTTTAAAATTTAGAGATGATTTTCTACTCTAAGTACATGTTCATTACACCAGATTACCCATTTTGTCATGTTTTTTACTATAATACTTATCATTTCTATTAATAAAAGAATATATACTATTAATAGAATATTTATTAATAGAATATATATAGTACATTCATTTTATTTAAAAAAAAGAAAAAAGAAAAGAAAAGAGGCCATGATTGTGGTGTCCAAACACATATCTCTTTGAATCAAGTATTTAAATCAACTACTAAAACATTCCTATGTAAGACCGAAATAATATGTTAACCACTAAGGTTGTAGAGAATATAAAAGAACCAATCAAAAGACTCTTCCAAAGGAGAGAATAATAGAAAAGGACAAGGAAGAAGGAATTTCAGAGGAAGGGGGCATAAAAAACTCAGACAAGAGATCATATTTGGGAGGAATGAACATGAAACAAATCATTGTTGCCCCCCTTGTGATTCCATCAAAGAAATAAATATATAATCAGAGGAAATAAGACAAAGGTAAAGGCCAAGAGGCTAGTAAAGCTCATGAATTTTCCAATTGTATTGTTTCACATTGTAATATTGGAATAAATGAAACCATATCATTTTCGTCTTACAAAGATACTTGTCTACTTGATACTAATGCAACATCCCACATGAAATTTATAAAAGATTGTTTTGAGGAACTAAATGAAAATGTAGATGACATAGTATATTTTGTAGACAAATCCAACCTCAAACCAAAGGGAATTGGTCCCATCATGCTCAAATTTCCTAGATTCCCTAACTTTTTGTTCTCTATCTTCTAGAGTTGCATAGAATCATATTGTCCTTGGTGCATATTCGACATCGAGGTCATTCCATCCACATGTTTGATGGAATAGTAGAGATAAGTAAGTCCTCTAACAACCAGGTCATGATGTCTGGATATGAAGATGAAAAGTTGTTAAATCTGAAAGGATCATATGCAAGGGTTCAGAAATTTGACTGCCTCTCTTTGCATGAAGAAGATACTGTGTCATCCAGTCTTTTATGGCATGCTTTATATGGACACTTAAACAATAAAAATATTCACTTGTTGAAAAATAATAGTTTTTTTTTGTTTTCCCACCATTCCTAAGAAGATGAACAAGTGTGATGCACGCATACTAGGCAAACATATTAAGTATCCATTTCATGAGTCAAAATTTAGAGCATGTAGAAAGTTAGAGCTGATTTACTTTGACCTATGTGGCCCCATGCCTATTCCTTATGGAAAATTCAAATGGTAATAAATATGTCATGATATCTATTGATGACTATTCTGGAATGTGTTGGGTATACTTGTTAAAGAAAAAATATGAATAATTTCAAACATTCAAAAAATTTCATGCATGGATAGAAAATGAAGTGCAATCTCATATTGACACACTTCATACCGATAATGGAAAATATTACACTTCTAATACTTTTGGAGACTATCTTTATCAAGAATGGATTGCACACCAAACTATAGTTCCTTACAACCCTCAACCAAATGGTATGGTGGAAAGAATGAATAGAACCATCATGAATATGGTACACTCCATGTTTTTTTTCAAGAATCTCAAATTGATGTTTTGGAGTGATGTAATGTTATGTGCAGTCTATTTAATAAATAGAAGTCCAACTCATTCTCTTGAAAATAAAACTCCACATGAAATGTGGTATGGATGCATCCCTTCAGTGGGCCATATCAAGGTCTTTGGTTCCACTTGCTATGCCTTAATATTAAAGGAACAAAGGGACAATCTTGGTGCTTGAAGTCAAAAATCATTTTCTTGGGGTACTCAAACACCACCAAGGCATATCGTCTTTATGATGAGGTAAACATGAAGTTTATTCTTTTCAAAGACATCATTTTTCTCAAAATGAATAAAAATGACGAATCTATTGAAAGACAAATTAATCATCTAGAGTCAAATTCCAATATAAAGACCTATTATGAATTTGATGATGAAATTACCCATCTTGAAGGGGGTATCCCTATCTTGGATCAATATTTGGAATTTCCTTTTGAAGAACCAACACCCCCTCATGAGTAAACTCATGAAGAAGATGTTTTTTGCCTCTCCACCTGAACATGAGGTTCAACTGGATGATGTGATTGAAAGAATTAGAAGATTAAATCTTGAAGATAATGAAGCACCACCAATTGATAAGCTTGGACCATCATTGAAAGTTCTGAAATGGGACACAAAGACACTTGAAAGTGCCCATCTGGGTGAAGTTGGAAAGATATGGACAATAAGTTCAACCAGACAAGAATATGGAGGTGATGCATATAACTCAAACTCAGGTGGTGTAGAAGACATGAATGTCTCATATGGTTATGAATTGAACTTATCTTCTAACCTTGAACCAACTTCCTTTGAAGAATATTATACTCATTATGAGTATAAATAATCCATGCAAAATGAGTATGATGTGCTCATGAAGAATGGAACCTGTAACCTGGTTGACCCTCCATTTGGAACCAAACCAATTAGATGAAAGTGGGTACGCAAGAAAAAATACAAATCAGATGGCTCTTTGACAAGCATAAGGAAAGGATTGTGGTGAAAGGCTATGCACAAAAGGAAGTAATTGACTATGAAGAGACATTTTTCCCCACAACAAAATGGGCTAGCATTTGCACCTTATTATCGTTAGCTACACAAATGGGTGGAAATTTCATTAGATGGATGTGAGAACAACCTTCTTGAATGGAGACTTGAAAGATAACGTCTTCATTTCTCAACTAGATGGCTTTGTTGTGAAAGGGAAATAACATAAGGTAGGTAAGTTCATCAAGTCATAGTATGGCTCGAAACAAGCACCTCACACATGGTATGAAAAGCTATCTGCACATCTTCTGAAGTTAAATTTCAAACAATTTAATCTTGGTGATGAAACAATGTTTGTAAAGAAAGTTGGAAGATATCAGTGTGTATCTTGTGGTGTATGTAGATGATCTTTTGATGAGAGTGATGAACACAATTTATATTGCATCCACAAATAAATATTTGAAGAAGGGATTTGAAATGACCGATTTGGGACGCCTTCACTATCACTTGGGAATTGAAGTGAGTCAACATCCTAAGTACATATCATCTCCCAAAATAAGTATGTTGGAGAACTATTGAACAAATTTTGCATGGCAGAATGCAACCCTCTCTCTACACCAATGGAATAGAATTTGAAGCTCACATCAAATGAAGGAAAAGAAGTCGAGGATGTAACCAAGTACCCACAACTAGTGGGAATCCTTATCTACCTTACCACCACCATACCAAATATTTGGAATCCTTTCAATGTTTGTACAAAAACCTTATGAAGGAGACTAGTCTACTTCCAAAATAATTCTAAGAAACTTTAAGGGGACACAAGACTTTGGAATCAAGTATTATAAGGTGGACGACTTCAAATTTACTGGGTACTCTAATTCAAACTTTGACGGTGACAAAGATACAGGAGCATACACTTCGAGCTACCTCATGAGTCTTGGATCAACAACTTTCTCATAGAGATCACACCAACAATCAGTTACACAATATTCACCAACAAAAGAAGAATATGTGGCTGTTATGGAAGCAACAAAGGATATTGTGTGGCTTAGGAATATATTTGAATATTTGCAGGAGAAACAAGAGAAATATAATCCTTTACTGATTGAAAAAACTTATATAATAAAATTGACCAAGAATCCTATATTCCACGATTGAACCAAGCACATCAACACGAATTACCATATGATTCGACATCATGTAGAGGCTAAGACAATCCATTTACGTCATTGTTCCACGAATGAGAAAATTGCATATATCTTCACCAAAGTACTTGGAAGAGAATTTTTTTAAAAGTTTAGAAACATGCTTGGACTCACAACACCCCTTCAGATTAAGTGGGTGTTGGAGAATGTTAGAAACCTACTCTAAAAGGATTAAAGTTTTGTAATTATTGTAAATAATTATTAAGAAGACAAAGAGTCCTTATGGTCTCCAACATACCTCTTGAAAGATGAATTCCAAGAGTCACTCTAGTTGTATAAATTAATGATCTTGAACATTAATAAAATAATCCACATTCGAGAGTTATAAGCTAATACTAAAGCCCAAGTTGCAAAGGAATACATGAAACAAGTGCTTTGTTCAAAGGAAACATGACTCTACTTCTTTATAGAACATAGTAAAGATCTAACTTATTTATCCTTTTTTATTTGAAATATAAATCTTTTGTGTCTTTTTCATATTAAGAAAGCCTTGAAAAAGAATAAAACTATTCCATAATAAAATGGAAGAAATAAGCGTTGAAAGATATGCAACTATATTCCAAGTGAACAATAAACAAACCCATGCAAAACAAAAGGCAGGAAGGGTAATGACTTGGATTTATTTCAATTGATGTTCCTTTATATATACTAATTTATAGGATCCCTCAGTTACTTTGATAACCAAGAAATTCCCTTTTTGGTGCTTGTCAATTGTCGGCTAAGGGTATTTACACACAAAACTATCTGACCCCAGAATGTTTGGTAACCCTTAAAATAATTTTTAGTGCTTCTTTGTTGCTATTTGGATTTTTGTTGTTAGCTAGTTAGGACCTATTTTTATTGAATGATTGTTTCTAAAGGTTTTCTTTCACGGTCATCTGGAATTTATTTGGAGTTTTGGCTTGCTATGGTCTCTTTTTCATGTGTTATGCCTTGTTTCTTGTTCCAATGCCTCTACACCCACTTTCTTCCCATCATGATGTGTTCTTTAAAGGCGCCTAAAGACGGTTTTATCCTAATGATTGTTGTATATTATTTTTATATAAGTTGAAATTCTTCTTTCATGAGTCTTGTGCGTAGCTTATCCTCCTAGGATACTACTATATTATCTATGGTTTTTCTATTGAGCTCCTCCATCTAGCTAACGTTGTTGATGTCATAATTCATTATGTTATACTTATGCTCATTCTTATCCACTTCAATATTGACCTCAAACTCATGTTTCTCAATTACTTGGTCTCATTCTTTTATCTTTTTGAACATTTTGATCCGAATTTTCTCTTGCTCTTCTATAATTGCTAGAAGTGTTTTCACTCTATTTCCTTAGGCTTTGTGTAAGTGTTCTTGAAGCATTGAAACTTCTGCAAGCCTTGGTTTCATCTTGAATATGGTTAATTGATATTTTTTGCTAGGATATGCCTTGGGTTTCAACTTTCATAAGTTTTAGTTTAGCATATCTATTTAATACATCGATATTTTGAGCTCGGTCCTAGCCATGCGTACCCTTTCCATCAGGTCATGAATGGTATGTTGTTACTCTTCTATTTCCTTTTTTTCCACATATAATTTTATCATGGTTGTATCCCATTTGTTATGCATTGTTTGCACCACATATTTCAAGGTTCCAACCATGTGTGTGTGTGTTCTTCTAGAATCTATGTTTCTTTTGCTTGTTGGGAAACCTCTATCTATTGGGTTTGATCATTTGTTATTCCATCCTTAGGATGATTGATTTCTGCTTCCAATGTTCCACTAGGAATGTCTACATCATGGAACATGGATTCCTCTACTTGTACCAATTTGGTCAACTCGTTCTGTAGCTCTTGAATATGCTTATCCTCCACATTAAGATCCTTTTTCATATCTTTGTAACTTTTGGTCATAATATGGTTTCCCACTATTTTGATTTGTAGATTTCATCTTGCAATGCTTTTCCTTTGAGCATTTGTATTGTATAATAACCAGGGTCCATCAATAGTTGTCCTTTTTCTGCTATAATCAGGACAACCATCATGGTTGTAAGTACCCCCTTTTCTAGGTCATAGGACAAATTTGTGTATCTTGTCACCTATCTCCTTGTGTTTTCTTTCCATTATGATATTAGTTTGGAAATTGACTTTCCTTCATTGGATTCCTTTTATATATTTAGTAACAATTTCCTTCACTTCGCAAGGAATTTTAACCGTTCCTTAGTAATAGTGCCCCCTGGGTCAATGGTTGTATAACTATTTGTAATTGTTGTTGTTACTCTGTGTTTTTTGCCATTGTTCCTTTTGTGGTCTTATTTAGTTTATATATGGAATGAGTGGTTTCAATCAATTTCTTTTCATTGTTGCTTGTTGGTAGGGTGGTGCCTTTCCTTGAATTTCCTTCATTTGAGTCTTGCTTTCATTGCGGCATTGTTTTGCTTGTTGCTCCAAGATTATTTGTCTGAATTTCTATGCATTATTCATCACTTTCCTCTATTTCCCTCTTGACGGGGACTTGAGTTTTATCCATTTATATATTCCCATTTTTCTCTACTATGATTCTCTTGTATCTTTAAGGTTGGTGCCATTATTACCTAAATTTCATGCGCCTACGAAATTTTGCATTTATTACTGAAAGAGTCCATCGAAATACATTATGCATCTCATACAAATTCATTTTTATATCAATAATCAACATGTTGAATGAATAAATTAATGCATAAAATAAATTTTACTAGCTCGTGTGACCTCACAATGTCCATCACCACATTGAAAATCCTTTGATACCCACATGATTGTGTAAAAATTTGGACTCATAAAGTCCGCAACGCATTTAAAACTCCCTAATTGAATTTAGGTCTTGAATGGCTCCATCTACTAGGTACTTGGAATTTATTGCCCCCCATACTTGTTCTTGGAGGCTACTTCATGAAGAGGAGCATGCACATTATAAGCCAATTCTTTGAATACCTCCATTTTGTCGATAAAGGAAGCTATGGGTATGCATTTCATAAGAGTAAAATATAACAAGGTTAGGATTCAATAATTAAATTGGGGAAACTCTCTTCCTCGCATATTCTTTCCATTTATAATCTTCCATGCTTTCTTTCCTTCTTCCCTTAATAAACAAGTGTTTTCCATAATCATTCCCAAGTTTATTTGAGATCAATTGCAGAGATTAAAGGACCCTTCCCAAAGGGGGAGTTGAATTCCCTTCTGTAAGATACAATTTTTAAGTTGATACCATTGTATACATGCTTTTCCATTGGACATATGGAATTTGGTTGAATATTATCTCTTGTGTTTGTTTTCATGTCATTTAAGCAACTTTTTGTTCTTGAAGTAGCTCTTATGCTAGTTTTTATTTGTTTATTTTATTCAACACATTAGTATTTGTTACACTAACCCACTCTTGATATTTTTTCTTGTTTTCAACCTACAAGGAAATGATATTTAGATCACAATTAAGTGATTTTTCCCACAATAGAATTTGTAACCCCACTTTATGTTTTTCATTTTTTTCATCTATAGGTTTTCTACTTTATTTATAATAACTTGGGGTTTGTTGCAGGATCATTACCTTTTTGTTCCTACCCCTAACCAATGAGTTTTGTAGTTTGAAGGGAATTATCTTTCCATTTTTTCCCATGTAATACCCAACATCTATTTTGAGCTAGTTCGTGTAGCTTTTCCTTTGATCCATACAACCACTTGGGTTTATTACTCTTTCAGTCACTCTACTTTCCTGTCCAATCATTGTAATCCTCAGATTGCACAATCACTTGATCGTGGTCTCTAAGACCCACACAACTATAGTATAATTTAGTTTTTTTAGTTTTATTTCCTCATAAATGTAGTCTAGATGACTACCCACAATTTCTAAGGAATTAACAAAAAAAAACATCCTATTTTTTCTTTGTCAAGAGGAACCCCATGTATTATTTTTGAAACCAACGTTTCAGACTACAACATAATTGAGTCCATCATCAGGGTAGATACTCAAAACACGAGAAAGGAATGAAGGATAAATGGACCTTCTAAACCATAAATAGATGGCTTGGGAAGGTGAAGCGATTGATGACTTATCCTTTACAATTCCTTTTAATTTTATTAATCAAGGGTTTCCATGTATTGCTTAGCTTTAAACCATCATCCTTATTTAAATTATTATTCTTTTTTTCTATTTCGACAACCTCTCTTATCCTCCTCTTATTATAGCTGTCTCCCCTAGCAATAAGAGAATCTTTTTCGATGTAAACATGATGAGAAGCACTGTGCGAATGCTCCACTAACACAGATTTGTTTGTTCGTCCATGGATAGTATCACCTAGTTTAAGTAGTGGTGGAATTACTTTACAACTCTATTTTATAGGATTTGGGCTTTAAGGTCACCAACAACCTTCTAGATTACACTAGAGTAGATTACATCGGTCTTCCTTCCTTCCAAAGGTAAAAATAATTATTAGACTAGGTAATTCCAATAAACTTACATTGATTTAAAGAATTAATGCTTGCATATTTCTTTTGCAAAAGCAGTATATATTAGTCCACTCTTCATAGAAACAAGAGACATAAAATCTCTCCTTAATCCTAGTATCCTATTCACCTTATGCTCATAAAGCGATCTTGGTAAATTAGAAAATATTGAGAGAGTGAAATGCCCCCCTTTACACATTTTGTTTTCAAATATTACTTGCAATCATCTGATCACACTTAGGAAACTACTTTAGAAAGAGTAAGAACCCATACATGTTCACATATCTTATGTTTATTTGATCCCAAGTCAATTGCAAGTTTATTTGTAGCATTCCATCAAACATGTGTTTTACCACTTGAAGCAGACATGAAAGGATCTAAATATTCCTCTCATTTGAGTATGCTCTTCATATTGAACTTGTAAATATACCTTGATGAACCATACAATTTGAGCGGTATGAAATAACTCCTTTTTTTCACACCTTAATTCAAATTGGACCATTTTAAAATCTATCAACAACTTAATCCTGAACTGGCTTAAATCCTCCAAAAGGGGTCATGAAATCAATTATAGTCTAAGTTAGGATTGTTGGGCTAGGAATTTAAATAATTCCCCTCAATATGTTTCACAAGAAATAATAGATTTTGTTGTCTTTTAAGGAACTTTCAAATCTTGCAATACCAAGTGTGAAGAAACCCAACTAAGAAGCTGGTGTGATGCCCAAGGATGCTAAATCCAAGGTTATGTTGTTTTTTCTCTCTACATTGAGACACCCATATCTTTTTGGAGATGACCCTTGATCGTTCGAGGCCAAACCACTTATCCACACCTAATGTAGGTATCTTAGTGGTCGAAACCTAGGTTTATTATCAGGTGGCATTTGTGGAATGAATTTGCACCCAAGTTAGATTTTTTTGGATGTTGGAAATGTTGATGGTCCTTTCAAAACATAGCCACAATAACCCTCATTATAACTGATTCATTCACACCTTCTGTATCAGTCTTCGGTAGGTTTATAGCCATTCGACAAGAGAGATATTGGAAAGATTAGTTACACTATTGAGAGGAAGGAATTTAGGTCAATAAGATCACCATATTGTTTCATTAAGTTATAAAGAACCCCATGTAATTTAGAAAACACACTATAATCAACACTGATGCTACTTTGAAAGACATACACCTACACCATTTTGCATTTGTAATTTTTACCATCATATTGTTGCATTTGTCGATTGTTGTTATTTCCTATTCCATACTTCACTTAAATTTATTCCCTTAAAGTAGGAATCATAGTGAACTCACATTATTATTAACATCCTTAAGGCTTCAAGGCCTTCTTCACACTATAGGATGTGTCCTATTATCCTTCCCCCCAATTAGTGATAAAATGTGGAGGGTTGGACGTTATTTCAATTTGAAGGGCTTATATTCAACTAACCCTTCATCCTTCAATGATGAAGGGTTATATAATTGATTGTACTTCTATTGACAAGTGTGAATTAAGTAAAACCTTCATAAATAAGTGAAAATAAAATATTGTCCTTCCAAATCTTTACAATCTCAAAAAACAAAACATGAACTATATACAAAAATAAAATTTAATAAACAAACAAAATTTTCTTTCAAAATCGTGGTACCACCAAATTATTATTTTTTGTAAATTTTATGTAAATGAACACATACTCCTATTATTATTATTAAAAAATTATTGAACGTACTCCTCAAAAAGAGATGGAGAAACCGGGATATGTGCCAAAATGGAAATGCAAACCTGTTGAGAAGTGTCCTAACAACTTAGATAAAGGTTCAGTATGGATCATTAAGATGAGCCTGATACATGAACACAATCATATGGGATCACACTCAAGTAAATAGAACACTGGTGAAAAAACCCTTCACTTGTTGATTTTGAACAAATATTGGAATATATCTTCCCAATATTGTTATCTGGGGCGAAATGGAATAAACACATAAACTGAATATATTCAGAGAGCAAGTAAGAGAACCTTGTCTAATACGGAAAATCATAGAGAAAAATATACAAGAATCGATATGAAACAAATAAAGTTTGTTTCTACAGAAACTTGAAACATAAATAAGACAATGACTCCATAAATGGAATAATAGTAAAATATATTTGATAAGATAAGTGATGATATTACATTTACAATGATGGGTCTAATATAATCCCATCGTTCCCTTACTAAGAGGTATGTCTCTTTTAATTGATTAATTACTCATTAGCATTAATATTAATGATATATATATATATATATATATATATATATATATATACTATGTTATATTTATATTTTTTTATATAACATTGCCTTCCCCTTAGAGAAACTTTGTAATAAAGTTTGTTTCTACAAAAAATTCCAATGTCCATAAGACAATGACTCCATAAATGAAATAATAGTAAAATATATTTGATAAGATAAGTGATGGAATTACATTTACAATGGTGGGTCTTATATAATCCCATCGTTCCCTTACTAAGAGGCATGTCTCTTGATTTAATTAATTAATTAATTAATTATTAGCATTAATATATATATATAATGTTATATTTATATTTTTTATATAACACAATAGCAACCGCAAGAAACTAGAGTAGTTAATTATGAAACTTGCAAAGTAGAATTATCAAATGAAAGCATGGAAGAGATGTTGATATTTAAATAAACGTTGTTGGATCATGAGTCAAGGAAGTGGGAATTGATGGAATTAATGCACAGAGTTCATAGGGCTCAAAGATAAATTAAAAAATACTGACTGTAGGAAAGTGTCTGTAATCAAATCAACAAAGTCTCAACAAGTTAACAACGACACACAATGGTCGTTATTAGATTGTAGTTGCAGTAATAAAATATGCCATATTTTTAATAAAATATTGTGATAAAAGTATACTGTATAAATGCACTAAGGAATGAAGGACAGAACAAGGTCAAAATTCTAGGGGATTTTTATGCCGAGGAGAAACTTTGTTCACACTGAGTACCATATTCAAGACACACAAAAGCGTATAAAAATTTCCTTTCAAAGAATACTTACAATAGAAGTAGCATGGACATGAATATTAAAAAAAAGAATTCCATCTGAACTAAGACGCTGGTAGTCGAGACAAACTGTTTTCTTTTACTGTATAAATTTTTATAACGTTAAGTTCATATGAAGTTGAGTGTTATCTTTATTGTATCTCTACAAAATGAACTAATTGTAAGACCTATCCACATATTTAGTTTTCACTTGTAAGTGGCACCCACAAATTTAGTTTTTTTAATTGATTTCAAAAGCAGTTACGAACCTTGGGTTTATAGAAACACTATATAAATTGTCTTAGATTTTTTATTATTATGTATTTTGGTCAAATTTGTAATTCAACAATACACCTTTTTTCATATCAAATTAGGCTTGCTTCATATAATTCCATTATAGAAAATAGTTTCCCCTCACTAATATGTAATCCATTCACATTTTTTAATTTTTATTATATGGTGCATGTAATGAGAAGTTTTGTGAAATACAAGCATCAATAATTTGGAAAAAAATATAATTGGATTCGACTCAACATGCAGACAAAGGAATATGGTCTATAGAAACACTATATAAATTGTCTTAGCTTTTTCATTATCATGTATTTTGGTCAAATTTGTGATTTGGTAATATACCCTTTTTCATACTAAATTAACTTGCTTCATATAATTCCATTATAGAAAATAGTTTTCCATCGCTAATATGTAATCCATTCACATTATTTATTATTTATTATATGGTGCATGTAACAAGAAGTTTTATGAAATGGAACCATCAATAATTTGGAAAAAATATAATTGGATTCAACTCAACATGTATACAAAAGGAATATGGTTCCAACTATTATTACACCACATTTTCTTAAATAATTAGAGATGATTTTTGATAGAAATGAACATTCTTAGTAAATTATGGTAAGAATTTTACTGTATTGAAGTACCAGCCATAATTCTTATTTTGAAAGTCCAATAGAAACTAAATATTTTAAAATGCATCAAATCAATCAAAACTAAGTTCTTTCCCAACCAAATTCTCCCACCAATGAAATGTTCAAAACCACTCTCAAATTTTCCATTGAACATAATTTAATAATATAGAATACACAACTAAAATTTGTAGTAATAGAATTTTTAATGTGTATCCAACGAATAAATCATTACCCAATGAATGTATCAGGGGAATAGATATTAATGAGTTATTTAAAAAAATATGATTCTTTTAAAATATTTACATCTACCCTTTCCTTCTTAGTTGGTAGGGTAAAATTAAGATTTCAAAATGTTTTTTGAAGGGAAGTTTTTAATTAACACTTTTGGGATGAGTCAAAACCCTTTGGAAGGGTCAAGACCGATTCAAATTTGATTGTTTCCACCATCCTAGACATTACATATGTCAATCGGGTGATAAGATCAAATGTGCTTTGAAATACCACCTTAAGGAAAACACCTTCTAGCGAAGATTTTTAGTGTTACAAGATTGGAAAAAATTATCAAAAAATCTCCACTAAAACCTTCACTATTGGTAATAGATGTTTTTGCAGACATTTAAAAAAAAATTCCAACTATAGTTAAATAAATTAGGTGTCCAAGAGTTATAACAGATGTTTTTTTAACTATGTGGTATTCTTAAAATGATGCACCATTACATTTCACATAAACATGCATTGATGTGTTTCACATACACAAGCACCAATCCACACTGTTTAAATGTGATACATCAATGCATTTCATTTATATAACCCTTTGATTTTTACTACAATTCATAGAATTGGAAACTTTCCTTTTATTTAATACACCAATGCATTTAATGTTATTATAACATCGATGTGTACAATTTAAATGTGATGCATCAATGATTTACATTTATATAATTGGTCGATGCATTATGCGTGTATGATCACATAGGTGTGTTTTGTGCATGTTGTACCACCGGTGCATACAATTTCAATCTACTTTATTCCATTGGGGGTTATTATTATTGGTAACACACTGGTGTTGATGGTGAATAGATGTGCACCATTAATGATTGTGCACGAATACATACCGGTGACTATATTATTATGCACATTGTATTATAATGTAATTTGTATGATATTTTTGGATGTCACTGTGTTTGTATATATAAGAACAATGCTGCTAATATATATAACACTGGTGTTGATGGTGAATAAATGTGCACCATTAATGATTGTGCATGAATACATACCGGTGACTATATTATTATGTGCATTGGTGCATGTAATACGTTAATAAACACTGGTATGTACTAATTCACATCATAAAAAACATTTTTGAATAAAAATAATTAGAAAATTAAATATTTTTTATAATAGAATTGATATTTGAATTTAAATTATTATATTTTGATATAATGTTTATATCAATGCATGACACTATCCTATTACACATTTGTTCACTTCAATAAATTATCATCCATATATTTAATCAATAATGTAACATCTTATAACATCCACACAACATCAAACAATGCAATAGAATAAGACACCAACTATTTTATTATATATGAATATGAGACTCTATGTCATAGAAAATGTGACAGCATAAAGGTCCACAATAATCAAAATGTCAATATGTAATTGTTATATTCACTGGTAACTTGTGGTCACATAATTAGGAAATTATGTCCAATATATTAAAAAATATATCTAATTTTCACATACATCCATTTTGAAACATACAACTTGCATTAACATTCAATTATATTGGTCGTCATTCTTCACTTGAACTATTGTAAATACTTGAGTTGCTTGCACGTTTAATTTCTTCATCACTTGTATGTGATACTGTACTTAGGTTGCAAGGCTAAACGTTTTTGTGGATTGGTTTGATTTTGTTCATTCTCTTCATGTTTCAACTACAAACATAGAAATAAAGTGTGATGAGTATATATAAATTTATAATATAATAGATATGATTATGTAAATTGAAAAGCATACCATAGCAAGAAGTGATTCATAAATATCAGACATTGTTTCAAAGCCATATTATATTCATATCTCACCAATTTTTCTATTGGATCCTCTCCATACTTTGTTTCCTACAAGTCTTATACACCATGACAAATCATAGATTTAATATAAAGGTTCCTTGTTGTTCCATTAATTATAAAATCAAGAAGTAAAACAACATAGCTACTTACAAATTGCACAATTCAAATTTTGATACTCCAACATATAATCACAACCCACACTTAACTCAATGACAATCAATTCTTTCTATGGCTCTTCTTTGTATTTTAGCACTTGTTATAAGACACCTAATAATGAAAGTAAATTAATCAAAATATTAAGATCTACAAATATTAAATTTTGTGTATGGAAAACACAAGTACTCATAAACTTTGTGATCAACCCTTTTCTTCCTTGTCACCATGTCTTATGTGCTGAAAGGGTTACACTTTGTTTTCTTTTCTGGAACAAAACAATTGAAAATTAGTATGTCATGATCTTCACAATCATTTTGGGTAGTTTATGACTTGATTTAACTAATATAATATAGAGACTAATCATTACATGATTTGTGATTAGCTAATATTTGAGCTATATGATAGGGGAATCTTAATTGAATTTTAGTTTTAGATTTAATAAATAACTTGGTGGATGTTAGTCCTTCATTTCCATAGAATCTTTGCTAAGTATTCTCTTTCAAAAAACATGGAGGTAGAAAAGGAAGTAGATAAGGTCAATCTTCGAAGACATTCTTATATATATGGGTTTATTTCAGGGTATTTCCTTTACCCATGTGTATAGGGAGAGGAACATGATAGTAGAATCCTTATCGAATATGGGTATTATAGTTGCAAAAAATAGATGGAGAACTTGGGATGGCCAGGCGGATTCAGAGATAGAAAATGCTACTAAGATTTGCCTATATAAACACTTTTTATCTATTTTGGAGAGTGATAACTAATGCATCAATGAAAAAAATTTATGTTTTGACTGATGTTTTACTGCTTCTTCTTAGAGAAAGTCCATTTTTCATGATGGTTTATATGATCATATTTATGAGTTATTCTCATGATGAATATGTAATGATAGGTTAAGACCATTTTATACAATGTGATTCACCAATAAAATTAATTACGATTTTTTCCATGGAAAAAAAACTCTAAATCACAAAGTTGATGACATATTCATATGAATCACAAAGTCGATGATATAATCATGTAATACAAAAGTAAATATTTATTTTATAATATTTTTGACATCATTTTGACATTAGTTTAATGTTTTTTTTTCAATTTGTTTTTAGATTTAAATATACACGACTTTGCAATCATTATCAACAATATTTATAAGTATAAATATTTAGGAATAAATTTATGAAACATCATTTATAGAACTATTTCATTTTAAATTTAATTAAATGGTGCAATCATTCATAGAATCATTTAATCAGCTTTGTATACATGTTTAATCAAAATATTGTATCTTGTTGGACAATAAACAATAAACCGTGAAGAAGAATTAAACATTATATACCATTAACAATTATAAGTATTCACAATCACAATTCAAATTAAATTATTTCATAAAACTAAAGTTAAACATTATATGGCAACTCTAAATTAAAATTAGTGATACATCTCAAATTTAATTTAAAAACAAAAAAATCAATTAACAACAACAACATCAACATGATATGAAAATTCACAATATACATATCAATACACATGTCAAATATAAATTTCATCAAAATCAATAAACTTTTCTTCTATACATCTCAACTCAAATGGACAACAATCAATATACATGTCAAGTACCAGTGCTAACTAGGTCCTCCATTAGAGCTAGAGGTTTTATCAATACCCATGTCCAATAAAAATGATGAAACTGGAGTATGATATATCTCTCCACTAGGAATTATATCACTTGACGTGACCATATGATATAAAACATCAATAACTAGTGCAATAGGTGTCACTGCAACTAATGGCACAAGTGGATCAACATTTGCTGACACATTTGGAGGAGCAGTAGGAGGAGGATTAGTGGATGGTGTACCTGATGATGCATGTGGAGGAGGAGGATTATTGGATGGTGTACTTGATGATGCATGTAGAGGAGGAAGTGGATTAGTGGATGGTGAAGTTGCTAACACATGTGGAGGAGGAGGTCGATCAATGGATGGTGAAACTTCTAACACATGTAGAGGACAATGGGGAAGAACAAGAAGATAAGGAAGATGACGACTAAATGGTGGAGGACTAGTAACATGTGTTGGATGATTAGGTCTAGGTCTAGGTGATGGAGCATCATGTAGTGGAGGACTAGGTGGTGGAGGAGTCGCTAGGTCCATATGGTGGAATATTGGGTGGTGGTAGTGGATGATGAGGATGAGGAATAGGTGTGTATACCTTGATCCTATGGTGCATCCTCTATCGCGTCATCCTGTTGGGTAGTTGCATCCCCAACATATATCCCAACATTTGCAAAATAGTAGCCAATGATAATCAAATAATTAAAACAAACTGATACATTAAATTACATGTGTAGTAAATAAAACGAAAAGATATGCAATTGGATTTATCAAAACATAACAATAACATTACCTCTATCACATGGTGGATCATTTATAGTAATAAGATGTTTGGACATCCTCTCTAATCCATCCCTGCATATGGGTACTCTACAAGATTAAGGACATGATCATCCTATTTGGATAAGAAATCATAGATCTATCTATTGTTTGGAGTACATGGCTACTCCGACTAACCCCTCTTGGGAAACAACTTCCCCCACATGCGCATACGCACATTAGTCATAGGTCTAGGATATGGGTAGGGTAATGTCGGTTGAGTGGCATGAAACCTCTCAAAAAATAGAGTAAATAAAGCTGACACAAATTTAATATATAACTTACCATAAAAATAACATGCTAACAATCTAAAGAAAAACAAAACTGTTATGAAAATATATGTGACCACCTAATAAATCGAGGTCTCTAAATTAAATCATATACATAATATATAAAAGGGAAACTAATGTGTATCCCATCAGAGGTATAGTGTGTCGATAATGTCACAGTACACCTAACCTCCTTTGCAACAAATGCACATATCTGCAAATGGACACCGACAACTTAGAACTTCATGGCATGAGGAACACCTTGAATAACATATCTATGCACATATGTCAATTGGGTCCCTCCTATAAAGGCAGGTGGTATATCAGGGAACTTGGGACAAACCTCTCCCTTCCTTAACAACCTAATGATAAAATGTCCATTCTCCTTTATTGGATGATACCACAGATTTGGACCGACCTTGAATGCTTGTCTTTCATGATCCTACTTTATAAATGCAAAGTCCCCCCTGAGGGATGTATCCTCCTCATAAAATATGAGGAGGCCAAAATTCCATAGAAGGGCATGAGTTTAACCTATAATAGAGTGAGGGAGCATCTCCCTCTCCCTAGCCTCCCACTCCCGTAAAGGGTTGTATGTGTCAATTCGTTGCTGCTGCTGCACCGGTTGTCATCATCTCTGATTCACATATAGTTCCTTTTACACACACACACACACACACACACACACACACACACACACACACACACAGATAAAACAAATTCAAATTATAATACACACACATGTATAAACATTTTGTATGTATAAAAAAAAATGAATTTATTTATGAGTGCAAAAATAAATTGATTAATTAACTAGTGCACCTGTAATAAGATATGTGCATCGACCACGATGCTCAATATTAGAAAAAATACACCAAAACAACAATGGTTCTATAATATTTTATGAGGCACACCGGGGTGCATATACCAACACACCATATACAATGTGCAATATTGAAACAAGGGCACCAAATATAATCACATGCATTGAAGTGCTAGTTTTTAAATTCTTTTAAATGCTGTGGTGCATTGTTTGTGTTCCCACTATTAACTTTGCATCATAGTTTTAGTGGCATACTGGAGTGCTAATGTGATCAACATATTAGCAATTCGGTGCTAACGTGTGGATCAACACACTAGAGCATTATCTTTAATTGTGTTTTAAACAATGTGGCGTGTCATTTGTGTGCCTAGCATCCAAGGTGTGTCATAGTTTCGGTGGCGCACTAGAGTGCTAATATGATCAACACATTAGAAATTCGATGCTAATGTGTAGATCAACACACCAGAAGTGATATTCTTTAAAGTTTCTTAAACCATGTGGTGTGACTTTTCTATGCAAATCATTTAGAGCGCATTATAGTTTTGGTGGCACACCAGATTGCTATTGTGATCAACACATTAACACTCCAGTGCTGATGTGTGGATCAATGCACAAGAGTGATATATTTTTGCACCGAGAGGTGCTCTATAGCCCAGTATGGGGGAGATCTTGTAACATTACGTAACGTTATTTTTATTAATAAAAAATAAGTTTTTTAATTATAGGCCAAAATAAATGTCAGCCACAAAAACAATCTAATATGGGGGAGATGTTGTAATCTTCCTACCTAACAAAACAATAAAAAAGTAAAAATTTAATTATCGGTAAAAATAATGTGGGTGAGGAAAAAAACACAATATGGGGGAGATGTTGTAATGTTTCTACCTAACAAAATAATAAAAAATAACAAATTGAATTATTCGCAAAAAAATGTTGGCCTTGCACAAACCATGTGCACATGGTTTTAAAACCATGTGCAAGGCCTTCTAAACAACCCATGGTTTTATTTTACATGGTTTAGGAGAGCCTTGCAAATATTTTTAAGACCATGTGCAAAGCCTCCTAAACAACCCATGGTTGTAGGAGGGCCTTGCATATGGTTTTAAAACCATGTATGGGGAAATGTTGTAATGTTCGTTCGTAACAAAATAAAAAATAATAAAAAATATTATATGTCGGCCATAAATAATATTAAATATTAATAATAAAAATAGTATATGTGGACCTTAAACAAAAATATGTTTCTTTTGGTTTGAATCAAATCAATGGATACCTAAGAAGAGGTTTGCACCTCGAGAGATTTGATCCCTCTAGGCACGTGACAGAGCCTAGGATTTGTATCTACGCTGGTTTTAAATCATGCAATGCATCATTTTTGTGTGCACTAGTCATAGTGGGTCATAGTTTAGATGGCACACCTAAGTGCTAATGTGATCGACACATTAACACTTTGTAGCTCATGTGTGTATCAACACACCAAAGTGCTATTTTTTATATGATATGGTGTGTCATGGTATACACAGTGACGATGTTTCATTTTGCGTGTAAACAGAGTGAACTATTGGTGAGGTTCTGGTGCGAGCTGAGCTAGTTAAGCACACCACATGGAATTAAAAAATTTGAAAATTTTAGCAAATTAAAGGTGAATTTTGAATTTTGATTCGGTGAAATTGAAAATAAGAAGGTAACAAAGATTTTACCTAGTCTCTCGTTGACCAAGAAGGCATGGTTTCTCTATAGAGGAAAATTATTAATTTTTTTCAAAATTTCAAATCGAATGGAATTGACCGGAAAAGCTATCCAACAGGAGCAATGGGAACTATAGAGAATTGAAATTGGGGTGGCCTTGTAAGGTCTATGAGCATGGATTCTTGGGTGAATGGTTGGACACACGAAGAAAATGTAAAAATGAATTTTCTTTTTGGTATTTTTCTATTATTTTACCCTGCCACAGTGTGCATCGTGAAAGCGAGACCCATCGGGATGTGTCAAAATTGGAGCACCAATAGGTGTTTTATTTATTTATAAATAAAATCAATATTTAAGATATTAAAATAGCAGTTTTTGGTGCTCCTTAGCATATACATACTAGTGTGACTGTATGGTTTGTGCCCATCAGGGCATTTAGCTCGCCCACACAATATTAATTTTTTATTGCATGATAAAATTTTCTAACCTGATCCGGTGCGTTATTATAAGGGGCATTGATGTGTTGATATTTTTATTATAAATAGAACTATATTTTATTGTTTTATAATAATAATGGTTAGCGATGATTGTTTAGTTTTGCCATTGATTTGTCATGGTTCATACCACAACAATGTTGTTGATTTTTTTTTAAAAATTATTATTTAAAAAAAAATATTATTATTATTTTTAAAATTATTATGTACAACGATGTTGTACATATTTACAACACACATCAGTGCTCTGTATTTGTTGGAGACCACAAGAACACATTTTAAATTTAAAATTAAAATCGATAATTCAATATTTTACAAGATAATTGAGTTCGGTGTGTTTTACCTGCTATGTACTACTACATTTTATATATGTGCACCCATGCTTTTTATTTATTTGAGTGCACCACTGCAAAAACCTCTGACTACCCTTTGCTATGAATGAAGAGGGATAATTTTTTTTTGGAGAAGTTCTATAAAACCTTTTCTACCAAGTGTTCTCCTCATAGTGAAGGTGTTTTAGTTTTCTAATGGAGTATAGGGATGAAGTTTGCTAATAGAGAAATCCAATGCTAGCCAACTTGTCATTAGACACTCAAGGGATCGGTTAAAAGGATATTAGACTTATATTTTTATGTTACATTTAAATACCTAAATTTTTCTTTGTTGGAAATAATTTAATGCAGGAATTGTTTTTTTAATCTTTGGAATGATTATGTTTTTTTTAATGATAAATAATATAAAGAGGAACGTATGAGTAGTCTTGCTTATAAGTACTTGTATGTCTTAAACTTATATGAAGATAAGTGAGAGGGTGAATTTGTTTTATTACAATTTATCTTGAATGTTGTTTACAAGCCTATGTAAAATTGAATTTTACTATTATATAAGAAGATACACATAAAATACACATAAAAAAAAAGAGAGTGCAATCAAATTCCATCACCAACTCATAAAAAAATGATAATGATTTAAGGATATCATTGAACAATGGAAAATTAGGCATAATTTAAATGAATGTTGATGATGCTATGGAGGGTAAACTAAAATATACTTCATTGGTATTTAGGGTTTTACTTATGAAAATGAGTATTAACATTATCAATTTTAACTTTTGATTATGGATACTTTCATAGTGGTGAGATATTGTAGATTTAAGCTTTTGGATATTTACTGTGTTGAATCTTTCACTCTTAAAATTATGTTTCGGTAGACATTTCATCAATTTTCAGAAAATCAACTTGGAGTTGTTACAAGATATAAATTTTACGCTGAATAAACAGAGAAATGAAAGATTACCCGTTAAAGGAAAAATTAAAAGAATTAGGATGTATCGAATGAGTGGAAAAAAACAATATAAATAAATAATTAACAAATTTAATTAATATTTTTTTTTAACAGAAACTGGAAAAGGTATTTATAAAACAAGCTGTGCACAGCCATTCATTACAGAGAAGATAGCATGAACAGAGAGTTCTTGCAGTTCAAAATTGCTGCACAATAAACTGATCCGAAAAGATGTCCAAAAGACTACACATGGATAATTTGTAAAACAACTAGTGCTTGGGGTAGTGTATACCCTTATAAACTGATTACAAAGCAAAAGACAGTAAAACATATTAACATATTTAAAAGAGAACTGGTTATGGATTGCCTCTGAGCTTCATGGGTTGGACCACAGACTCCTCCTCCATGGGGTGCATTGCCAATGTAGTGGTTTCGTTCACCTTGCTTCCCTGTTCCATGTTGATCAGAGTTGGAGGTCTTCCTGGATTCTATCAACCTTACCCATTATCTCCCTAAAATTGCTCTCATTGTCATCAGTCCTTTAATTAATAATAAAAAAAATTTAATTAATATTAGTAACCTAATAGTTATGATTAAAAACCTAAATAAAATATTAATAAATATAAATATATTAATAAAAAGAGGGAGAAAATAACTTAAAATTTAAAAATTAAATTAATAAGAATAATAAAAGGTAAGTTTATATATATAAAAGGGAGTTTTCTTTAATAAGGGAAAAAATTGGAAACCTTTGAAATTAAAAACAAAGAAAGAACAAAACTTAAAAAGATAAAGGTTAGATAAAGAAAAGGAGGGTAGGGTGAAAATATAAACAAGGAGGAGAGGGAATTAGAAAGGGAAAATATAGATATGATTGAAATGAGTTAACCGATAAGATAATAAGAGGGGATGCTAAAGGTAGTAAGTCCTTGCTTTAAGAATTCAAATAATTTGAATATTATACATTATATTGTAGAAATTATGATTAGAGATAAACTAGATATGTTAAAAATAGATAAGTAGATCGGGTAATTGGTGACTTATCAAGCATTTATTTGTGATATGCCCCTCATGTCCAGTGCCCAAATCCATACTTGAAGGAAAGATGCCTACCATATGAATATTTTGTATACTTTGTTAAGGAGACTTGTAAGTTCCGATCTGTACTCATGCCTCCTTATAGAATGTGCTAACAAATTCTGAGAGCACCAAAAAAAAGACATACATGAATGAATATGTATCAATCTATCCCGAGGAAGAAAAAAATAATGAACCAGCCCACCAATTCACAAATTTATCTTATGGGGTTGGGAGTGCATTCGTCGATGAGCCTCATTAATAAAAATGTTTGTACACTCCAATTATTCTAGGGTAGAGGATGCCTTTATGCCATAAAAGTATAGCTTTATCATGATAATATGCAATCTGATAGAAGGAATATTTTTGTTTATTTTGTTTTCTATATGGTTGGAGACCTGTCTAGAGCCATGCCCAGTTGGCTTAATGTCTGACATGGGATGAGGACGATTTTATGAATGTGAGTTTGTTCAATATTTTCTATATGAATTTGAATGACATTAAGGTATTAATCATTTGGTTCCTTCTAGCTTATAGAAAGTTGAGGGTAGACGAGGTTTCCTATCTTGATGGGTAGGTGAGGTCTTCATACTATAATATGCTCTCCTTCAACAGATTTTGAATTAGAAATTGATTGTTCAATAGATTTTGAATTAGAAGAGTTTTGCAGAACGGACAACATTGGCCCTTGGGACAAGTGATCCTCTGTAATGATCTTATTTATTATTATTATTATTATTGGAATGTTGTCAATAATTTATTGATATTATTATTTGTTTTCAATAAATGTTACACCATTTCAAAGTGAATTTTATTGCTACTCATGTCAAACTGATTTTTTAATCTATTTTTTCCATGATTGGATCAATGACAATAAGAGCAAATTTGAATCCTGAATCCCCAAACAATAACCAAACAGACACAGAAGAAGTATGCTAATCTTTGCGATTTTGTTCTCGTATGCTCCTCCATTGACACCACTCTATGGAAACCCTTCAAGCTAGAACATTCATGATATTATGTCCAACTTCCTCAGAGAAGGAATACACATATAGTAATTCAACAGAATGATAAGTAATTTAACCTAAGAATTGACAATGTATACAAGTTGACACATGGGATACAAAATTTTGTTATAATTTCTATCATACAACTTGCACAATAAAAATGAGGATAACAATCATGCAACTTACATAACTTTAATCAATGAGATGGTATCTAAAAATGATTCAAGTTGTTGATATACATACCAAATTAATACAACACTAATTAAATATAAATATACTTGTATTACTTAGTTACATGAATCAGTTTTATGCATGAATCTCAATCATAAGTTCCATTAATAAAGAGCTTATCTTAAAGTATATAAAAGGACACAGGATATGCTATATTCGTATATAAAGTTATATGCGAGTATTTGAAAGAGGAAATGTAAAGATATATAGTCGATTTGAAATCAGATCGTATATTTTTTTTTACGAGTTAAAAACTTGATTTTACCAGCTACAATTTTAAGGCCATATTATATAATTACTCGACCAATGCCAATAACAGATCCACTAGGAGCATAACCAGTTCTATTAGCCAACATCTTTAAAATCAGATAAAGAGAAATAATATAATATTTGACTAATAAAGGAGCATAAGAGTATAAGGAGATAGAGACTTCCCCCAAAAGAAGGCAAGCAAATGGAGACATTTATAAACAAAGACGGATAGAGAATAAACAGGTTCATTAAAGAAAATTCCATCAACGCACTTTTATTAAAGAAAATAATAAGATTCATTGAATTTGGAATAAGGTTTTGTTATAAGATAAAAATATCAAGGGTGAAATAAGATAGTTTTTTGGTAAAAGGAAAAATTTAAAACATAGAAAAGACAAAATAGAAGGGTTGAAACAATTAGAAATCTAAACTAAGTTGAGAGAAGATAAGAAAAACAAATGAGAGGAAAATAATTTTAAAATAAAATAAGTTGGAGAGGGGTAAAAACCTAAGACAAGTGAAAGAGTGAAAGAGATTAAGAATAAAAATCAAGTGACCACATGGTTAAGATGATGGATCAATGATTTCCATGATTTACTTAATTGTAATGACCTTCATGATTACAATTGTTGGGACTCTTTTCAATTTCAAGTTCTTCTCTTATAAGGTGGGGGTCTAATGAGAAGTGTGAGCCAAGAGTTTGGTTTGATCAATTCAGACGAGGTGTTTAGAGTTAAAAGAATTCTATGCGATGGAAAATTTTGAAAGACGATTTTGAGAGAATTGTAATGGTTTTTTTATGCTTGAGTTAGATTTTGTGGCAATGCATCTCAAAGTGAGAGCATTATTTTAATGTTTTAAATTTTTATTTGTTACATGTATGGTTAGATGTATGGAAGGGGTGATCATTGATTAATGTTTTATAGACATGAATGATTAATTTGTATTATCAAAAGCACTATGGCATAGTTGGTCAGCTTGGATTTACAATAAAAAAGATTGGGATTAATATTGTCTCTTGTGAGTTCCAAGAAAAAATACAAATTAATCTAACTTCTTCTTTACAAATAAGTTTTGAAAATTCTACAAAACAGGCCTAGTATTATTTTATATTTGCTTAACATGAATTAAAAGAGGGTTGAACTAATTCATGGTTGGAGGTTGAAGATGTGATAACTCAATGGTGGAATTAGGGGATATATTGATATCCTCGAACCCCATTTTTCCAAATCTCTCCATTAGTTCGACGAGTGGACTCATTTGATTTTTTGTTCACTTCACCATTGTTGACTCTGAATACATGGTAGAATTTGATTTCCTTGAACTTATCCCTCTGCCACCAAATTATGGATGCTAGGCGGTCAAGATCCTTGTCCTCTTTCTTTTTTGTTGTTGGATCCAAGTTGAATTATTATAGTGGAGTCACCAAGACCATAATTCTAAGGGAATGAGCGATAAGAAGACCTCGTAGAAGAGCTAGAGCCTCTACCTTGTTGTTAGATGCTCTTCAAAATTCCACGTTCATAATTCATTCTCTGATGTCCTTGGGGATCATAGATGATCCCCCTTGTGCCTTCTCTCCTTGAGTTCCCTTTCAAAAATACATTAAAAAAATATGTTCCTTCCTTGTTCCTTCTTCCACTTTATAAATTCTTCTGCTTTCATTCAGATCTGCCATAAATAAGATTATGGATTTATGAAAAAAGGATTAAATTTTTCCAATTGTTGTTTTGCTACAAATATGCCAACCATTGTTGCTCTTTCCAATCCAAGTCTTGAACTATAAGCCCTTTTAATTTTCTTCTCCAGATATTTTCAAATAGTATTCTCTTTTCTTTTATTGTTGTTATCCTTGGATCCATTGTTTGATGATGGCCATACCTTCCAACAACTATATTGAAGAAGAGTTCTACAAGATCTTTTAAATAACGGTTATTTATTGTGTTTCCATTATAGCAAGGTCGATTGCTTGAAAGAAGGCCCTTCCAGGTACCGGGGAAGTGGATTATGTTCCAAAATTCACCATAAGACCATCCCCATACTAATTTGGTGTACGAGTAGTGAAAGAATATATGCTTGTGATTTTCAATGTTATTCTTACACAGCACATTGGGAGGGGCATTGTATGCCTAGTTTATTTAGGTTTCCACCTGTTAACAACTTTTCATGCACCATTGATCAACAAAAAACATTAATTTTGGGGATCCCATCTCCATTCCAAACAGAATTCCACATCTTGGTTCATTGTGGGAGAGAGAGAGAGAGTTGATTGCTCCTATAGGCATCCTTGTTTAAGTGTGTAATTTGTACATCCCCATGCTCGATCATATGAAGTTGTGACATATATGGGGATATATGGGGGCTCAACCATGAATATAGGAGAGAATACGAGAATCTAAGTCATGGAGGCGAGATGGGGAAGTAAGAGACCTTCCAATCCAGCGATCATTCTCCCATGTAAGCATGCCAAACATAGATGTGATATTTTACGTATATGTCTACAAGAAATTGCTAAATTACCTATTTAAGCTCTAATGCCTCATTCCCCATAATTTTATCTTTCCAAATACATACATCTTTCCCATTCCCTAGAGTCCATGTGATTTTGCACTGAATTAATGGGCCCACTGCTTTTATTAAATGCTAGATGTGTGATCCTTTGGTCATGGGGATACTTTCATCCATACATCTCTTCTTGGATTTTTGAAGTCTGTTTTACATATAGCTTGCTTCCACCACTCTCATTTCCCTGTAATTAATCTCCAGTTGAGCTTGGAACCCATGATGATATTCATGATCAAAAAATATCTTATGCCAAGTCTGCCTCTATCCTTAGGGGATTTCACCAAGTTCCAGTTGACTAGGTAATATTTTTTCACATTTTCTTTGCCTCCATTTTAGAGGAATTTTTGAATGTGTTTGTTGTTGTTGTAATTGTAACTTCGAAAAAATTCTAATGTATATTATTATTGTATATTGTTGTACTCCCATTGGATATGTGTTTCCATCCTTCCGGGATGTCATTATTGTCTATGGTCATTGAGGTAAAAACTCCATTGTAAGTCAGGGCAGTAGTCCCCAAGTCAAATATAATAAAATGTATTTTTGGGTCCCTCTAGGAGAAGTTGACCCAGTTAGGGTAAGAAGTTGACCTAGTCAAGTTGTAATGTCAATCACATGAAGGGTATAAATAGGGAGGAACCCTTCCTCATTCATAAACACACTCACTCACTCAATTTCACATGAGGATATGGAGAAGGTCAAGGAGGGGAGAGAGAGAGTTGCACAAGACTTATTATACTTGGGGTTTTCCATCTTGTGATATTGTCTTAGTGATGAAGCTATTCTGAGGAAGTTTGCAGGGTTTTCTCCTTTATGGTTTCCCCAAGGAAAATCTTCGTGTCTTGTGTATATTATATATCTTATGCATCTTGTTGTGCTTGTTTTTTAGATAAAGATCATAATCAATTTGAATTATATTAGAAAAACTAACATAGTATCAGAGCCTCTAAAAAAGAAGGCACTATGCAACAGTGGAAATTAGGGCTTCCTAGTTCAAGGTATTCTCTCCACAGATCATTAAGAAAAGAGGGCTAAGATAACTCGCCCTAGGAGGGAAAATATTTTGGTGGAAGCATAATCAAATTTGAAGAAGTTTCATTTTCGACCTAGACACTTGTGTCAGGAGGAACTAGGGCATCATGTTTTAGAGGCTTCCCACCTCAGCTTTCAGAAAAGGACCTCACTGAGCACCTCGCCTCAAGGAGGGGCATCTTCCTATCTAGACATAATTCCAAAACTCCAAGTTTGGAAAATTAGGGTTTCTCTAACAAACCCTAGGTCATCCAACTTTGGAACCAGGTCAAACACCTTCAAATCAGTATGATCTAAATATTTTTTATTTCCATTTGAGGTTCTCATTTTAAAATGACTCATCACACCCAACTTGATGATAAGCTTGGGGGAGATGAAAACTTCTGAGCATGGAAGTATATGATCTCCCTTATCTTAGAAGAAAATGATTTGGATCAGTATATCAGTAAGGAAGTTACAGAACTAGAGGGAGATGAGGCCAAGGATATCCATAAGAAGAACATGGTTAAGGCCAAGAGAATCATTGCATATTCTATTAAGGATAATATCATCCCCCATGTGACATCCCTGAAGAAACCGATGGAAGTGTTCAATGCTTTGACAAAGCTGTTTGAAGGAAATAACATCAATTGGAAGATGGCATTGAGGAACTAGCTGAATAATGTGAAGATACACACCTCAGATACCATGCAATCCTACTTCACAAGGGTTGCTCAAATCAAGGAACAACTTGAAGTAGTGGAAGAGAATGTAGAAGAAGGAGAGATTGATATGACCACCTTGAATGGTCTCCCTAGATCATGGGATTCATTCATTCAAGGAATATGTGCATGAAGAAGGTTGATTAGTTTCAACAGACTCTGGGAAGAATGCACATAAGAAGAATCTCGACTCAAAACAAGATAAGAGAAGGTGGGAGCAGTTGAATATCAATATCTCATAGTTCACACTAGAAGATATCTTAGAAAGAAGGAGGATCACCATCACAACAAAAGGGAGGACCACCATCACAAAAGACAAAAGAAATTATGAAGAGATCCTTCCAACAGTCGATGCTACACTTGTGATGAGAAGGGACATCAATCCAAATATTTTTCTAGAAACACAGGCTCCTTCAACATGAAGTCAAATAAGAAGAGACATCATGCTCACACTGCTGAAGATGATGAACTGACAATAAATAGACTCAAAGCATAAACTGATTCTTCAAGTGTTGAAGAATATGTTCTTATCTCAACACTCATGGGCACTATCTCACATGGAAGAAATGATTGGATTGTATATAGTGGGGCATACAAACATATGTCAGGATACAAAGTATCACCTATAAATATGTCTGAGCACGAGTTACCTCATAAGGTGAAACTTGGGGATGATTATCAATACCCCATAAAAGGAAGTGGAGAAGCTTCCTACAAGCTAGACTTTGGGAAATATTTGAAGATGAAATATGTGCTATATGTTCCAGGATTGAAGAAGAATCTTCTCTCCATATTTGCACTAGATGCAAAGGGAATAAGGGTTGCATTCATTGATGGCCAAGTCCTAACGTGGCCAAGAGGAAGGACAATAGATGATGTAACTGTGATTGGAGAAAAAGAGGGATGATTGTACATGTTGAAGGGACAACCTAGATAAGGATTAGTTTATGACTCCATAGAACCAAATGAACTATGGAAAAAAAGTTTTGCACATGTGCACTGTAAAGCATTACCGATTGCAAGCAAAGCAATTTCAGGAGTTCCAAAAATCCAGACAAGGCATGAAGGTGTTTGAAAGGGATGTGCGCAAGGAAAGAATGTAAAAAAGACATTTCTTAGCAATGAGAGAAAAGCAAAATAATACTAGCCATAATTCGGTCAGATGTCTGTGGGCCCATGTCATCCAAATCACTAAGTGCGTATGTAAAATATGTTTCCTTTATAGATGATTTCTCATGTCATACTTGGATATATTTCTTGAAAGGAAAAAATGAAGTCTTCAACAGGTTCAAGGAATTCAAATCCTTGGTCAAGAACCACACTAAAAGGAAGATCAAGACTTAGTGGTTAGATAATGGTAGAGAGTTCACCTCAGAAGAATTCAAGGAATTCTGTAGAGAATATGGGATTATGAGGGAGTTAATCACTACATACAATCCTCAATAGAATGGGGTTGTAGAACGAAAGGACATAATTATAATGGAAGCAACAAAAGCAATTCTACATGAATAGGATCTTCCGTTTCACCTTTGGGAATAAGAAACAAGGACAACTACGTATGTACAAAACCATACTCCTCCCCGAGTACTCGACAAAAAGGATCCTGTAGAGGCTTTCTCAAGAGAGAAACTAGAATTCAGCCATCTCATAATATTTGGTTTTCCATTGTACATACACATTCCAAAGAAAAATAGGACCAAGCTCAATCATTCTGGGAGGAAGGGGATATTCATAGGATACAGTGACACTTCATAGGCCTACCAAATATGCTTCCCATGATTCAATAAGATCAACATTAGCATAGATGTAACATTCGACGAAGAGTCAACATACTCTAGATTCAAAAAACTACATATTGTAGAATTCGAAGAACCTAAAGCAACTAGAGTTTGAGACACGACAATAGAAGAAACAACTCCATAACACCATGAAGATCACAACATGGCAGAACCACAAGAGCTTGTAGAACCACTTAACGAGAAGAACTCCCACAAGAGAAAACTTGCATGGGCACGAGAGCTAATACAAGATGTGTAAAGGTATGGTGCTCCAGATGGGATGCATAGAGAAAGGAAAATACATAAACCATACAACATGTATGTGGACCTGCTATGTGACATCATTGACAAAGAACATTCCAATTATGAAGAGGCTGTAGAAAAGAAAGAATGGAAGGATGCCATGATTGAGGAGTACAAACCGATTATGAAGAATGATGTCTGGGAGATAGTTTCGAGACCATAAGGGAAGTTCGTCATGACTTTGAAGAGGATATACAAGATCAAGCATGCTGTAGATGGTAGAATTGAAAAACAACAGGCAAGGTTCATGGCTCGTGGATTCTCCTAGAAAGAAGGCGTAGACTACGAAGAGACATTTGCACCCATAGCAAGATACATTTCCATCGAATCTATACTTGCATTGGCTATAGTAATGAAATGGAAGGTACACCATATGGACGCCAAGACAACATTCTTGAATGGTGTAGTAGAAGAGGAAGTGTATGTGGAGCAACCACTGGGATTTGAGACACATGTGTGCAAATTGAAGAAATCCTTGTATGGATTCAAACAAACACCTAAGACATGGTATGACAAGATGGATAAATTTCTTATGGGATTAGGATTTACCAAGAGTAAAGCGGATTCCAACCTTTGCTTCAAGATTGAAGGCAGAAGACCGATAATGCTCCTGCTATATGTTGATGACCTACTTCTAACAAGAGAGGACATATTGATTGTAGATGCAAAGGGGAAGCTTACCACTACGTTCAAGATGAAATACCTAGGAATAATGCTGTCACATGCCCCAATTTTGTAAAATAATGTTATCTTATTTTGATTTTTTCCCCAGACATTATGTTAAATTTAATGCTAAGGGGAAACCGATGACTCAGCAGAGTCAAGGATGTGGAATGTAATTCTGAATATTTAATTTTAAATAAATAAAAGTGGAGACAACAGCTTGGGAGAGCTGTTAAAAAGAGTGTTATTGGTCAAGTTGGTGGAGGGAACTAGGTGGAGAGCAAAAAGACAAGTGGCAGCATCCTCAAACACTTCCTATGTTGCAGGTGGCAACTTCCCTACATTTGGGGTCATGATCCCCCAAGAAAGTGGGATCAGATAAGGTGGCTCAATTAATGACAATTAACCCAAAAAGACCTAGGAAATCTTAATAAAAATGCCCAATGTAGAGAGCTGAGGCTGCTCATTCCAGGAGAAGAATCATTCAGGTGAATGCACTTCAAGGAATTTATTGGGAAAGGGAAATTTGAAGGAAGGTGTTTGAGGGGTAAACTGTAGGAATTTGATCTAGTACAAATTTGTAGCTGAAAGATCTTACTGCAGTATGCAGAGTTAGTATTGAGTCTCAGGACTAGTACTTTGTTGATTGCTCCACCTAGTTTCATCCAAGGAGACTAGAATAGGCTCGGGGGTCCTGAGAAGTCACTGTTTGAGTGCTCTCCAGGAGTTGGTAGGGAGGAACGACCTCCCATTGCTGTTGTCGTCTAGCTTTAAAGACATGTTCCATTATCTTTTATTTTCTGTGTTATAGTTTATATCTGTGTGTGAGCAATTAATGAATGATTATATGTTATGTTGTGTTGAAATATCTTAGTTATTTCTAGGCTGAATCTGTACTATGATGAAAGATAAATCCTACCTGTGTTTTTCCCCATCTGGAGTAATCCTGATCATATTCTAGCACAGGAAGTGTGTTTAAATAAATGAAGTATGATAGGAATATAAATGAATAGAATATTTATGTTTTCAGAGTTTTGAAATAGTTCCTATCAGTAGATAGTTGTTTTCTAGAAAGTTTATTAATCTGTTTGTAGAAAGGTTGTCAAAACTAGACTGTGTGTTTAAAATATCGTAAAGGACAAGAATTTTTTTATTTTACTGTCAGTAGCTGTTAAGTATATAATTCATTTCCTACATAGAATCTTCTTCTATAAACTGTACATTTGTAGTGAAGTAGAAGAACTAGTTTTATCAGTTGAAAGTTATTATTTTATGTTAAGAAAAGATATACAAATAATACAGATAGCTTATCTCCTTCTTCTAGTGACAACTAATCTTCCTGCATCTATCTGAACTATAGTTAAGAATATGATAAAAGTTACAGTATTCCTTTCTTAGCTTTAATAGCTAAAGGACAGTAGTAACTTAGGGTTAAGTTAATATTATAAGAAAATATCCTTATAATTTTGCAGATAGTATAAATGTAAAGAATACTGACAGGTAAGAAAGTTATTTCATTATTATTTTTTAAGTAAGTCTACAGAAACAATTGAGTTAAATAACATAAATATTATAGACTTCTCTTAGTCATAATCATTATACAAATAAAAACCAACATAAACTTAAGAATAGATATTATACATAGATAATAATATTATAAATACAAATAATAATATTATTATCCTTAAGCAATGATAATTATGAAATATTAATTCATAAAAACAAATTGAAGAAAAACTGTGCAACAGTAATAAAATTTACAAGATAATAATACTAGAATTAATATTCTATTAAAGTAAAAAGGGAGTAAACCCTAGCTCATATTCTGAGCGTAATTTATAAATATTTTAAATACTGTAGTAACCTAGATTATACATAGAGTAGTTCTTTTAAAACTACTAACTAAAATTGTTATGTACAAAGTAAACTACATTACTGATTAACTTGTATAAATGCATTTATAAGAGAAACAAAGTTTTTAATAACAACATACATCTATAGAAATGAATGTCGGGGTTCAAACCCTTAAAAACTATTACATTACAAGTACAGACATAATAACCAAAATTATAACAATTATGTAACCATCATTAAATAGTCTAATAATCTACTCACATTCCTTTAAGGACAGATAGAATAAAATAGAGAAACAAAGTAATTATTATCAAAGATTTAGATAAACCAAACAAGGGTTTTTGCAGGTCAAACCCTAACCCGTGATTTCCATTAAAACAAACAAGATTTATATCATGGCTATAAGTATCAGCCTTAAAATTTAATTTATAAAACCCTTACAAAATACTCGACTGAGTTTATAATTTCTTTTAACAGAGTAAGAACCCAAAAATTTACACAGAGTATAGCATAACTCCCAGCAACCAAAACGAGTTTACAACTATTCTGTTTTTACAAAATTTACAAACCTAAAACCGACTGTGAAGCCAAAGCTTCGACTGAATACTGTGCACGATACAAATTGCATCCACCCTATCAAGGGTTTGGATTTAAGTATTCTTCCCAATAGTTTGTAAAATAGTAACAACAATAACACAACCCGTGACAAGACAAGAGAGGGTTTTCAAAACCTTGGGCGAGTCCAACGACCACCCTAACAAGAATAGAAGGAGAATCCATCTTTCAGACCACATGGCTTACCCAAGTTTGAACCACGAGCCACGGCCGTTGCAAGGGCTGTCTTTTATTTCCTTTTTCAAGCTTCACAGCGACGAGCACCTGCAGCAAACAACAACCACTATCAGTGAAACCATTTACATGTTAAAGCTTGAAAATATTATCTTTAAACTTGCAATAATTAAAATAAATTATCATTATGAAATTTACCTATCACTAGGAGAACAACGAACAGCTTCACGAAGCACTATCACCTATAGACGGTGCAGTGGGGAACCCAAAAACCCTCAAGAACCTCACACAGTGGCGAGCCACGAGAACCAAGAAGGAAATTGAAGCAGTCACCAAGCTACGCAGGCTTTGGGAGAAAGGTTTTACAGGTAGCGAGACGAAGGTAGCAGGAAAGATAACTCCACGTATTGCAGAGAAAGAACCAGCAATGAAAACCACACATTGGAGAACAGAGGCAACACGGAGTCAAGGCACAAGGCAACGGTAACTAAGAGAACGACGGCTGCCATGGGAGACAAGCCAAGCAACCCTAGAGCCAGTGTAAACTGCGGGACAAGAATGTTTTTGGTTAGGTTTCCAGTGCATTATATATTTTCCAGACGTGGACAGGATTAAACCACGTAGCAACAAATTTATCCATGCAGCGAGGGTCGTGTCCTATAGTTCCTGCATGGAAGCATTATATCAATTATTTGTTTATTGCAGCATGGTTTAAACCATATTGTCAACCCAATAATTTGTAACCAAATCACTAATCATATGCACCTTGTGTTATATTAACATAATCACAAGTTTATCATCGTGGAGGGATACATTGACCAAGCATTAGTGTCACGTATAAATCTTGATTTAAGCCCGATCTGGATTAAGCATAATCCCTTGCTACCAATGACATTATATTGTCATATAATAAAAATCACCATAATGATATAATTGGTGGCATGACCATACTCTAAACATTGTTTTGAGAAGATTGAAATCATGTATTATATGTTTTGTTTATAGAGTAGGTCAAAGTTTAAGTCGTTAGTATAGTTATAAAAGAGTACATATTAACTATGGCATGACTATAGTGTCTCTAGCAGCAAAGTTATACTATAGCTTGTGCATAGTAAACCCTTTTGCCATGAAAATATTACAAGTCTAAAACTTATAAATAGTACCTTGTAATAATGCAAAAGAATTTAAAGGCTAGATTTAATACGTTATAATAACAAACTTTTGGTAGATTGAATGTTCATCGAACAAATCGATTATGCATATCTGCAAAACTTACTTGAACTGATAACTCAAATAGCATCAAAGCTGTAAAGTAGTACAAGGCGGAAGATAAGAATGTTGCCACGAAATTCTATGACATAGTTTAAGCGACAATACTTTGTTAGCACTTGGGAGTATAACTCAAATTGGTTTTACTTTCATTCAGAATGTCTAATGGACTGCAAGATAATTATAGAAGTAGACCTGATAACTTAATAGGAATGACTCTATCAAAACCAAAAGTTACTAGAACATAGAGTTAGACTTGGGATTAAAATAGTGGTAAACATAAGCTCATACAGAAGGGTATGATGATCATAGTTTTACACTCGAAAGTTCTTACTATTTAAACGATAACAGGTTGTAAGTATCTTATAGAAACAAATTAAGAGTCAATAAATACACAGGCAAGATAAGATACTATTGCATAAATATTGTCAAAAACAATGTTTATAAGTATTACAAATTACTTAGACCAAAGTAGAAATACTTGTAACTAAGATTCTAGTGTTAGAGTCGCAAAATATGCTGTACTGTCATTACTTATTTCCAAGCTTGTTTACTTGAAATACTGACGAAAATCAAATGATTTTACCTTACAGGAGCTGTTTAGAGTTTAGCAGCTTATTTTACTAAGTTTTTAAATTGCGAACAAAATACTGCTGACACTAAAAGATCTGTTAAAATATACTCGATCAATCATACCTGTAAACCTGTAAGAAATAGTATTCATCTGCGTTAGAACGAATGCTAAGTAAGCCCTGGATTCAAAAGTAGATTTGACCTACTGACATAAAAGAACTAATCAGTAAATTGAAGCAAATAGCACACAAAAAGATTTTATTCTTGCTACGAAAAATAAACTGTTTAGTTATTTTAGAATTTAGTGAAACCAATTACTTAACTGTTTCTTTTATGCCAACTGTTAGCTGTTAATAAACCGCAGGTTTTAGCATTTATTGTTAACCCAAAATTTTTAAATTTTTGTGAAAATTGGGGGTTTTGACATGTAGTATCAGAGCACAAGATTCAAACACTAGGCCTTGATGCAGCCCAACTAGCTTTCATAAAACAGTAAATTAAATTATTATGCTAACATATTTTATTTTTAAAATGTTATTCAACAGAGAATTGTCTTTTTCTGAAGTTTAACAGGCAGGTATGGAAAGGCTGGGAGAGTATGCACAGGAGGAGTCTCCAGCTACGGAAACAAGAAATTTACCTAGATATCCTATACCAGAGGATGTAACTACAAATTCCTCAGAGCTGTTACAGACTGTAAAAGATTTGAAAACTGAAATGGAGTCTGTAAAGAAAGAGAATGAAAGGATTATCATGAGGGCTCAAGAAGAGCTGAATCAGATCCTAATGGAAAAGTTTCAAACCGAAGGAAGGGGTAGAAGGTCAGAATTTGAAGATGCTAGTCATCAAAGAAAATCTAAAAAGATGAAGCATACAAAAACTGAAAGTAGTTCATTGTCAGAAGTGTTTGGTGAACGACAAAGTTACCATACTACTAGTGATAGTAATGATGATGATCTGTACGTCAAGAAGAGGAAATACAAACCTTATGAGGAAATCTCAGGGGAATTCAAAAAGATAAAACCACCAACCTTTAATGGAGAGACTGAGAAGGGGGAGGAAGGTGAGTCTTGGTTGTCCGGGATGAAGAAGTACTTCCAAATATGGAATTATTCTAACCAATTAACGGCTAGAATGGCTATATATAACCTCTCAGGAAAGGCTGATATTTGGTGGCAGGACTTGAAGAGAGTTAAGGGTATAAAAGAGAAAGATGTTAACTAGAGTACCTTTAAGTGGTATTTTAAAAAGAAATTCCTATCTGAGCAGTATTACGAGGAAAGAGCTAAGGAGTTTTATGAACTGAAGTTAGGTTCAATGACAATGAAGGATTTGAACAACAAATTTTTAAGTCTACTTAGGTATGTACCCTACCTTGTAGATGAGAAACAAAAAGTACAACGATTCCTTAGCTGTCTACCGTATCATATTAAAGAGAGAATTGTATATGATAACCCAAAGACCTTGGAGGAAGCTATGAGGAAGGCTAATTTTTGTTTTGAGCAGAATCGAAAGAAGGAACGCTTGGCCAACTAGAAGGCTAAGAAAAATAATAATCAGTCCGAATTTAAGAAGAAGGATTTTGTGCCTAACAGGAATTTCAAGAATAATAAGGCCAAAAACTATTCTAACAACAAGAATTTCCAAGGAAATAGGAATAGTACACCCAACAATCAGAACAATTTCAAGGGTAAAGAAACTACAAATAATCATGGAAATTTTACCAAGAGTTTTGAGCGTAAAGAGCCTGTCAAATGCTCGGAATGTAATGGCTCGTATTATGCTTCAGTCTATCCAAACCGGAAGAAGACTGTTAGCAACATTCATACTGTACAAGAGGAGATGACCGTTGGGGAAATAGCAAGGAGCATGCCTAGAATTAACGCAGCCTTGGAGAACTGACAAGCTGAATATCAGACTTCCATGGTGGAAGTAGAAGGTATGATTAATCAGACCCCTGTAACTATTTTAATTGATCCAGGAGCTAGTCTCAGTTATATTGCACCTCAGATAGTGGAAAAATGTAAGTTATATGTCGATAAGTTTGAGAATTCATGGTTAGTTCAGTTAGCCACTGGGGCTAAAAGAAAAGTAACTTGCTTTGTGAAAGAATGTGCTTTACTTATGGATAAATTTGAAACTGTTGTTAAACTTAATGTTTTGCCACTTGGCTCATATGATTTGTTGATTGGTATGGACTGGTTAGAATAGCATAGAGTAATTTTAAACTGTTACGATAAAACTTTCACATGCTTAAACAGTGATGAACAACCAGTAAATGTTAAAGGGTATTCCTAGAAAAACTATGGTAAGGCAGATTTCTGCTTTACAACTTAAAAGAGCTGTTAGAAAATGATGTAAAGATTACGTTGTAACAATTACCGATGAAGAAAGTAAAATTAAAATAGATAAGTTAAAAATAGAAGACATCCATGTTTTAAAAGAATATGTTGATGTATTCCCAGAAGAAATTCCAGGATTACCTCTGAAAAGGAAATTGGACTTCACCATTGAGCTGGTACTGGGTGCAGTACCTAGCTCAAAGGCCCCTTATCGAATGAACATATTGGAACTTAATGAGTTAAAATCGCAATTAAAAGAGTTAATTGATAAAAAGTATATTTGGCCAAGTGTGTCTCCTTAGGGGGAACCTGTCATCTTTGTTAAAAATAGAGACGAAACTATGCGATTATGCATAGACTACCGTCAACTAAACAATATCACTATCAAAAATTGATATCCGTTGCCCCGCATAGATGATCTATTTGATCAACTACGTGGAGCCACGGTGTTTTCAAAGATAGATTTAAGGTCAGGATATCATCAAATGAGGATTAAAGATGAAGACATCTTCAAGACAGCCTTTAGAACAAGATATGGTCATTACGAATTTGTCGTAATGCCATTTGGGCTTACTAACGCCCTAGCTGTCTTTGTGTTTAATGAACAACATAATGCATAAGTATTTAGATAAGTTTGTGGTCGTGTTTATCGACGACATCCTAATCTATTCAAAAACTAAAGAAGAGCATAAAGAACATCTAAAAATTGTTTAGCAAGAGTTGTGAGAGCATCAAATCTTCGCAAAGTTTAGTAAGTGTGACTTCTTTAAGGATAAGATTCAGTATTTAGGTCACGTAGTGACCAAGGAAGGAATTTTCGTAGATCCTGAAAAGATATGGGCAATCGAAGATTGGTTAGTTCCTAAAGATGTGACCGATGTTAGATCTTTCATGGGCATTACTAGTTACTACCAGAGGTTCATTGAAGGCTTTTCGAGGATAGCCAATCCGATAACTTCCTTGCAAAAGAAAGGAAAGAAGTTCGACTGGATCCAAAAATGTGAAGAAGTCTTTAAGAAGTTAAATTTTTTATTAACCAGTGCACCTATTTTAAGAATAACAGATCCTAATAAAGAGTTTGTAGTATGCACTGATGCTTGTAATGAAGGCTTAGGTGGTGTTTTGACTCAAGAAGGGCATGTTATTGCCTATGAGTCTAGAAAGTTAAAAATTTACGAAAAGAATTATGCAACATATGATCTAGAACTAGCAGCTATGATACACGCCTTAAAGATGTGGCGACACCACCTAATTGGTAGAAAATTTGTTTTAATGACTGATAATAAAGGATTGAAATATCTTTTAGATTAGCCTAATTTAAATGCTAGACAAGCTAGGTGGTTAGCTTTCTTAAGCGAGTATGATTTTGAAATCTATTATATAAAAGGTAAAGAAAATAAAGTTGCTGATGCATTAAGTAGGAACGCAAGGCTGAATTTTGCAACAACAATCAGCACTTATGGTTCAGACTTAGATGAATAGCTTAAAGAAGGGGTAAAACAAGATGAAATTTACTAGAAATTGCAAGCTAAAGCTAAGGAAAACCCCACAGAAAACTTAATAAAAGGTTACAGTTTAAATGAAAAAGAATTTTTACTATATAAAGATAAAATGTATGTACCTAACGTACCTAAGGTCAAACTATTAATTCTAGATGAAATCCATAAAACACCATATTCAGGTCATCCAGGTTATCAAAAGTCTATAACCATGCTAAGAAAAGAGTATTTTTTGCCAAATATGAAAACTGAAGTAGCTGAATATATTGCAAGGTGTTTAGAATGTCAACAGGTAAAAATTGAACACCAACACCCAGCTGGTTTGCTACAGCCTTTACCTATCCCTAGCTGGAAATGGGAAGTGATTAGTCTAGACTTTATTACTGGACTGCCTAGAAATCAGAATCAGAATGAATCTATTATGGTAGTGGTTGATAAGTTAAGCAAGGCAACTCATTTTATACCTGTTAAAACTACTTACAAGGCTGCCAATATAGCTGATATTTTTCTAAAGAAGATTTTTTGATTACATGGAGTACCAAAAGTCATAATCTTAGACAGAGATCCTAAGTTCACAGGAAACTTTTGGAAGTCCTTGTTTAAAGGATTAAATACAACATTGAATTTCAGTACTTCTTTCCATCCTCAAACAGATGGACAAACTGAAAGGGTAAACCAAGTAATGGAAGATTTATTGAGAATGTATGTGAAAGATCAGCCAGGAAAGTGGGAGGACTATTTACATCTAGTAGAATTTACGTATAATAATAATTATCAGACATCAGCTAAATTCAATCCATTTGAAATTTTATATGGACGAAAATGTAATACTCCTATCTCTTGGAGTAATCCAGTAGATAGATTGGTATTAGGTCCAGAATTGTTGAAAGAAATGGAAGAAATTGTGAAACTAGTGCAGGGAAATTTGAAAGTGGCATAGGATCGGCAGAAAAGTCAAGCAGACTTGAAAAGAACTCCAAAGGAGTTCCAGGTAGGTGAACAAGTGTTCATCAAGGTAAGGCCCAAAAAGAGCTCTCTAAAAATGGGGAGTTCTGCAAAATTGGCACCTCGTTACTATGGTCCATTTGAAATTCTGTCTAGGATTGGTCAAGTAGCTTATCAATTAGCATTACCACCTAACTTAAGAGTACATAATGTTTTTCACATTTCCGTTTTAAAGAAATATGTTCATGATGCTACTCATATGGTTAATTGGAATGTTGTATAGGTGGAACTAGAAGGAGAATTTTTGGTGGAATCGGACTGTATCCTCGGGAGGAGGGAAATTACACTTTGGAACTGCACCATTGGACAGGTGAAGGTGCAATGGAAGCACCTTGGTCCTGAAGAAGCCACCTAGGAATTGGAAAGTAAAATGTGAGATGCATATCCAATTCTGTTCCAGGGGACTTCGGAGGATGAAGAATAAATAACATCGAGGACGATGTTATATTCTAAGGGGGTGTGTATGTCAGATGCCCCAATTTTGTAAAATAATGTTATCTTATTTTTATTTTATTCCCAGACATTATGTTAAATTTAATGCTAAGTGGAAACTGATGACTCAATAGAGTCAAGGATGTGGAATGTAATTCTGGATATTTAATTTTAAATAAATAAAAGTGGAGACAACAACTTGGGAGAGCTGTTAAAAAGAGTGTTACTGGTCAAGTTGGTGGAGGGAACTAGGTGGAGAGCAAAAAGACAAGTGGCAGCATCCTCAAACACTTCCTATGTTGCAGGTGGCAACTTCCCTACATTTGGGGTCACGATCCCCCAAGAAAGTGGGATCAGAGCAGGTGGCTCAATTAATGACAATTAACCCAAAAGGACCTAGGCAATCTTAATAAAAATGCCCAATGTAGAGAGCTGAGGCTGCTCATTCCAGGAGAAGAATCATTCAGGTGAATGCACTTCAAGGAATTTATTGGGAAAGGGAAATTTGAAGGAAGGTGTTTGAGGGGTGAACTGCAGGAAGTTGATCTAGTATAGCTTTGCAGCTGAAAGATGTTACTGCAGTATGCAGAGTTGGTATTGAGTCTCAAGACTAGTACTTTGTTGATTGCTCCACCTAGTTCCAACCAAGGAGACCAGAACAGGCTCGGGGTTCCTGAGAAGTCACTGTTTGAGCGCTCTCCAGGAGTTGGTAGGGAGGAACGACCTCCCATTGCTATTGTCGTCCAACTTTAAAGACAGGTTCCATTATCTTTTATTTTCTATGTTATAGTTTATATCTGTGTGTGAGCAATTAATGAATGATTATATGTTATGTTGTGTTGAAATCTCTTAGTTATTTCTAGGTTGAATCTGTATTGTGATGAAAGATAAATCCTACCTGTGTTTTTCCCCATCTGGAGTAATCCAGATCGTACTCTAGCACAGGCAGTGTGTTTAAATAAATGAAGTATGATAGGAATATAAATGAATAGAATATTTATGTTTTCAGAGTTTTGAAATAGTTCCTATCAGTAGATAGTTGTTTTCTAGAAAGTTTATTAATCTGTTTGTAGAAAGGTTGTCAGAACTAGACTGTGTGTTTAAAATATCGTAAAGGACAAGAATCTTTTTATTTTACTGTCAGTAGCTGTTAAGTATATAATTCATTTCCTACATAGAATCTTCTTCTATAAATTGTACATTTGTACTGAAGTAGAAGAACTAGTTTTATCAGTTGAAAGTTATTATTTTATGTTAAGAAAAGATATAAAAATAATACAGATAGCTTATCTCCTTCTTCTAGTGACAACTAATCTTCCTGCATCTATCTGAACTATAGTTAAGAATATGATAAAAGTTACAGTATTCCTTTCTTAGCTTTAATAGCTAAAGGACAGTAGTAACTTAGGGTTAAGTTAATATGATAAGAAACTATCCTTATACTTTTGCAGATAGTATAAATGTAAAGAATACTGACAGGTAAGAAAGTTCTTTCATTATTATTTTTTAAGTAAGTCTACAGAAACAATTGAGTTAAATAACATAAATATTACAGACCGCTCTTAGTCGTAATCATTATACAAATAAAAACTAACATAAAATTAAGAATAGATATTGTACATAGATAATAATATTATAAATACAAATAATAATATTATTATCCTTAAGCAATGATAATTATGAAATATTAATTCATAAAAACAAATTGAAGAAAAACTGTGCAACAGTAATAAAATTTACAAGATAATAACACAAGAATTAATATTCTATTAAAGTAAAAAGGGAGTAAACCCTAGCTCATATTCTGAGTGTAATTTATAAATATTTTAAATACTGTAGTAACCTAGATTATACATAGAGTAGTTCTTTTAAAACTACTAACTAAAATTGTTATGTACAAAGTAAACTACATTACTGATTAACTTGTATAAATGCATTTATATTAACATAATCACAAGTTTATCATCGTGGAGGGATGTGTTGACCAAGCATTAGTGTCACGTATAAATCTTGATTTAAGCCCAATCTGGATTAAGCATAATCCCTTGCTACCAATGACATTATATTGTCATATAATAAACATCACCATAACAATATAATTGGTGGGATGACCATACTCTAAACATTGTTTTGAGAAGATTGAAATCATGTATTATACGTTTTGTTTATAGAGTAGGTCAAAGTTTAAGTCGTTAGTATAGTTATAAAAGAGTACATATTAACTATGGCATGACTATAGTGTCTCTAGTAGCAAAGTCAAACTATAGCTTGTTCATAGTAAACCCTTTTGCCATGAAAATATTACTAGTCTAAAACTTATAAATAGTACCTTGTAATAATGCAAAAGAATTTAAAGGCTAGATTTAATACGTTATAATAACAAACTTTTGGTAGATTGAATGTTCATCGAACAAATTGATTATGCATATCTGCAAAACTTACTTGAACTGATAACTCAAATAGCATCAAAGCTGTAAAGTAGTACAAGGCGGAAGATAAGAATGTTGTCACGAAATTCTATCACATAGTTTAAGCGACAATACTTTGTTAGCACTTGGGAGTATAACTCAACTTGGTTTTACTTTCATTCAGAATGTCTAATGGACTATAAGATATTATAGAAGTAAATCTGATAACTGAATAGGAATGACTCTATCAAAACCAAAAGTTACTAGAACACAGAGTTAGACTTGGGATTAAAATAGTGGTAAACATAATCTCATACAGAAGGGTATGATGATCATAGTTTTACACTCGAAAGTTCTTACTATTTAAACGATAACATGATGTAAGTATCTTATAGAAACAAATTAAGAGTCAATAAATACACAGGCAAGATAAGATACTATTGCATAAATATTGTCAAAAACAATGTTTATAAGTATTACAAATTACTTAGACTAAAGTAGAAATACTTGTAACTGAGATTCTAGTGTTAGAGTTGCAAATATGTTGTACTGTCGTTACTTATTTCCAAGCTTGTTTACTTGAAATATTGACGAAAATCAAATGATTTTACCTTACAGGAGCTGTCTAGATTTTAACAGCTTATTTTACTAAGCTTTTAAATTGCGAACAAAATACTGCTGACACTAAAAGATCTGTTAAAATATACTCGATCAATCATACATGTAAACCTGTAAGAAACAGTATTCATCTGCATTAGCATGAATGCTAAGTAAGCCCCGGATTCAAAAGTAGATTCCACCTACTGACATAAAAGAACTAATCAGTAAACTGAAGCAAATAGCACACAAAAAGATTTTATTCTTGCTGCAAAAAATAAACTATTAAGTTATTTTAGAATTTAGTGAAACCAATTACTTAACTGTTTCTTTTATGCCAACTGTTAGCTGTTAATAAACCGCAGGTTTTAGCATTTATTGTTAACTCAAAATTTTTAAATTTTTGTGAAAATTGGGGGTTTTGACAAATGCACTATTTCTTAGGCATGGAGGCATGGAAGATTACAGATGGAATATTCCTTGTTCAAGGAAAGTATGCAGTGGAGATTATGAAGAGATTCAGAATGTTGGACTGCAAGGCAATAGACACACCTATGGCATCGAACTTGAAGCTACTGTGTGATGCTTCATCAGAGACAATTGATGCCATGATGTATCATCAGATAATTGATTCATTGATGTACTTGAAGAGTACGAGACCATACATATAGTTTGTTGTGAACACCTTGAGCGAGTTTGTGACGCATCCAAGACATGTTCAACTGGTTGTTGCTTTAATACCCTAGTTTTGACTCCTTGGTATTTAATTATACATAATGTAAATATTGTATTAAGATCATGGCATGGAGCTCAAGTCCAAGGCCCTGCCATTGATGAATTTTTTGTGGATAGGTGATCGAGGCTGATACCTATGGTGATAGTGCTAAGTCAAGCACAGTAGATATATTTTGATAGATCATGTAAATGTACAAATTAATATAACACCACAACTAGCTATGGGATTGCAAACATTAAAGAGATAGGGGAATGATTCCACAAGGGATAGGGAGGGGAGTTTTCAAAATCTTGAGCCAATATGGTGTGACCAGATGTCAATGGGGAAACCCATGAACCTTCTACTACCCCTTTTTTCCTCTGTCCTCAATCATTAATTCCTTCCAGAAATCGGATGAGGCAGTTAATGCCTAGGGCAGTGCAAGGCATGGTAGATTGCAGTCTGTGTAGGTATGTAGCCTGGGGGTTGTTATATTTTTATTATTTAAGCTAGCATTATATTAGGATCTTTAACTGAGAGAATAACAATCACATCAATCAAACACAAGAGACAATGTACATCATCCTCTTTCTTTCTATCCCCAACAACTTCTTATCTCTCAGCTATGCAACTGAGTGTGAGTGAGTGTGTGATAAATAGAGAGGCTCACTCTCTATTTATACTAATTCCCTACTTGACAATAACTCACTAGGTCTGAATTCTTTAGGAGAGTCTAATAACCCTAGGGCCCCAGAACAGTGGGGACTTTAACCCTTGAACAATAGGAGGGTTACCCACAATGACTTGACATGACTTGTTTACATTATTGAATCTCCTGATAGGAACATCAGGGCATGACATGACTCAAATACATTACAGATACTTCTCAGAATAAACATGGAGGTACAAGACATAAGATATAAAGGTGAATACATTCCAAAGTTACAAATACATCAACACTCCCTCTTATCTAGGAAGGTATTCTATCGACACAATTTATCAGCACGAGTCTTCTTCTCTGTATCATCTGGATCAACAATGAGTTATCGTCATCTTCATCTTCAAGTCATCTTCATCTTCAAGTTATCTTCATCTTCAAGTCATCTTCATCTTGATCTGGATCGTCACTCGATCTGGATCATCACTGCTGGATCATCATCACTGGATCTGGATCATCACGGGTGTTATCTCTTGATTCTTCTCATCATAGGAAGTTATACAGAGCCAACCCTTTTTCATGCTGGATGTACATCTATAGAGCCAGTCCTTTTTCATACTGGATGTATCATCACAGAGCTTGTCCTTTTTCATACTAGATGTGGCATTTACACAGAGCCAGTACTTTTTCATACTGGATGTGTCATCACAGAGCTAGTCCTTTTTCATGCTAGATGTGGGATCTACACATAGCTAGTCCTTTTTCATACTAGATGTGTCTTCACAGAGCTAGTCCTTTTTCATACTAGATGTGGGATCTACACAGAGCTAGTCCTTTTTCATACTAGATGTGTCTTTACAGAGCTAGTCCTTTTTCATACTAGATGTGTCTTTACAGAGCTAGTCCTTCTTCATACTAGATGTGGGATCTACACAAAGCTAGTCCTTTTTCATACTAGATGTGTCTTCACAGAGCTAGTCCTTTTTCATACTAGATGTGGGATCTACACAAAGCTAGTCCTTTTTCATACTAGATGTGTCTTCACTGAGCCATCCCTTTTTCATGCTGGATGTGGGATCTACACAGAGCTAGTCCTTTTTCATACTAGATGTGTCTTCACTGAGCCATCCCTTTTTCATGCTGGATGTGGGATCTACACAGAGCTAGTCCTTTTTCATACTAGATGTGTCTTCACAGGGCCATCCCTTTTTCATGCTGGATGTGGGATCTACACAGAGCTAGTCCTTTTTCATACTAGATGTGTCTTCACAGAGCCAACCCTTTTTCATGCTAGATGTGGGATCTACACAGAGCTAGTCCTTTTTCATACTAGATGTGTCTTCACAGAGCCAGCCATTTTTCATGTTGGATGTGGGATCTACACAGAGCTAGTCCTTTTTCATACTAGATGTGTCTTCACAGAGCCAACCCTTTTTCATGTTGGATGTGGGGCTACATAGAGCTAGTCCTTTTTCATACTATATGTGTCTTCACAGAGCCATCCCTTTTTCATGCTGGATGTGGGATCTACACAGAGCTAGTCCTTTTTCATACTAGATGTGTCTTCATAGAGCCAACCCTTTTTCATGCTGGATGTGGCATCATCACATACATCTGACAATGGAAGGAACCAATCCTCTCACCATGTCACAGATATTACATTTGACCATGGAAGGAACTAATCCTCTCACCGTGTCAGAAGGGAACTGCACTTACATCTGACCATGGAAGGAAGCAATCCTCTCACCATGTTAGAAAGGTACGTCATGGAATCATCACTTCCTCTTGAAAGGAACCTCGATCTGGAGAACACCAAGCTTCTCCCTGAAGTATTCAAAATTCACCCTAGCCAATGGATTAGTCAACACATCAGCTATCTGTTCGTCTGTCGCAACATACTGGAGCTTCACTGCTCCTCTCTGCACCATATCCTTGAGATAGTGATATTTGACCTCAATATGATTCGACTTGTCATGGAACACCGGATTCTCCGACAACTTCATGCAACTCTAGTTATTGCAATATATACAAGTAGCATCTAACTAGAGATCAAATAAATCAGACAGTAGCTTCCTCAGCCATACTGCCTCACAACTAGCTGAACAAGCTGTGACATACTTTGGTTCAGCTGTACTCAGTGCCACACAGGATTTATTCCTGCTAAACCAAGAGATCACACCTGATCCCATACAGAAGCAACACCCTAAAGTGCTCTTCCTATCGATGGCACTGCCTACCCAATCTGAATCAACATAACCCTCCAGGTTAATCTTCTGATCAATCTTATACTTGAGCCCATAATCAACTGTACCCTTCAGGTACCTCAAAATATGCTTTGCAGCAATCAAGTGAACATGTCTCGGATCTGTCAGGAACTGGCTTAAGGTGTTCATAGCAAAGCAAATATCTGGTCTTGTTTTCATCAGGTACATCAAGGACCCAATCATCTGACGATACATCATGGCATCAACCGAATTAGAAGAAGCATCACTCAATAGCTTCAGGTTTGATGCCATAGGTGTCGTTAAGGCCTTGCAGTCCATCATCCCAAATCTCTTTAGGATCTCTATTGCATACTTCCCTTGTCTGAGGAAGATTCCATCCGCATTCTGCCACACCTCCATGCCTAGAAAATAATGCATCATACCCAAGTCCTTCATTTCAAAATCGGTAGCAAGATTTCTCTTCGTATCAGCAATCAACCCATCCATACCTGTTACAAACAGATCATCTACATACAGTAGAAGCATCACTGGGTTGCCATCTTCAACCTTGTAGTAAAGGTTGGAATTTGCTTTACTCTTGGTAAAGCCCAAACTGGATAGAATGCTGTCAATTCTGCTATACCATGTCCTGGGTGCCTATTTCAAATCGTATAAGGATTTCTTCAATTTACACACATGAGACTCCCTATCATGTGTATGAAAAACTGAGTGGCTACTCCACATACACTTCCTCTTCCACTACACCATTCAAGAAAGCAGTCTTGACATCCATCTAGCGTATCTTCCATTTCATCACTGCAGCCAGAGCAAGTACTGATTTGATGGAAGTGTATCTGGCTACAGGTGCAAAATTTTCTTCATAATCTATTCCTTCTTTTTGGGAGAAGCCACGAGCCATGAATCTTGCTTTATATTTTTCTATGCTGCCATCTGCAGCATGCTTGATCTTGTAGATCCATTTGGAAGTCACTACAGACTTCCCCTCAGGTCTTGGGACAACATCCCAAACATCATTCTTCATGATCGATTGGTACTCTTCGATCATAGAATCCTTCCATTCTTTCTTTTTTGTTGCTTCTTCATATTTGGAAGGTTCTTTATCAATGAAATCACATAATAAGGCTACATAACTAGAACAAGACCTGGTTCTTTTCCTTTCTTTGTGTGATTCTTCTGGAGCCCCATATCTTTCTACACCTTGGATAACTTCTCATACCCAAGCAGGTTTCCTCTTCTGAGGATTCTTCTCCTGAGGTGGATCTAAAGGTTATTGAGGTTCTTCTATTTCTCGATCTTCTTCTTGATATTCTTCGTTCATGGTTGTGTCATGAATTCTGGGTGATTCTGTTTCTTCAGGTTCTTCAGCAGGTCTCTTTCTGGATTTGTTGTAAGATGAGTCTTCGTCAAATGTAACATCCTTGCTGATGTCGATCTTATTGAATCCTGGGAAGTATATTCTGTAAGCCTTCGAGCTTTCAGAGTATTCCACAAATATACCCTTCCTTCCTGAAGGATCTAACTTTGTCCTCTTTTCTTTCGGAATGTGTATGTACACTGGACAGTCGAATATTCTGAGATGGCTGAATTCTGGTTTCTTGCCGAAAAAGACTTCTTCAGGTGTCTTATTATTGAGTACTCTGTGTGGAGTACGGTTCTGTACATACACCACTGTTCTTGCAGCTTCTACCCATAGATGCATGGGAAGATATTGATCATGAAGCATGGACCTTGCAGCTTCCATGATCGTTCTATTCTTCCTTTCTGCAACTCCATTCTGTTGTGGATTATATGGAGTGGTTAACTCCCTCTCAATCCCTGAATAATTGCATAAGTCTTTGAATTCATTTGAAGTGAATTATCCGCCATTATCTGATCGAAAAATATTGATCTTCTTTTCTGTGTGGTTCTTGATCAAGGCTTTGAATTCCTTGAACTTGCTGAATACTTCATCTTTGTTCTTCATAAAGTATATCCATGTCTTCCTAGAAAAATCATCAATGAAAGAAACATAGTATACATACCTGCTTAATGGGTTGGATGACATCGGACTGCATACATCAGAGTGGATGATTTCCAATATTCCTTTTGCCTTGCTCTCGCTACTTGGAAATGTCTTCTCTGTGTTCTTTCCTTTTGCACATCCTTTGCAGATACCATCATGTTTTGTCTGCATTTCTGGAATACCTTCAACAACTTTGCTTGCAAGTGGTAGTGCCCTGTAATGCACATGTGCAAGCCTTCTATGCTAAAGTTCATTTGGTTCTACTGAGTCATGAACCAAAGCTTGTTCTGGTTGGCCCTTTAATTTGTATAGACTCCTTCTTGTTCCCCAATCACTATTGCATCATCAAAAGTCTTTCCCTTTGGCCACATAAGAACTTGGCTATCTACAAAAGCAACCTTCATTCCTTTTGCATCCAATGCAAATATGGAGAGGAGGTTCTTCTTTAGTCCTGGTACAAACAATACATTTTTCATATTCATAGACTTTCCAGAGTCTAGCTTATAGGAGGATTCACCACTACCTTTTATTGGATACTAGTAGTCATCCCCAAGTTTTACCTTGTGAGGTGATTCATGTTCAGATAGTTTCACAAAGGATTCCTTGAATCCTGTCATATGTTTGGAAGCACCACCATCTATAAGCCAATCATTTCTTCCATGTGAGATAGTTCCTGTGAGAGTAGAGATCAACACATATTCTTCATCACTTGAAGAATCATCACTTTCTTGTCTGATTCTCTTTGTGGAAGGTTCATCATCCTCTGCAGCATGAGCATGATGTCTTCTCTTGTTTCCCTTTTCTTCTTTGAGTTTTCTTTGTTAGGGCAGTATTTGGATATGTGACCTTTCTCATCACATGTGTAACATCTAATAGTAGACAGATCTCTTCTAGAGTGTGAAATCTTACCTTTGGAGTGATGATGGTCCCTTCTGGTTTTCTTGGTGTGGGCTGTGAGAGCTTGATATTCACTTCCCATCTTTTCTTCTCGAGCTGCTATCCGAGCTTCTTCGAGCATTCTTCCCATAGTTTGCTGAACTTGACTAGCTTTGTTTTGGCAAAGATCCCTTGAATGAAAGAGTCCCATGCCCTAGGTAGACTATTCAAGATGGTCATCACAATCTCTACATTTTCCATCTCTTCATCTACTACTTCCAGTTGTTCCTTGATCTGAGATACCCTTGTAAAGTAATAATGGATTGTCTCTGCATTCTGGATCTTTACATTCTTCAGTTGGTTTCTCAGAGTCATCTTCCTGTTTATGTTCTTCCCTTCAAATAGTTTGGCTAGGGCATCAAACATAGCTTTATGTGTCTTTAGGGAGGACACCTGTGGTATGAGGTGATCCTTGATTGAATAAGTAATAATCCTCTTAGCCATAACCAACTTCTTCTCGTGTAAGGCCTTAGCCTCATCTCCCTCTGGAACTAGAACCTCATCATTGATATAGGAGTCCAACTCATTTTCTTCCAGGACCAGGGAGATCCTATACTTCCAGTCTCGAAAGTTATTAGCTCCCTCAAGCTTTTCATCAAACTTGGTATGATGAGACATCTTAACTGAGAACCTCAAATGGAAATACAAAATATTTAGATCTTACCCGGTCAAGATGTCGGATCTGGATTTGGAGCTAAATTTCTGTAGTGCTGGTTCAGGAGCAGATTAGGGTTTGGATTTCCCAGAGTTATGTCCAACCAAATGCTTTGATATTGATCTCTAAAGTTTGATTTTAAGGAGGAGATAAATTTAGGCCTAGGCTCACTCAAAAATTCCACTTCTATGGAAAGCCCTATTTTCGGCAGTAGTGTCAGGTCCAAAACTGAAAAAACTCAGAATCAGATTCTGCTTCTACAGAAAGATGCACCCTAGGGAGGAGAGTTACACCAACCTTCTTTTACTAAAAATATGTGGAGAGAGATCCAAAAAGTAGGAATCCCTAGTTCCCACAGCTGCACAGTGTCTTCTTCTCAGGTTAGCTCTGATACCATGTTAGATTTTTATTATTTAAGCTAGCATTATATTAGGATCTTTAACTGAGAGAATAACAAGCACAACAATCAAACACAAGAGACAATGAACACAATGTTTTTCCTCGGGGAAACCACAAATGGAGAAAACCTCGTAACTTCCTCAGAGATAGAATCAGCACCAAACGTAAAACCCCAAAACAGTAAGATGATCTCCCGACAGCAGTAGCCTCTTTCTTTCTAGCCCCAACAACTTCTTCTCTCTCAGCTATGCGCTACAACTGAGTGTGTGATAAATAGAGAGGCTCACTCTTTATTTATACTAATTCCTGACTTGACAATAACTCACTAGGGCCAACTTCTCTAGGAGATTCTAATAACCCTAGGGCCCCGGAACAACGGGGACTTTAACCCTTGAACAATAGGAGGGTTACCCATAATGAATTGACATGACTTGTTTACATTATTGAATATCCCGATAGGAACATCGGGGCATTACATGACTCAAATACATTACAGATACTTCTCGGAATAAACCTCGGGGTACAAGACATAACATATACAGGTGAATACATTTCGAAGTTACAAATACATCAACAGGGGTAGCAGCACTTTTGCTTTTGTAGGAAGCAAGCACATGATGTGTACCATGTCCATCAGTGGAGTAACACATTTTGGGGGGTTTGTCTCACGCTCAGTAATTCTGAGGGGGGGGAACCATTCCATCACTATTCATTCCATTGATTTTGATCTCTCCAGACTACTCCTGCGTGCTATGCATTTACCCTATCGTAGAACTATGGTTTTTTACTATGAATGTCAATCTGTTGGTCATCGTTGGTCGTTTTGGTCATTATCCTTGACATAGAATCTAGTTGATTTTGTTGAGTGAAGGAGTAGTGGAGATCAATTGATTTTATAAGATAGATTGGTTATCCGTGGGATCTTAGTGATGGTGTCTTTCCCTCAGTGAAAATCCTCGGTTACAGTGTATTCCCTATGTACAGGGAGGAGCCTCCTTTAATGAGTTACAGTGTGGGTTGTTGTGTTTTCCTGTGGTTTGAGGTATTGTGTAACCCTTGACTGGTTCTGATTGTGAATGTTGGCTTGGATGAGTAATCCCAAGAAACCCAACTGTTATTTGGTTTACAGGTGATATGATCTGTTGATGAGGGAAGTTTGTCTCAATCTCCTAGGCCACGGACAAGTGGTTCCGTAGTGATTTTATCTATGTTACAGAGTGAATCCTATGGTTGTGTTTTTCCTTATGGAATGTTGTGTAGTGCATCCATGTTTTGGGTTGAAGGCTTAGGGTGGAGTAGGGATGGATCTGGTTGATAAGCCTAGTAAAAGAGGAACCACACAAAAAGGATCGAAGGGGCTGGTAAATCTGGCCTACACACCCGCGTGAACACTAGAGGGAAGGTATGGCCTAAGGGATTGGGTAAGCAGAGAAAGGAATACTTCCTTATGTAGGGTGGGGTGGAGTCATGGAGACCAAGCAAGGTCTAGTGTAGGTATCCTTAGCTTTGGGGTTGAGCTCACTAGCCCAGCACTTCGACCTATCCATTTCCTTAACAACCTGATAAACCAAACTGTTATTTGGTTGACTATGTTTGATGTGTGTTGGCTTGGTAATCCTGCAACATATTAACCCAACTAGGTGTTGGTTTGGCTGGGCAGTATGATAAGTCCAACTAGGTGTTGGCTTGACTATGGGTGTATGGTATTGCTGTGTGTAATTTTGTTGTTCCCTAGTTCCTTGTGGAAATCATGCCTAGCTCAGGGGTGGAAGTGGTGCTGAGAGATTTATGAGCACACTAGCCTATGGTTGGGTGGAACATTGCAGCGACATAGCTAGTTGTGGGACAACCCCTTTTCAACATAAGTATTTCTTGTATTTAAATATGCAACTGTATTTTTTTTGTAAATTATCATGAACATGTTGAATGCTTGAATGTGAATGAATGTATTTGCTTCCGCCGTTTAATGAATTATACATATGCATTTGTATTTTATGCTCAAAGAATTTTATTTTATGTGTTATGGGGATAGGGTAGGGGACGTGACAGTATGGTATCGGAGCACTGGTTGCAGCATTGGGCCTCAATGGGCCAAGATGAATAGTTGACAGAGGAAGAATCACCCTTTTTGGTCAGTAGGAAAAGAAGCAGATAGACAAATTCCTAATAATTTTTCCAAGTGTTGGAAATTTTCTATGTTGGTTCAGTTTGCTGAGTTGTGTCGATACATGTCGATTGAACTGGTTGAGTTGCATCAATGGCATCAACGTGAAAATTTGAGTTGAGTCGATGTCAGAGAAAACTTTCCAAGAATTTTTCTAAGTGTTGGAATATTTTCATGTTGGCTTAGTTGGCCAAGTTTTCGCTGATACAGGTTGGCTTAACTATTTGAGTTGCGGTGATATGTGTCGGCATGAAAGGCCGAGATTCACCGATGTCGGAAGAAAGGAAAAAATGTTTTCAATTTTTTTTTAAGTATTGACTGTGTTGACTGAGTTATCTAACTTGAGTCGACACATGTTGGGTGAGTTAGCTGAGTCAAGTCGATGAAGATCACAGCGACCGTGTCGGTTGCGTTGGCCAAGTTGGCCGACGAAGATAAAGACAGAAAAATTTCAGAAATTTTTCTAAGTGTTTTGAAAATTTGCATGTCGGCTCAGTTGGTCAAATTTGAATGTGTTTGTTGTTGTTGTAATTGTAACTTCGAAAAAATTCCGATGTATATTATTATTGTATATTGTTGTACTCCCATTGGATATGTGTTTCCATCCTTCCGGGATGTCATTATTGTCTATGCTCATTGAGGTAAAATATCCATTGTAAGTCGGGGCAGTAGTCCCCAAGTCAAATATAATAAAATGTATTTTTGGGTCCCTCTAGGAGAAGTTTACCTAGTTAGGGTAAGAAGTTGACCTAGTCAAGTTGTAAGGTTAATCACATGAAGGGTATAAATAGGGAGGAACCCTCCCTCATTTATATACACACTCACTCACTCAATTTCGCATGAGGATATACAGAAGGTCAAGGATGGGAGAGAGAGAGTTGTAGAAGGCTTATTATACTTGGGTTTTTCCATCTTGTGATATTGTCTTAGTGATGAAGCTATTCTGAGGAAGTTTGTAGGGTTTTCTCCTTTATGGTTTCCCCAAGGAAAATCTTCGTGTCTTGTGTATATTATATATCTTATGCATCTTGTTATGCTTGTTTTTTAGATAAAGATCATAATCAATTTGAATTATATTAGAAAAACTAACATAGTATCCGAGCCTCTAAAAAAGAAGGCACTATGCAATAATGGAAACTAGGGCTTCCTAGTTTAAGGTTTTCTCTCCATAAATCATCAAGAAAAGAGGGCTAAGATAACTCGCCTTCGTAGGGCACATATTTTGGTGGAAGCATAATCAAATTTGAAGAATTTTCATTCTTTACCTAGACACTTGTGTCAGGAGGAACTAGGGCATCACGTTTCGGAGGCTTCCCACCTCAGCTTTTAGAAAAGGACCTCACTGAGAAACTCGCCTCAAGGAGGGGCATCTTTCTATCCAGACAGAATTCCAAAACTCCAAGTTTGGAAAATTATGGTTTCGCTAACAAACCCTAGGTCATCCAACTTCGGAACCAGGCTAGACACCTCAAATCAGTAAGATGTAAATCTTTTCTATTTCCATTTGAGGTTCTCATTTCAAAATGACTCATCACACCCAACTTGATGATAAGATTGGGGGAGATGAAAAGTTCTAAGCATGGAAGTATATGATCTCCCTTATCTTAGAAGAAAATTATTTGGATTAGTATATCAGTAAGGAATTTCTAGAACTAGAGGGAGATGAGGCCAAGGATATCCATAAGAAGAACATGGTTAAGGCCAAGAGAATCATTGCATATTATATTAAGGATAATATCACCCCCCACGTGTCTTCCTTGAAGACATCGAAGGAAGTGTTCAATGCTTTGACAAAGCTATTTGAAGGAAATAACATCAATTGGAATATGGCATTGAGGAATTGGCTGAATAATGTGAAGATACACAACTTGGATACCATGCAATCCTACTTCACAAGGGTTGCTTAAATCAAGGAACAACTTGAAGTAGTTGAAGAGAATGTAGAAGAAGGAGAGATTGTTATGACCACCTTGAATGGTCTCCCTAGATCATGGGATTCATTCATTCAAGGAATATGTGCCAGAAGAAGGTTGATTAGTTTCAACAGACTCTGGGAAGAATGCACATAAGAAGAATCTCAACTCAAAACAAGAGAAGAGAAGGTGGGAGTTGCTGAATATCAATCTGTCATAGTTCACACTAGAAGATATCTTAGAAAGAAGGAGGATCACCATCACAACAAAAGGGAGGACCACCATCACAAAAGACAAAAGAAATTATGAAGAGATCCTTCCAACATTCGACACTACACTTGTGATGAGAAGGGACATTAATCCAAATATTTTTCTAGAAACACAGGCTCCTTCAACATGAAGTCAAATAATAAGAGACATCATGCTCACACTACTGAAGATGATGAACCGACAATAAAGAGACTCAAAGCATAAACCGATTCTTCAAGTGTTGAAGAATATGTTCTTATCTCAACACTCATGGGCACTATCTCACATGGAAGCAATGATTGGATTGTAGATAGTTGGGCATACAAACATATGACAGTATACAAAGTATCATTTGTAAATATGTCTGAGCACGAGTCACCTCATAAGGTGAAACTTGGGGATGATTATCAATACCCCATAAAAGGAAGTGGAGAAGCTTCCTACAAGCTAGACTCTAGCAAATCTTTGAATATGAAATATGTGCTATATGTTCTAGGATTTGTTACCAGCCAAAATGACACTTCTCCATCCGAGTACCGACATTCCTGATGTTGGTACACAAAAGGACAATTTGGATTTGAAGTGGCCAAAACACTATAGATGGGCATGCGATTTGATGCATTTTCCTCAAACCAGACTTGTATATTTTTATTATGAGTTTTGGGTTGCATACGCGACTATATACATTGCAACTCGCGTATCATACATGAGTCTTTGCATTGCAACCCGCGTATACTTTCATACTCGAGTTCTCTTCGAACAACTCACGTGTCATCCTCGAGCTGCTTATATTAATACCCGCGTATACCTTAATTCGACATTAAAAAATATAAATCAATATTAGATGAGATTAGTTGGGGCCTAATCCATAACTATCCCAACCATCTCAACCATCCCAACCATCTCAACCATCCCAACCTTCAAAACCACTCTATTTCCCAAAGTTTAAATAGAGGCCTTGGGGTGGGGGATAATCAATCAATTTTGGAGAGAAAAGTTATGCTGGTGGTATATCTTCAGAGTCTTGGAGCAGCATAACTCAGAGTCCTTTAGTTGTAGAGGAGTTCTTGTGTTAGAAGATGGGTTGTACTCTTATCTTATTCACCGCTTGTTAATAAAGAGAATTATTCTTCCAATCTTGTATTGATTTTATTTCATGTATATTGGCTTAATGAATATGTTTGATTATGTTATATATATGATTTTCATCTAACCTCTAATATATATATTCATGAGATATTACTTGAAGGATTTTCTCTTTGTAGGAGGAGAAGTGCATCCCTAGAAGCTTTGGAGGGAAGTGGAGCGAGAGAAGATCAAGCTTGGAACAACCGTCGCTAATTGGGTAAGTCAAGATTTTCTTCCTATTCTCTTTCCATTCCCTATAAAAATATGATTATCTGCAATTTAGTAGCAAGTTGGTAACCCCAGACCCTAGGTTACAAGGGTGCTTTATCCTGAACAACAGAACTGGTGACTCCATTGGAGAGCCCAGCCTGCTGTGGGTTTATCTTGTAGGTTCTTGACCAGTATTTGCTCTGATTCTGAGTGTGGTTCCCTTATCCTGCCTTTGATTTGCAGTATAGTATGTCCAGAGACCTTTCTTATATTTTTTCTTTGAAATTTTTTTGTTGTATACGCGGGTTGTTGTTATACACAGTCGCGTATAACAACTTGTATACGTGGGTTGCTGTATAAGACCATCACGTATGGTACGTGAGTTTCTCTATAATACAGTAACGTATATCCTGTAGCAACATAAAAATTTTGGTAGGGTTTTCTTGTCCCTGTCTTGGCTGATTTTTTGTCTGCTTAGGGGTCTTCTGTTGTTGGCATAATTTTGTAAGTCCAAAGTCTTGTATTCCATACTTTCTGCTTGTTATTAAGCCTTTGAGTTTGCTTTGTTTGAATCTTCTTTCATCTAGTGACTTGAAGTTGGCCCTCCTGGTTGGCCTATGAGTTCAGTGGTATGTATATGAGTCAGTGATCAGGGCTTTAGATACCTTATTCTCTGTACTGCTTTGTGTAGTGTCAGTTAGCCACTTGTTCTTTAGTAAATCTAGTGGATTTTATTCATTAGTTTTCCAAGTCAGGTGTTTTACCAAGTCTCCTTCCTGTTTGTTTGAAGTTTGGTTATTGTTGGTCCTTTATACTTCATTTTTCTTTTGATATTGTAATTATTTAAACTTACTCAAAAATTTGCATTTAGATGCATTGTAGTTTTTGAAGAATTTGAAAAAGGTGAAAGAAAAACATTTCATGCTTTTGCATATAGTTGCACTTAGTAGTTTTCTTTTCAGTATTTTCAAATAAAATTTCAAAAATTATAAAAAGTCTTAGTTTTTCGACGCTTAGTTTTAATTTCATTAGCTTACATTTAGAATTTTTTTTTTTTTTTGGTTTAAGTAGTTGTATTTTGCTTTGGAAGTTGCTTTATCCATCATTTTACTTTTCTTATCAAGTCTATAACATCAGAGTCCTTCACACCATTTACCTTCTGACTGAGAACAACCCTTACAATAAACGATATAATTTAAAATTTATTAGTAAGTTTTATTTTATAGGGTCATACACCAATTAGCTTAGGCTAGATTTGTGGGATAGGGAGTTTAAACTCTCCACAAGTGCTTAAATTCAGACGTAGTTGGCCAATCGATAAGTAAACCCTTTCCTATGTTGGTTGTATCTGGGAATCTCCTCTCAAATGGGAGTTAAGCTCGAGGACGCGTGGAGGCTTGGACTGAGGAGATAACCCTTCGATTCCTTGTCAAAGTGTAGACCAAGGTTTTTGCACATCTGGAGATTCTGTTCTAGACAGAGTTTTAGGCTTTGCTACCCTTCCCATGCGTACGAACCAGGATTACAACTGTTCCCCCAAACTATCAATATAGTTGAGGTAGCCTATAGTCTCTCAGACATCTAGGGTTCATACACAGGTACACCAGAAGGCTATTTCTGGTTGACCTTGGACGGGCTTGTAAGGTAACCCTTGTAGAAAGTGTGGGAGGGAGGTGGGTGATTCCTCTGCTTGTTCCTAAGAACATCTTCAAGGACGCCAAGTAACTGTCTCTCAACTTTATTCTGGAAAGCATATCTTATACCCCTTGTGATTGTTGAAGACTTTAGGAAATTTTGTAGTGATTGCTCTGTGGTTTTTTTTTTTTAGCCGACCTGAGGGTGTGAAGAGTCAAATTTTCAATCATGGAGGCCCAACCTTTTAGAAGGTCAAGAAGGTTGCAAAACCTTTCTCCGCTCACTACAGTGGAGCCTCTACTACCCCCTCAAAGGTGGAGATTAGACATGAATGGTTCTTTCGAACCGGTAGGAATTAGTGAAGTTTCGGGTGAACCAGAACATAGGACAAACTAGGTTGATACAAACCCAGTAGAGATAGAAGACTTGCAGGCTAATGAGTTTGCGAGAAAATTTAATTCACCTCTTACTGACCTAAATGATCCAGTGATCGTTGAGGTTCGTACTTTCAATTCACCAGTGATTGGTGTTCCTATGGGTAGACTAATGTCTAGTGCAAGATAAAGTCCTTCTACCTCCACCTCAGCCACTCAGGTTGAAGGGGTACCACCTCCCCCAGTGGGTTCCCCTAGAGCAAACATACCTACTACTCCTTTAACTCCAACTAGTTGGGTGGTCCGACCACTGGCATCAACAAATGTAGTCGGCACTTCTGGTGGGGTGGTCACTGGGATCCCTAGTGTACCTCTTGTTTCAACTTCTTTTGCACACACTGCCCAGAGTGGTCAAGTGGGATCCTCTTCATTTGGCCAGGGTTTCCCATGGAATGGGGGGCACATTCCCCCATCTGCTCCATATGTAAGTCCCACACCTACATATGTAGGAGTGCAGTTCGGAAACATTAACCCTTATGGTCAAGGTTTCCAAGCGCTAGTTTCGGCTCCTTTCACAAGCTCTCCTTTTTCACTTTTTAGTGGAGGGACACCTGCTCCTATTTTCCAAAATCTAGTTTCAACTGGGGCAGCTCAAACCTCATACACTGCACCACATAATCCACGGGTTTATGGGTGGAATCCTTTGTAAATCAATCCAACTGCTTTGCAACCGGTAGCAAGGGGCAACCCTGCCTTCACATTTGGGAACCTGGGGACAAGTCCTTCTACTTCCCAAGCTGGTACTTTTAATGCTCTGGTTAGGCCCAAGCTTCCTTTCCTGGCAACTTTGAATTTGCCATATTTTTCCAAGCTAATGAATGATCTGGTGAAGCACGATACCTCTTGGCTACCTGTTCCTACCAATCTACCTTCGGATATCCCAATATTTGAAGGCAAAGTTGGTGAAGATCCAGGGGCTCATATCACTACTTTTCACTTGTGGTGCTCCTCCAACTCACTGAACGATGACATCATTCGGTTGAGATTGTTCCAAAGAACTCTTATTAGTGCCACAGCAAAGTGGTACATTGAACTGCCCTCTGCTGCGTTTGGTAGTTTTTGGGACTTAGCCAATGTATTCCTTAACCATTTCCAACTTCCTGTCCAGTGTGATGTTGGGACAGATTTATCGTCCACCCTTTGGCAGGACAAAGCCACTCATATTTTGGATCATATCCAAGAGTGGAGAAGGTGGAAGAGGCTCATTAAGGCCACTATCCCTCCCAAGTTTTTACTAGAATGGTTCCTTAAGTACTTATTGCCATATATATCTAAGGACATGTCCACTTCGGGAGTAACTAATGAGGAAGAGGCTATCCTCAGGCCCCAAAAATTAGATTTGATATATTCTCATTCTGGGATTCTATATGAAATCATCCCTGATGCACCAAGACTAACCTAAGCGTGGACCCCATGCCGATTGTGTGGTTGGTTCAATGAAATCTCCCACTATGGAATCTTTGGCTAAACAAATCCATGAGTTGTCCGTAAAAAATTCTACGATGGAGGCAGGAAAGCTTGCCCCCTCACCCTAGAATGCAAATTTTTTTGCGCAATCCTCCCAAAATGGTAATGAGCAACCCGATGGGAAAAAGAAAAAGGGGAAGAAAGGTGAGGGAAACCAAAACAAGCCAAAACCCACAAACATTGCTGATGGTGGAAAAAAAGAGAATAAGAAGGTGAAATTTCCATGTAAGTTGTGCCAGGAAGATCACCTGACCCATCAATGTCCCCTTATGGACCAAGCTCAGAAGCTGCTCAAAGGCCAATAACTGGCTGTCCTGAAGGATCCTTTTCCCCAAGGATAGAATTCAACTTCAGCTTCAAATGTAGCAGGGGGCACCCCAAATGCTCATGACCCAAATTATATCAACATGGTTTGATCCCAGAAATTACTCCAGACTCGGAACAAGAACTATGAGACTGAGGCTCCAAAGAAGGGTAAGTCTATAGGTGAAACTTCTAACCCTCTCACAATTGAAAAACTTGCTGAAACTATGCCCAAGATACCAAAGGGTGTCTTTAAGAAAACTTTTCACAATCCTAATGCTAGGGCTGCAACCAATTACTATGTAGTTGAAGATTTATCCCAAACCCCTTGTGTGATGTTGGCTTTAGAGGTGTTACAAAGTTGTCTCTCCCAACGAGATGCACTCTTAGCAGCCGTAGGTAGTATGGATTCATCGAGCCTCATGGAGAAGTTTAATTTGTCTGATGTCAAAATTCGCCTACCATATCATGTGGCCTTATCGATAGATGTCATCCATGGCGGAAAAACTATTGGAAGGGAAGTTTTCGATGAGGGCCTTCAACATGTGTCATGTCCTTGTATTACTAGAAGGCTCTTGGATCTCCAGATCTAGTTCCATCGAACACCCTACTTACTGCTTTCGACGGAAGGTCATTTTTTCCACATGGTATCCTACTAGCTTTCAAAATAAAGTTGGCAGGGAAGGCAGTGTCTGTTGGGGTAGAGGTGATTGATGCGCCATTGGTTTATAACTTGCTCCTGGGGAGAAGTTGGACTTATGCCATGTCCGCTATTGCATCGGCTGTTCTTTTGGTAGTAGTGTTTCCGCACGAAGGGAAGTTTGTTACTGTAGAACAACTAAGTTTTACTTGAAAGGGCCGCATGGAAACTAATGAGTCCACCGTGCCATTGGTTGATCAGGTTAAACCTACTTCAGAGAGCTTAGGGGCTGGAATGTATGCATCATTGATGGGAACATTTGATTTTCCAGCTCTGATTAATTACTTAGGTTCTACTAGTGTAGGGAAGTCTATTGCAACGATTGTCGATAGAACGAACCCTTGGGTTCTTCCTTCCCATCATGAACCTGAAGTGCCCTTATTGGTAGCGGAAGTAGCTTATCAAGCTACCATTCATACCGCCGTTGATCCTGTTCCGGTCCCTCTCACAGTATCAGAGGAGCCGAAAGAAACCTATCTGCTTGCTTGGGCATAGATGTCTTTGCATATTGAATATTGCTTAGATATGGTTTTTCCATCTGACGAAGCCATTTTGGAAGCTATGTGTGGACGAGATAAGATCTGTGAATATCTTCACCATCGGTCCTATTTTCTTCCCGAGTTAAGCAGGATTGAAAACCAAGAATTCCATATGAGACTGGCAGGTGATGTTGATACACCCATTAATCCCTTACCTAGGGAGGGAATATTTTTTAAGGGGAATATGGAGAACATTTTTGTTAATATACCTATCAACATCTCTGCAAACCCAAATGTTGTGGAAAATGTACATATCGGTGCAAACTGCTCTTTGGAGGAGATTGCTATCTATACAACCTTGTTTAAGGAATTCCACGATGTGTTTGCCTGGTCATATGAAGAGATTCCAGGCATAGATCCATCGATAGTCAAATATGAAATATGAACCTATACGGATTCCAAACCAGTTCGACAAAAACTTAGACCTGTCAATCTACGTAAAGCGACAACTGTTAAGGCTGAAGTTGAAAAACTACTGAAAGTCAGTTTCATTTACCCGATAGCTTTGACAGAATGGATATCCAACCCTGTTCCTATCGACAAAAAACAAGGGACGATACACGTTTGTACTGACTTTCGCTATTTAAACAAAGCCTGTCCCAAGGATAATGTCATAACCCCAAATTTCATAAAAAATTAAAATTTTTAAAGTGACATAAAATGTCTGAAATCGCAGTTTAGTAACTGCTAGCGGTTAGCTGATAATGAAATAGTTTTAACAATTTTTAAGGATTAGTTTCAAATACAGAAAAACTAATACAACTTTAATTTTTATAAGTTATATAAAAACTGTCTTGCATTTAGTTGCTGTTAGCTATACTGATGATTTACTTTTGTCAAGTAGGTGAGAAACCATGTTTGAAATTGGGGCTTACTTAGCATTCTGCTAACTTAATGGATTGCTGGTTCTTACAGGTTCAGTAGGTAAGTGTTTGATCAAGTAGGAGTTTATTTTGAACTAAGTCGAGAAGTACTTCTTTAGCATGATAAGATGCTAGTATATAAATGGATTATTAAATGCAATACTCTGATGAGGTAAAGTAAATTCCTTCATTGTTTTGGATCTATGACAGTGTTTCAAATTAAGCCATAATGACTTTTATCCTTATTATAATTAATGTTATTTACAAGAATGAGTTCCTTCAAGGTTTATTTCTGTCGTGAAGATTATAGTACCTAGTCGATTATAGATTCTTACAGTGAGCATAGAGCTCAAGATCCTGTCATAAAATTACTTCTATTGTATCATGATCTTACTGCTATTGTCATGTTTAAAAACTCAAGTGCATTGCTCTTTATGTATGGACATAATCCTATATTTTTCAAATGTAAAGTTTACAATGAGATGTTAGTTTTGTTAAGAGAAACTCTTGCAATGAGGTTTGTCTTCAGTCTCCTTGAAGACTTCTTGATTTATCAGCATCAAGTTTTATGTGAAAAGTTTAGAGCTATTAGTTTATAAAAGATATTGTAATTAACAACATATCTCTACTCTAATTCTCCCTTACTAGTCGTGAAACAATACCAACATGTATGATTTGTTTACAAATGCGATTATCTTCTTGCACAGCTAGTGGACAAGCTGTGTACATAGTATTTGGTTTATAACCATAATGCAAATGTTATTGTAATGTTACAATACTATACTGAGTCATAGTTTATAACAATAGGTTATAAAAAAATACTACTTGTACCATAACGTAGTTTCACTACCTAAAAACTACTATCATAAGGTTGAACTAAAAGTAGAAACATTATAAGTGTTGTTCCTATAATATACTAGTTCTAATGAAGAGCATAAACAATAACATGATTGTCTTTGTAAGCAATCATATGAACTATACAAAAGGTCGTTGGCAAAGTTGACATGAGAATCAATAATAGGAAACGTTATATTATGGGCAATTATTCGTGATTTGTATTATTGGAAAAGGTTATGCACCTTTGTACTATAGTCAATAGCATGATTTGAAATAATTGGCAATAATATATTTCATTTTTGATGCACAGTGTTGACTATTGAAAACGACCCACACATGGTTAAAATTTCAATATGGGCACGTGGATAAGTCTCCACCATGCATTGGTTGACTTATAACAAAGTGAAACCCTACTCCTTGGCATTTGGCTCCAAGGGTTTGTATGTCTGTTGGCTGCACTGAGATTCCTTGCGGCCATGAGAGGCCTGCAACTCCCTTATTTGTTGCCTCCATAGTCTGTATTACGTTGCAGAGTGGTTTTGGTATCATAACTTGTCGTCTCGGTTTTTCTTTTGAGCAAAGATTTACTGTGTGAGAGGTCTTTACTTCTTTGCTTGGCTCGAAGCCTATACATGGTTTTACCCTGTCACTGCTTGTTCCTTGTCTCGGCATCGTGGAGTCTAAGTGTTGTAACCTTGCTGCCTCTGTTGCAGGGTTGACTTGAAGTTTTTCTTGGTTGGTGCATACGAGTTAGGTGGCCGTAACTACCTGGTTTCGAACTCTTCTTGTTCACAGCACAGGTATACATTGCTACTTTACTCGCAATCCTTTTTGCCAAAGATTTATTAAGTTAGGGTTTAATAATTATTATCATTAGTTTTAAAGATTGTTTGGTTTAAAACTTGCAGGCTACGCTAATAGCTCTAGACTTGAATGGAAAGCAGGCTAGTCCTTCAGTTACCTTTGTGGGATTTCCATCCGGTAAGCCCCGGTCTCATCGTGGGTTCTCCCTGCTTGCGAAATGGGTTGGTGGAAGGTTCCTGTGGTTGGAAACCTAGCTGTGAACTCTCTGCTAGTTATGATATTTACTTTGTTGTTTAAAATCCATGTTTTTGTTTTTAAACCCTGTCGATACATTGTTGGGTTGCACAAGATTTTAAAGCTGTGATGTATGCGTGGTTTCAGTGAAACAACTTTTTAGCCTCACAGCTTAATGATGTAATACTCTTGTTAAGTTTATAAAACCTCCTCTGTGGTCAGAGATGCTTATGTGATCTCTATCTCATTTGCTTTGGTTTTTCTATTTGGACTTTAAGAAAATGAAACTGTGAAATGGGTTTTCCTTAACCTGTCAGTAATGTAATTTAATATTAATATAAAATATTTATGTATATTTTGTTTTAAGAAAGAAGACTATGGAACAGTCTAGTTGTAAAGTTTGTGGGGTTTTTACTTTCACAGTCAGTAATGTAAACTGGTTAAAGTTTAATACAAAGACTTTTGTGTAATTGGTTTTATTAGCAGAAAGGGTTTCGACCCTTGAATTCTTACAGGCTACATGCCTACCTAGATTTGAGATTTATATTGCACATGGTTAATGATTCTTGGTTTACTTTGTTTTTTATTTACATATACATTTTATTTATTATTACTCTGTAAATTATATTTAGTTTTAAGCTCTGTATAGAAGATAATGTTAAATTCTAAAACTCAGCTTTTAAGGGTTAAAAGAAATATTGTAAACCCTACAGTTTATGAAAATTTGATTCTGCTTAAAGTATTCTTGACTCTGTTTTTAAGAAATGGAATAATGGAAGATAACATGATTTACAGTTGTAAGTATGATGTTAACTCTATAGGAAATGAAAGGATTCTAACAATGTTACTTCCAGTTTTTAGTGAAGAAAAGTACTTAGATTTTTAGTGCAGCATACCTAAAAAGTAGAATAATATCGACTCCCAGTAATTTTTGTAAATTAAACAGGATTATAAAAAGAATCCTTAACTCCTAGGTAAGACATACTCCGGTTGGTAAAGTTAATATTTATGAACTGTTTTACAAATTCTTTTTCACATGTTTTCTTATATCTTAGTGTTTACTTTACTATTGTTAACTATAATATCTTTATTTTCTATCTGTATACTAATATTGTAACAATAGTATATTTACTATTTTCTTATACCTGTGTTTCCATTTAGTTGATTGAAGTAAAATAATAAGTGCAGGCAAAACATAGCACTACCTTTTCTGTGAATTTCATAAACATTGAAGTAAAATCTATTTCTATTTACGTTTAGATAAAAGAATCATATCTACTATTTTCATTCTAATAAAAGAATCATTTCATCTACTTAAAACAATCCAACTGTGCTAGAGTACAACCTGAGTTCAGGTGTGGAAAAACATAGCTTGGAAATTTAATTTCTATCTATTTCACTATTTACATGATCATTTCCATTTCTATAAATAATCTATAATTTTGCTGAACTTAACATCACACAGTTACTTTTCATTCATAAACCCTAAACACTAACAATGCCTATAATAGATAAACTACGAATTATTTAACTGAAGACAATAAAAACAAAATAGAACCTTTTGGGGACAAGACGACAACAGCTTAAGGAGGCCGTTCCTCCCTTCCAAAATCCTGGAAAGCGCTCAAACAACGCTTCCTTAGGACCCCCAAGCTTGTTCCTGGTCTTCTTGGCTGAGAACTGGGTGGAGAATGCAACTGTAAAACCTTTGTCACCTGACTGGTTCAATTACCTCAGTAATAAAAATCCGCTCTCAACAATATGATCTTCAGCTTAAAAGCTGCAACTAGATCAATCTCAGCAGTTCTCCCCTCAAACACATTCCAGACTCCCCTCCATTGAATTTCTCTTGAGTAAATTCATTCACCCTGAATGATCACTTCTCTAGAATGAGCAGCCTCAGCTCTCTTCAATACGAAATTTTATAGATATGCGTAGGTCTTCTTGGTCAATTTTCATTAAATGAGCTACCTGTTCTGATTCCACTTTCTTGGGGAATCATGACCACAAATATAGGGAAGTTGCCACCTGCAACAGTTGGAAGTGGTTTGAGGATGCTGCCACATGTCAGTTTGCTCTCCACCCAGTCTCCTCCACCAATTGACCAGCAAACACTCTTTTAATAGTTGTCCTAAGCTGTTGTCTCCTCATTTATTTATTTACAAATAAAATATTCTGAATTTACATTAAATATTCTTGACCCCACTGGGTCATCAATTACAACTTAGCATAAAATTTAACACAATGTTCCTCAAATAATATAAAATTGTTTTTGCAAATTGGGGCATGTGACATACACACCCCCTTAAATTATAACATCGTCCTCGATGTTATTTATTCCTCATCCTCAGAGTTCCCCTGAAATATAATTGGATATGCATCCTGCATATGACTTTCCAATTCCCAGGTGGCTTCCTCTAGACTAAGGTGCTTCCATTGCACCTTCACTTGACTAATGGTGTAGTTCCAAAGTGTGATCTCCCTTCGCTCGAGGATACAGTCCGGTTCCACCAGAAAATCTCCTTTAGGTTCCACCTGTACGTCATTCCAGTTAATAACATGAGTAGCATCATGCACATATTTCTTTAATATAGAAATGTGAAAAACATTGTGAATTCTTAAATTTGGTGGTAAGGCTAACTGATAGGCTACCTGTCTAATCTTGGATAGAATTTCAAAAGGACCACAATAACGAGGTGCTAGTTTGGAACAACTACCCAACCTCAGAGAACTCTTTTTGGGTCTCACCTTAATGAAAACATGTTCACCTACCTGGAACTCTTTTGGAGTTCTTTTAAGGTCTGCTTAACTTCTCTGTCGATCTTGCACAATTTTTAGATTACCTTGTACCTGCTTTACAATTTATTCCATTTCTTTCAATGATTCTGGTCCTAATACTAACCTGTCCACTAGATTGCTCTAAGAGATGGGTGTGTTACATTTCCTTCCATACCAAATTTCGAAATGACTATATCTAGCTGAAGCTTGATAATTATTATTATAAGCAAATTCTACTAGGTGTAAATAATCTTCCCATTTACCTGGTTATTCCTTTACATACATTCTTAGTAAATCTTTGAGTACCTGATTTACTCTTTCAGTCTATCCACCAGTTTGAGGATGGAATGAGGTACTAAAATTTAACATAGTATTTAATCCTTTAAAAATAGATCTCCAAAAGTTACCTGTAAATTTAGGGTCTCGGTCTGAAATTATAACCTTCGGTATTTCATGTAATCGGAAATTAAAAAAAAAAAGATATCAGCTATATTTGCAGCTTTATAAGTAGTTTTTAAAGGTATAAAATGGGCTGCTTTACTCAATTTGTCAACCACTACCGTTATGGAGTCATTTAAGTTCTGATTTTTAGGCAGTCCAGTAACAAAATCAAGACTAATTACCTCTCATTTCCAGCTAGGAATGGGAAAAGGCTGAAGTAATCTAGCTGGATGCTGATGTTTAGTTTTTACTTGTTGACATTCAAAGCATCTAGCAATATATTCTGCCAGTTCAGTCTTCATGTTTGGCCAAAAATACTCTTTTCTTAACATGGTTATAGTTTTCTGATAACCCGGATGTCCTGAGTAAGGAGTTTTATGGATTTCGTCTAAAATTAATAACTTAACCTTAGGTACATTAGGTACATATATTCTGTCTTTATACATTAAAAATCATTTTTCATTCAAGCTATACCCTGTACTTAGAATTTCTATTGGATTTTCTTTTGCTTTTGCTTGTAACTTTAGGTAATTTTCATCTTGTTCTATCCTTGCTTTAAGCGGTTCTTCCAAATCTGTTGTATAAGTGCTGATAGCTACTGTAAAATTCAGCTTTGCATTTCTACTTAATGCATCTGCAACTTTATTTTCTTTCCCTTTAATGTGTTGAATTTCAAAATCATATTCACTTAGAAAAGCTAACCACCTAGCTTGTCTAGCATTCAGGTTAGGTTGATCTAACATATATTTTAATCCCTTATTATCTGTCATTAAGGTAAATTTTCTTCCAATTAAATGATGACGCCACATCTTTAAAGTATGTATGATAGTAGCTAATTCCAAGTCATAGGTTGCATAATTCTTTTCATGAATCTTCAATTTCCTAGACTCGTAAGTAATGACATGTCCTTCCTGAGTCAATACTCCACCTAAATCGTCATTGCAGGTGTCAGTACATACTATAAAATCTTTATTTGGATCAGCTATTCTTAAAATTGGTGCGCTGGTTAATAAGGTTTTTAACTTTTAAAAACTATCCTTGTACTTCTGATTCCAATCAAATTTCTTTCCCTTTTTCTGCAAAGAGGTTATCGGATTTGCGATTCTCGAAAACCCTTCAATGAACCTCCAATAATAACCGATAATCCCCATAAATGATCAGACATCAGTTACATCTTTAGGAACTGGCCAATCTTCGATTTCCTTTATCTTTTCGGGATCCACCGAAATTTCTTCTTTAGTCACCACATGACCTAAGTACTAGATTTTATCTTTAAAGAAGTCGCATTTACTAAACTTTGCAAAGAGTTGATGATCTCGCAACTCTAGCAAGACAATTTTTAAATGTTCTTTATGTTCTTCTTCAGATTTCGAATAAATTAATATGTCGTCGATAAACACGACCACAAATTTATCTAGATATTTATGCATTACATTATTCATTAGACACATAAAAACAACTGGAGCGTTAGTAAGCCCGAATGGCATGACGACAAACTTGTAATGTCCATATCGAGTCCTAAAAGTTGTTTTAAAGATGTCTTCATCTTTAATTCTAACTTGGTGATATCCAGACCGTAAATCAATTTTCAAGAATATTGTGGCTCCACGTAGTTGATCAAATAGACAATCTATGTGAGGTAGCGGGTAACTGTTCTTGATAGTCATCTTATTTAATTGACGATAATCTATGCAGAGTCATAGAGTTCCATCCTTTTTCTTAACAAAGATGATAGGTGCCCCCCAGGGAGACACACTGGGTCGAATATAATTCTTGTCAATAAGTTCTTTTAACTGTGACTTAAGTTCATTTAATTTGAGTATATTCATTCGATAAGGGGCCTTTGAGCTGGGCGCTGCACTAGGTACCAGCTCAATGGTAAAATCTAATTCCCTCTTTGGAGGTAGTCCCAGAATTTCTTTCGGAAATACATCTGCATATTCCTTTAGAACTGGTATATCCTCCAATTTTAATTTATCTATGTTTTTTAGATTTTCTTCATTGGTTACTGTTACTCATAAGCCTTACAACCTTTCCTAACAGCTCTCTTAAGCCATAGAGCAGAAATCTTCCTTACGGTTGTTTTCCTAGGGATTCCCTTTATGCTTATTAGTTTTTCATCATTATTTATACAAGTAAATATTTTATCATAGCAATTCAAGACCACCCTATGCTGCTCTAACCAATCCATACCAATTAGTATGTCATATGAACCTAGAGGTAGTACAATAAGCTTAACAAAAGTTTCAAATTGATCCATAGTTACTACACAATTCTTTGCAAATCTAATTACCTTTCTCTTTGCACCAGTAGCTAACTGAACTAACCAAGAACTTGCAAACTTTTCAACAGGCAGTTTACACTTTTCTACTAAGTTAGGAGAAATATAGCTTAAACTAGCTCTTGGATCAATTAAAATAGATATGGATGTTTGATTTATCTTACCTTCTACTTCCACCATGGAAGTTTGATAGTCTACTTGCCTATTCTCCAAAGCTGCATTGATCCTGGGCATATTCCTCACTAAATATCCAACAGTCATCTCCTCCTGTATTGTGTGGATATTTCTGACAGTCTTTTTTCGATTGGGACTGATTGAGGCATAATGTGGACCATTGCATTCCCAACACTTTACAGGTTCTTTTCGTTCAAAGTTCTTTGTGTAATTACTGTGATTATTAGTAGGCTCTTTATTTTTTTAATTGTTCTGATTGTTTTGTGAATTATTCTTATTCCCCTGGAAATTCTTATTAGAAAAATTTCTGGCATTATTATTTTTAGAATTTCGATTAGGCACAAACTCTTTCTTCTTTTGATCATAATTATTATTCCTTTTGGCCTTCAAGTTGGCCATACTCTCCTTTTTGCGATTCTGTTCATAACATAAATTCGCTTTTCTCATAGCTTCTTCCAGGGTTTTCGGATTGTCATACTCAATTCTATCCTTTATGTGATAAGGTAAACAACTGAGAAACAGCTGTACCTTCAGTTTTTCATCCACAAGGTATGGCACATACCTAAGCAGACTTAAAAACTTACTGTTCAAATCTTTCATAGTCATTGTACCTAGTTTTAGCTCATAGAATTCTTTAGCCCTTTCTTCATAGTACTGTTCAGATAAAAATTTATTTTTAACGTACTTCTTGAATGTACTCCAATTTATGTTCTTCTCTATTATACCTTTCACTCTCTTTAAATATTGCCACCATATATCAGCTTTCCCTGTGAGATTATAAATAGCCATCCTAACCTTTAATTGGTTAGAATAGTTATAAATCTGGAAGTACTTATTCATCCTGGATAACCAGGATTCTGTTTCCTCCCCATTTTTAGTTTCTCCATTAAATGTTGGTGGCTTGATCTTCTTAAACTCCCCAGAAATTTCTTCATAATGTTTATATTTTCTTTTCCTAGTATGGTGGTTATCCTCACTACTGTCACTAGTATAATGAGAATTACGTTGATCACCAAATACTTCGGAAGATGAGCTACTTTCATTTTTAATTTGTTTAGTCTTTTTATGCTTATGTTGATAACTTATATCTTCCGAATCAACTCTTTTACCCTTTCCCTCAATATGAAATTTTTCTATTAAGATTTGATTCAGCTCCTCCTGAGCTCTCAGAATCCTCTCATTTTGTTTTTTAATAGATTCCATTTCATATTTTAATTCTTTTACTGTTTGTAAAAGTTCTGAAGAATTAATGGTTATGTCTTCTTATATAGGTTCTCTTTGTATATTATATTGTTCAGTATAAGGGGATTCCTCTTCCTCATATTCCTCCAATCTTTCCATACTTGTTGTTAAACTCAAAAACAAATTTCTCTGTTTATAACATTCAAAGAAAATAACATCAGCAAAATGATTTAAATTTAATGTTTCATATAAGCAAGTTGAGCTTCATCAAGGCCTAGTGTTTGAACCTTGTGCTCTGATACCACATGTCATAACCCCAAATTTCATAAAAAATTAAAATTTTTAAAGTGACATAAAATGTCTGAAATCGTAGTTTAGTAACTGCTAGCGGTTAGCGGATAATGAAATAGTTTTAACAAATTTTAAGGATTAGTTTCAAATATAGAAAAACTAATACAACTTTAATTTTTATAAGTTATATAAAAACTGTCTTGCATTTAGTTGCTGTTATCTATACTGATGATTTACTTTTGTCAAGCAGGTGAAAAACCATGTTTGAAATCAGGGCTTACTTGTTAAATTTTTATATGCTTAGCTAAAACACCAGTATTTCATTTCATTTCCATAACAAAAGCATATAAACAGGATCACTGAAAGAAACAGTATCACAAGAACAACACAGATTTATCCTGGGAAAACCCTAAAGGGAAAAACCCAACAAAAGCTTCCTCAATATAGATGCCCCAAAGAAAAGGTAAAAAGGTAAAACCAACAAGGAGATTAAAAACCTAATCCTCCTCCTTCTCCAGCTACTTCTGTCCTCCACAAGTGCGCTACTCAAGTGAGTGTGTGTGTCTCAAATGAGGAGCACTACACCTCTATTTATATTCATCCGTTCACTTAAGTTAATATAAAATACATGTAGGCTCGAGTTAAATCATGTAGGCTCAAGTTACACATGTAGGCTCAAGTAACCACACTGGGGTGCTAATGACCCACCTTTACAATTAGAGGGGATTACCTCATGACTCTTATTAGTTCTTCCGATTAGGAGCATCGGGGCACAATGTAATACAAGTGGTTCTCCCGGTAGGACCATCGGGGACCAAAAAAAGATACATATAGAATATTCTTTGAAGTTACAATATTTCAACACTCCCCCTTAACGAGAAGGGTATTCTATAGCAACATCAACAACAACAAGAGTAGAGATAGGGGACATCATCAACATCAGCAGGGTAACACATCTATAAATCATTGGAAGCTTTTCAACATCATGTAGTCTTCATCTGTAATCTTCAGTCTTCATCATTAGCAACATCTTCAGTCTTTGATCAGCAACATCTTCAGCATTTTGATATTTCAATTAGCAACAACATCTTCAGCACTTGGACCTTCCAATCAGCAACATCTTCAGCACTTTGACTATTCGATCAGCAACAACATCTTCAGCATTTTGACCTTTCGATCAACAACATCTTCAGCACTTTGACTTTTCGATCAGCAACAACATCTTCAGCACCTTGACCTTTCGATTAGCAGCAACATCTTCAGTACTTTGACCTCTCGATCAACAATATCATCATCAACACTTTGCCCTTTCGATCAGCCGCAACATCATCATCATCATATTCTGATCTGTCGATCATAATCATCATCACATTCTGATCTTTCGATCAGAAACATCATCATCATACTCTGATCTTTCGATCAGAAACATCATAATCATAGTACATTATCATCATACTATGATCTTTAGATCAGTACGTCATCATCATCATACTCTGATCTTTCGATCAGTACATCATCATCATCGTACTCTGATATTTCGATCAGTACGACATCATCATCATCAGCAAAAACCTGTAATCCACAACTCAACGACAAAAAGTCTTTGGATCACTTTTGGACTTAAAGTCCAAGGATGATACAATCCCACCACATTCTCGACAACCGAAGTTACCTGATTGATTACGAGAGAATCAGTCCCTATCACTTTAGGACTAAGTCCAAGGACAATGCAATCCTACCACATTCTCGAGGACCGAAGCCATCGGATTGATTACGGGAGAATCAGTCCCTATCACTTTAGGACTATGTCCAAGGATGATGTAATCCTACCACATTCTCGAGGACCGAAGCCACCGGATTGATTACGGGAGAATCAGTCCCTGTCACTTTAGGACTATGTCCAAGGATGATGCAATCCTACCACATTCTTGAGGACCGAAGCCACCGGATTGATTACGGGAGAATCAGTCCCTATCATTTTAGGACTATGTCTAAGGATGATGCAATCCTACCACATTCTCGAGGTCCGAAGCCATCGGATTGATTACGAGAGAATTAGTCCCTATCACTTTAGGACGATGTCCAAGGATGATGCAATCCTACCACATTCTCGATGACCAAAGTTACACCGGATCCGTTCTGAACTGAAGTTCAAGGATGATACAATCCTGCCACATTCTCAATGACCGAAGTCACTGGATCACTTCTGGACATATGTCCCAGGATGATACAATCCCTCTTCATTCTCAAAGACCAAGGTCTCCGAATCACTTTAGGGCAAGTTCCCAGGGATGGTACAATCCCACTGCATTCTCGAGGACCGAGGTCACTGGATCACTTTAGGGCAAGTGCCCAGGGATGATACAATCCCACCACGTTCTCGAGGACCGAGGTCACCGGATCTATTATGGATAGATGTCCCGGGATGATACAATCCCTCTTCATTCTCGAAGACTGAGGTCTCCGGATCACTTTAGGGCAAGTTCCCAGGGATGATACAATCCCACTGCAACATCACTACTCCCCCTTTCGAGGAAGGTCTTTTTGAAAAACACCAAGCTTGTCTCGAAAGTGTTCGAACTCTACTCGAGGAAGAGGCTTCATTAGTACATCATCATCCAAACCATCATCATCTACATCTTTAGTATGTGAATACTGAACTATCACCATCTGTATATCCAATATGTGAATACTAAAAGCATCATCATCTATATCTTCAATATATAAATACTGAAAGCATCATCATCTCTATATTCAGTATAGAAATACGGAATCACCATCATTTGTATCTACAGTATGTAAATACTGAAATATCATTTATATCTTTAGTATGGGAATATTGAAATCATCATCATCTATATCTTCAGTATGGGAATACTGAAATCATCATCATCTATATCTTCAGTATGGGAATACTAAAACATCATCATCTCTATATTCAATATAGAAATACTGAATCACCATCATATGCATCTACAGTATCATCATCTGCATCTTATCTTGTATGTAGAAATACCGGATTTCTATGTGCTACATCGGAACACAGGGTTCTTTGTCATCACAACTATGGTTATCACATAGAATCATTGTGGTATCCATCTTCAGGTCAAAGAGACCTGATATCAGCTTCTGAAGCCATATGGATTCACAACTTAGTAGAGCAATCTTCTATGTATTCTGCTTCAGCCATGCTAAGAGAAACACTGGACTATTTCCTATTAAACCATGAACTCATAACAAACCCAAAAGAATCTACCTGATGTGCTTTTCCTGTCTGAGATACTTCTAGCTCAATCTGCATCTGTATAGCCATACAATTTGTAGTCATGGTTTCCATCATAGTATAGACCAAAGTCTATATTCCCTTTCAGATATCTCATCACATGTTTTGCAGCTACTAGGTGAACCCAAGGTCTTTCATCTCAAATTCTTCTGCTAGTTTCTTCTTGCTTTCCATGATCTATTTCTCATTCCGTGCCAAGAATAATTCATCCACATATAATAACAGGATGATAGGTTCATATTCTACAACCTTGTAGTAAAGGTTAGGATCGACTTTACTCTTGGCAAGGCCCATACTCGTCAGGAAACTATCTATTCTTCCATACCAATCTCTGGGAGCTTGCTTCAGGCCATAGAGGGCCTTCTTCAACTTGCATATGTGAGTCCATCTTTCTTCAACTTCAAATCCTTGTGACTATTCTATGTAAAACTCTTCCTTAATCATTCCATTAAGGAAGACTTGTCTTTACTTCATCATGGAAGAAACTACCATGATAGTTCTAAAAGAAGTGTACCTTACTTCTTGGAGTAAGTGTCTCTTCAGAATTAATTCCCTCTTTCTGATAGAAACCTCTAGCCACAAGTCTTTCCTTACTTATATCATCAACATATTTTATATTGCAAATCCATTTGGAAGATACCAAATTCTTGCTTTTTGGTTTGAGTACTATATCCCAAACATCATTCTAGTATTCTTTCATCATAACATCTTCCATGAGTTCGTCTTGTCAGGTCATCAACATATCCTAGTCTTCTGCATTCAACCTTGAAGGTTGGAACCCACTTTAATCTTGGTAAAGTCTTGATCCATCACGAAGCTATCCATCATTTCGTACCATGTCGAACTCAGATATCTTCTGTAGTCACTCCCCTTGAAGTGGAGTATCATCTTCCCTCTTCATTCTATACAGGTGGTTCTATGCTTGATATATACTAGTCAATAGAGTATGTCTATTCTTTCTAAGGCAAATCACGAACCTTGCTTTGTACACTTGTTCTTGTGGATCCATATGGAGGATACTATGTACTTCCCTTTATGTCTCGAAATCATATCGTATACATCATTCCCCATGATCAACTGTTATTCTTCGATCATAGCTTCTTTCATAGCATTCTTTTCTTCATCTTGAGTTATCTCTCATACCCATGGTGGTCTTCATCCTTCGAGGTGGATCTACTTCTCTTTGAAGCTCTTTCTTCCGTCATGGTGTCTCTGACCCTGGGAGCTTCATATTTTATTGTAGTGAATCTTGAATTGTCATCACTAAGTCTCATTCTTCTCGTAGGAGGTTGTACAGGACCTTCCCTACAATTCAAATGCACCAGCTGCATGGTTAGAACTATTTCGTAAAACATATGCATAACAAAAAATTCTTATGCATCATGCAACTGTTTAGCCAATACAACATTCATCCAAAACTTTCTAGATGCCTTCCATCTCTATCATGACATTATTGAGATTGTGCACTAATCCAATATGTTATCAAGGCGACTTCATTCTATATAAGTAGCAATGGAGAGCACCATGAGCTACTTACCCATCACATGCATATTAGTAGTATACAGTCATTAATGCAAACAATCTATCATGCATAACACATCAACTAAATATAATCAAATGTATAACAAAACAATATCATGAAATGACAATTGAATTCTTATTTTTTATTTGTTTCATGGGTAAACTCCATCTTGATAATTCCGCTTCATCATCTTCTTCATGACATCAAATGATAAGATGGATAAGAGGTTCTTCAAGAATTGAGTTCTTCACATTCCTCATCGCTTGAGGGATCTTCTTTGAATGGTGAGAGCTTGATCTTCAATTGCTCCCATCTTCTTCTTCTCTTCTTATGAGTCGAGCTTCTTCTTCTTCCCAGAGTCAATTGAAAATAATCACTTTCTTCTGGCATACATTCTTTGCATGAATGAATCCCATGATCCTGGGAGACCATTCAAGGTGGATATCAACACTTCTGCGTTCTCCGCTTCTTCTACTACTTCAAGATGTTCTGCATTCTGGATCTTCACATTCTTCAATTGTTTTCTTAAAGCCATATTCTGATTTATGTTCTTATCTTCAAATATCTTGATCAAGGAATCAAACATCTTTGGTGTCTTTTAGGGAAGACACTTGTGGTACAAGTTGATCCGTGATTGAATCAACAATGATCTTCTTGGCCTTGATCAAGTTCTTCTTGTGTAAGGCTTTGAGCCTCATCTCCGTATGGAACTGGAACCTCTCTACTCATGTAGGTGTCCAATTCATTTTCTTCAGAGAGATCAAATACTTCCATGCTTGGAATTTTTCAACTTCACTAAGCTTATCAACAAGCTGATGTGATAGATCACTTTGAAATGAGAACCTCAAATTCAAATAGCAAAAGATTAGATCTTATCGATTTGAGGTGTCTGTCCTGCTTCCGGAGCTGGCTAATCTAGGGTTTGTCAGAGAAACCCTAATTTTAAAAACTTGGAATATTTCAGATCTGATTGGATAGAAATATAGATCTCTTCAAATGGAGCTGTCCAATGTACTCCTTTTCTGAAAACAGTGGAGGAAAGCTCTCGGAATAGGAAGCCCTAGTTTTCCAATTTCTTCTGCAGAAATGCCTGTCATTGCTTCTATTATATATCTGAAATTACAGCTCCTCTATGTCTACAATTTCTCACTGAGGTAACTTAGCATGTCCCTGATCCAAAACCATAGGTTTCATTAGAATTGGTTTCACCAATTGGGATTTATGATTATTTTCCCAAGGTGACCTGTTACAGACTGTTCAGAACAACAAAGTTGTACAGCTTGCCACGTGTCACTATTTCATATTATGGTTCTAAAATTAGGACCAAAGAAAGTACAGTCCATGATATTTCTGGAACATCTTCAGGAATTTAATTTGGACCTCTGTATCCCACGCTATAGCAATTTTCCCCAGGCGTCTTGTTTAGGGATGAATTCTGGAGGAGGCTAGAACCCTAACTTTGACAGATCATATCTCCCATAATATAGCGAATCGGAGCTGAATTTTGGATATAGTGTACATAAGAATTTTATCTTCGGCCTCTGCAATTTTAAGCTCTTGAGCCTTCGCCAATATTGTTATATAGTGAATGTACCGAAACATAGCAGTTTTAGTATTTAGGGTTTTTCTAGCTCGGGGTCAAACTAGGGTTTGACTTTCTCGGAGTTTCACCCAACCAAAAATCTTGATCCAGGTATCTAAAATTCGATTTTGATGAGGAGATAAATCCTATTCCAGGCTCACTCAAAAATTCCTCTTCAGTAAGAAGCCCTAATTTCCCGCACCGAAAACTGAAAATGCTCGGAATCGAATTCCGCTTCGACAGAAAGATGCACCCTTCAATGGAGAGTCAGCCTATCCTTCTTTTGTTGATCGATTGTGGAGAGAGAACCAAAAAGTAAGAATCCCTAGCTTCTATAGCTTGTGAAAGCTGTCCTATTCAGGTTAACTCTGATACCATGTTAAATTTTTATATGCTTAGCTAAAACATCAGTATTTCATTTCATTTCCATAACAAAAGCATATAAACAGGATCATTGAAAGAAACAGTATCACAAGAACAACATAGATTTATCCTGGGAAAACCCTAAAGGGAAAAACCCAGCAAAATATTCCTCAATATAGATGCCCCAAAGAAAAGGTAAAAAGGTAAAACCAACAAGGAGATCAAAAACCTGATCCTCCTCCTTCTCCAGCTACTTCTCTCCTCCACAAGTGCGCTACTCAAGTGAGTGTGTGTGTCTCAAATGAGGAGCACTACACCTCTATTTATATTCATCCGTTCACTTAAGTTAACTCATTTGACATGTAGGCTCGAGTTACACATGTAGGCTCAAGTAACCACACTGGGGTGCTAATGACCCACCTTTACAATTAGAAGGGACTACCTCATGACTCTTATTAGTTCTTCTGATTAGGAGCATCAGGGTACAATGTAATACAAGTGGTTCTCCCGGTAGGACCATCGGGGACCACAAAAAGATACATATAGAATATTCTTTGAAGTTACAATATTTCAACATTACTTAGCATTCTGCTAACTCAATGGATTGTTGGTTCTTACAGGTTCAGCAAGTAAGCGTTTGATCAAGTAGGAGTTTATTTTGAACTAAGTCAAGAAGTACTTCTTTAGCATGATAAGATGCTAGTATATAAATTGATTATTAAATGCAATACTCTAATGAGGTAAAGTAAATTCCTTCATTGTTTTGGATCTATGACAGTGTTTCAAATTAAGCCATAATGAATTTTATCCTTATCATAATTAATGTTATTTACAAGAATGAGTTCCTTCAAGGTTTCCTTCTGTTGTGAAGATTATAGTACCCAGTCAATTATAGATTCTTACAGTGAGCATGGAGCTCAAGATCTTGTCACTAGTACAAAATGAGGAATTAGCTACTACGTGACTAAAAATTCTAGTCACCACAGGTTTTTTAAGTGATTTACTACTAAATATGAGCAATTTTGATTGACCCAACTATAAATGACTAAAATTAATGACTAATTTAGTCACCAGTTAACAAACATGACTAGATAATAAATGACAAAGTTAAAAATGACTAACATAAACGACTAATTTAGTCACGGCATAAAAAATGACTAACTAGAAGAATATGAACTAGTCATTTATGTTAGTTTTTTTTTATTGCCACTCCAACAATGGAAAATTGCAATTTTGGTGATGAAGTGTTACAATTTACTAAATTTTGACACTACATATAGATTCTCTCTAGATCCATCTGCGGTGTTAAAATTTAGTAAATTGTAACTTTGTAGATGGATTTGTGTCACAAAGGGATTCTGATGAATTAATCCTAATTAACATAACCCATAAGTTAATTTGTGCAGGATAAGTACAAGAACATGCTAACCATATTGCTTATACGTTCAATATCCCCGGCCATTTGTGTACCTTATAAGATTAATAAAGTGAGATCTAGACCACCCAAGTTAGACCTAATACTACAGTATAATGCTTATTTCGGGGAGGCTATAGATATGTTTGATGACATATCAATACGAGACTAATCAATTAATATCGATGATAGACATAAATAGAAAACATCTACTACAACGGATCACGTCTAGACATCTATGGAGGTAAATATCGCTTGCAAGGTACATTTGCTTAGAAAACTCTATCTACAAATCCACAAAATATATTAATATATTACATACTATATAGTTACAAAACTTACAATATATAAATTATAAACCATATATATAACACAAAACAACGTAAAAATAAACAAAATAGTCCCAACACACATATATTGTAAAACATACATATAAAATAAAACTTATAATACAATATAAAATAAACAAAATCTATATAATATATCATATACAATAACCTTAATACAATCATAATGCAACCCAATGTAAACTAATATAATGATCATTGGAATATGACCATAATACCTCCAGCTATGGGTTAAAATTGACGCCTGTATGCCCTTTTTTCCATTTTTTATGAGTTAAATACAGGTCCATTTGGAAAAAACACGTAAACCGCGAAGTTTATTTAATTTTGGAAGTCGTCCATTTGACGACCACCCTTAATCATTGCCAGTATTGAAATTATATATATATATATATACAGTCTAGAGTTTGGTATATGGAGTGACTATACTACTTCGGATTGGTGACTCGGTAGGCTGACTTTCTAAGTTATTATGGCTAGCTGAGAAGTTGTTTGATTTTAATTAATGCATGGGGGGTAGTTAATAAATTTTTTAATGTTTAAAATTGTATTTGGTAGATGATTTTATTATGCAAACTCTAGATCCATCCATTCCAATATTCCGTCTTCATCGTAAGTAGTGATCAAATTTGAAGGATGGGTCTTAATTTTAATTGGAAGGGTATTTATTCTTGGAGCCCTTCAAATATGAAGGGAAATATACATAATTGTACTTCAATTGACAAGTATAAATTAACTAAACCCTTTCACCCAAAAAAATGCCAAAAAAATATCGTTCTTTCAATTTTTTACAATGTTTAACATTTGAGCACCCCTTAATATTTACATGAAAAGTGATATATTTTCAATAAAAATTATTTTGAACACATTAAATTGTAATATGTGTATCATTAATTTTACAGGTCAATAATATAGCAACTATTCTATTGTATTTTTTCAAGTTGGAGCACACCGGCATTATACAAAAATTCTACCTAGACTATGTCATAACCATATTGGGGCACCCACCTGCAATCCAAGCTTGAGAGATGTAAAAATGACATGGATTGGGCACCTAAGAAAAAATAATACAAAATTATGAAAATATTAAAAAAAATTCCTACATACCAAGCAACTTAGCAACATACCAAGCAAGTTAGCAAATCTAGCATAACTGGGGTTAGGCCATCAAATATTTGTGTTCAACACTTGTCGTGAAAGCATACATGTATGGGATGTAGGGGAAATCGAATCAAGACTAAGTCGATTGAATCCTTGCAACTCACTGCATGTCTGAGTCTCAACAATCCTCCTTTTAAATTGAACTAAAATAGAAAAAGAAGTTTATTAATGGTCGAGATTTGAGAAAGTTCTAGGTGTGAGTAATTAAGGGCTCGAGGCTCTAAAATTAGTTGTGTTTTGTACCAATACATGATTAAGTGAATAGACAATCACGGCTAGGAATTTAAGTTATTTAATGCAAACAATTAATGTGTATACCTCTATGTCGAAACCGTTTTCCATGCTTAAGCAGGCCACTACCCTCTTTATTGTCTTACCAAATGGCATGATAATGAGGAAGAAGACCTAAAATTATGGACTTCACCTTCAAAGAATGCTTTGCAATCACATTGGTAAGGAGTGATAAGAAGATCACAACAAT
>LPNX010880269.1:5611-19113 GCA_001517045.1 Pseudotsuga menziesii | reverse complement strand
TAAAAAAAGCAAAAGCAATTTTATTAAAGTTGTTTGTGCTTAATCGATAGAGTCAAAAGGAAAGATACTTCCATGCCTTATGGGATAATGCAAAGGTGAATGTGTGTCTTCCATTTTATTCCTTAAAGGTTAAATGGTTGTTTCTTTGAATTTTGAATTAAATTTTTTTTTTTAAATTGCAAATTTTAAATTTAAAAATTTAATTGATTAAATAATTATTAATTATGAAATTGTTAATATATGTAAATTAATTAAAAGTTGTTAATTTTTGTTAGTTTATTTAGTTAAAGGATCGGTATTTATTTAGGGGAACCTAGATTTAAATGAAGGTTGGTGTGGCAAGAAAATTTAGATTGAAATAGGTTGATTTTTTCAACACAATTTTGAAAAATATATCTTGGAAATTTTCAAAATCCATGAGTGGGCCTAATGGTTAAGAGCATGTGTTTCCTCTTAGGAGGTCATGGGTTCAAATCCAGAGTGGGGTAGTGTATGTACACCTCTGTAGACTTTAGCAGTTAAATCGCTGCGCAGAGGGGGGTCCCTTGTCCCACAAACAAGGGGGTCTCATACACCAATTTGGTGTCTCGCTTGGTGGTGACCTTAAAAATATATTATTATTATTATTATTATTATAACTATCAAAATTAAAAGTTGGAAAATATATTAAAAATTATATATAGTATAAGTACAATCTATATACTCTACCTAGTTGCATGTTTGGGTCATGTTATTATTATTCCATAGAAATTTATTTATCACAATAATCTAAGTTAAGGTTCAATCACTACATTATGTGTCTTGTGTTGAATATTCTATAATATTTTACATATTTGATATAATGACTAATTTTGCATGTCCAAATTGTGGTCATGGATTTAGTTAATATTTGAACGACAAAAGATGGTGGATTACACATAAACATGAATAAAGATAAAATTGTTTTGGTAATCTTCTAAACTATCACCTTAATCTAGGATGAAAATCAATTTCCAGACAAAAGATGGTGGATTACACATAAACATGAATAAAGATAAAATTGTTTTGATAATCTTCTAAATTATCACCTTGATCTAGGATGAAAATCAATTTCCAATTTATAATGAATAGTATGTATAACTTTGATGTAAGATGAAAGTTGAGGATAAATGGGCATTACATAATGATGATATTTTATGGGTACTATAATTAAATATAATTTAAATGAAAATATAAAAGGTTTTTTTGGTAAGTGAAAGAAGTATTAGTTATAAAAAAATAATATTTTTTTTAAGTTAAAATAGTTTTAGTTATAGAATTCAAATTATATATTAACTTAATAGTACGATTAGAATAACAATTGCAAATTAAAAACAAAAAATATTGATCTAAATAATTCCAAAAATTCTCATTATACACAAATTACAAATAATCATATTAATGTTTATGTAAAATTATTATTCTACAAAAATTATAAATATTTATATTTATAAAAGCTGTTAATTAAAAAATAGAATAAATAAATTATCGTATACATTTTATATATGATTATTGTCTTTTTTTTATAGGGATTATGTTTAGAAATCTCATAGATCATTAAAATGTAGAGGTTAGATGGCCCATCATTTCATAAGTAAGGTAAATTATAAGTAAGGTAAATTTTTATTTTTATAAGTAAGGTAAATTTTTATTTTTATTTTTATTTTTATAAGTAAGGTAAGTAAGGTAAATTATAAGTAAGGTAAATTTTTATTTTTATAAGTAAGGTAAATTTTTATTTTTATATCAATAATTTTGAATTAATAAAATTATATACATGATATTTTAACATTATACAATTTAGTTCTAATAAAGATATTTACAAATTTTGAAACCTATTTTTATATATAAAAATAACAATTTACTCAAAAATATAATTTTAGCAAAAAAAATTAATAATATCAAATAGAAAAAACCTATAAATCATAAAAATATTTAAAAAGTTTAATAATTTTTATTTTATAATTAAAATAAAATTTAAAATAAATTAATATTACCTTGAATTTACTTAATCTGAAACAATTAAAATTTATCGTACCCATCTCAAAGGAAAATTTGATTGTTCTAAATCACGATTCCATTCTTATAGGGTGTACTCATCAAACCATAACAGCGGCCATGAAGCATCTATTTCAATAATTTAAATCCAAGAAAAGAAAAAGAAAAAATCCTAGTTGGTGTACTCTCTTTCTTCATAAAAAGTTTTTATAAAGAAGTATAAATAAATATGAAATCATAAAGTAAAGCTAAAAAATTATAGTAATTTTTAAGGGTGAAATTTTGCCAAATTGATTATTTTTAGGATTTTTTCAAAAAAAAAATTCTTTAATTGGTCATTTTTAGTTTTTAATATCCCTTATTTACATAAAATATGTTTTTTTATCATAATATTCGTCAAAATTTACACCTTTCAGTGTTAATTGTATATTCCATATTTAATATTAGTCTACCTATGTATAAACATGTTTTTCTCATGTTTTAGTCCTAAACCTATTTTGACCTTCCCTTGTGGTTTTTTTGATGGGGCTGCAGCAGATATATTAGTGGCTCGGGATTTGTTATCTATTTAAATCAACATCACTATTTCTGTTTCTCCATTGGTAGTGGACTTGGTACAAATACAAGAGCTGAGTTATTGGCTTCTTGGGCTGTTCTCAGAGTAAGCCAGATGATGGGTATCCCAATTCAGTTGATTTTTGGTGACTCCTTGGTTATAATTTCTTGGCTCAATCGATCGTCGGCACTTGATGTTCCTTCTCTGATGCATTGGTGCAAAGATATAAGAAATTTGCTTCTTTTGGCCCCTCAGGTGATCTTCAAGCACATTTTCCGAGAGCATAACTCTCTGGCAGATGGACTCTCAAAGAAGGCCCTGAATTTGGATTTGGGTCATGGTTTTTTCTCTAAATATTTGGATGGCAAGGTCATAAATGAGGACCACTTTGTTTTATTTTAGCTACTGAGTTTTTCAGCGTATTTGGCCATCAGCAAAATGTGCATTTTTTATGTTTTTGTCATGGTTAGAGTCCTCTCTGCTAGCAAGTTTTGCTCCTGGATTATTTGATTGTTGACCACCTTCGATTTCTATCAGCATTTCTGACCTGTTAATGTGGGGATGATGAGTAAAGTCTGCCATGATCAGACTTTTGTTTCTTCTATCTTGGATGATGCAGTATGCTTTGATCATTTCTGTTATTATTGTGCTGCTCTGACTGTTGTCTCTGCTGATTGCTGAATGCTCAGTCATTGACGCTATGTAAAAGATGTCTTTTGATTCTAATCGAATAACAAAGACTGGTATTTTTTCTTCTGATAAAAATAAAAAATAAAAAAAAATAAAAAATAAAAAAAACATGTTTTTCTCAATGAAAAACAATGGCCTAAAATACTATATTAAATATAATATTAAATTCCTTAAAAAATAACCTATAAAAAATAAAAGAATCAAAGCAAATTTAATGATGTTACAATCAAAGTCCAACTTTCGTCACCAATTAATTTTGGATGAATTTTCCAATTTTTTTGTAAAGTAGAACCAAACAAAACTTTAACCATAATACGACCAACTTATAACTTTATTTTTTTGGTGTGTTTGTAATGTATTACATGATAATTAAAAATATTAATAACAAATTATATATTTCAACATCAATTTTTATCAAAGTAATTTAATATAAATTTTAAATAAAAATCATATATACATAAAAATTTTGTTACTTCAATAAAATTTCATCGTCAAAGATTAATCGAAATTAAAAACGAGCATATTTTAATATTTTTATTCTATATTAATTTTTTTACGGCTGTATGGTAACGAATTTCACACGGCTAACCATTTCTGGTGCGTTGAAATTTAGAGAAGAATTAAATCATTCTTAAATGGTTTTTTTTTTTTCTCAGCAGAAAAAATTCCAGTCCTTGCTATTCATTGAGAATCAAAGGGCATCGTATACATCACAGCCTTGCAAAAAAGGCTTCCAGGCTATGAATAAGATAATGGGGATCCCACTACGCACCAAACAATCTTCACATGAGTGAAAGATATAGGGGGGTCAGAACACCTCCAAATATAGAAAAACAGGATGTGAGAGATCACAAGTATACAAAATCTTAGTGAAAAAAATACCATAAGACAGATCAACACATATCTAAGTTCTGAAACAGTGGGCTATGACAATCAATCCTATAAATCAGTGAGCATGATCAGTAGGCTAATAGTCTCCTCCCAGTTAGCTCAGGGTCTTGCTAGACAAGAAAAATATAAACCATGCCAAAAAAGAAAGGGGACTGAGTCTCGGCACAAGACTTTAAAAAGTCGAAAATTTCCATGATCCGTGATCATGCCATTCATAAATTCAGAAAAGAACCCAATACCAGGATCCAACACAAGAGCTTTCTTAGAGAGACAATCAGCCTGCTGATTATGCTCACGATAAATATGATTGAGAGTTAGAGGCGAAAAGAGTTGAATGAGAGATCTGATATCCTTGCACCAATGACTCAGATTGGGTGAGTCCAAGGATGAAATCCTGTTAGCCCAGTTGATGATGACAAGAGAGTCACCATATATAGTATGCAGAGGGATCCCCATAATCTTAGACACAGCAAGAAGAGCCCAAAGAGCAAGGAGCTCAACTCTGGTATTTGTGCTAGAGCCACAACCTAGAGAGAAAGCAAGGAAATGTAAGTCGGTTAGGTGTAGAACAAAGCCTGCTCCTCCAAGGTCTTTGGCAGCTGCCCCATTAAAGAATCTACATGGATAAGATAACTAAGGACTGGGACCAATCATTCTGATCTTTTGCTTTTGCTTTGGAGCTGGATACAATAAACAGAGAGCTTTAACCTTATGAAGAATGTCTGTCATAGAAAACAATTTATTATCGAATAGACAGTTGTTTTTCATTTTCCACAAACTCCAGAAGATGAAGAGAGGCAGATAGCTACTGGCTGAGTGGATCGAGATGCTTTTGTACCATAGTTCCAGAAATGTCCTTATTGAGCATTTTTTAATAAAAGGAAGACCCGACTGCTCAATAAAAACAGAGAAGACCCTTTTAGAAACAGTGCATTCTAAGAACAGATGGTGGATTGTATCTTCATTCATTCTATAGAGAATACAAATACTAGGACCATGCCAGCCTCTTTTTTGTAAATTGTCCCAAGTTAGAACTCAATTCATGACCACTAGCCAGATGAAACAACGTATTTTTGCAGGGATATTACAAGTCCAAAGTATATCCTGAACCATTGAAAGATCTGGGGACGATTTATGACAACGCTGAGCAATGAGATCGTATCCCTGTGCTGCAGAAATATCACCTGCATACTTCAAATATGTCCAAATGGTGAGTCTATTTGTGAAGATAGTCTAACTCTACCAAATTCAAGCCCTGATATAAACTTGTTCCACAAGAGCCTCCAATCGCATCCCAGATCCAAGTCTTCTGCTGTAAACCAATAACTTTTGCCCCCAAGAGAGAAGTTACGTGCCTGAGCCAGAGTAACAATGTCATAATCCTCTAAATACTCACGGAGATCCTGAGGAAGGACCACAAGATTTTCAGTACCCATAATCGGATCTATGCCAACCCGAATATCTTCACCATTCCCAACTTGCCAAGCAAGACCACATCCAATCCAGGATAGAGTTTGCATAAATCCTTTCCAGATCACAGAAGCATTATTTATTGTGAAATTTTTACTACGAAGCCAAGAAGCCACAGAGAGTTGACTCATATGCATTCTCTAATTTAAATTTGACCTTCAACTCTCCACTAGAAATATGTATAATGCTTTACACTTTTATCCATATAACATTATAATTAAGCCCACGCGAATTGACTCTTGTTCTATAATTGGGGTAATTATTACTCAACTAACTTGTCCTCACTCCGATTATATATCCTCATTATTTAAATAATATTAAATAACATATTATATACCAAAAATAAAAAATTAAAATGTTAGCATGTTACATATCAATTTTGTAAAAATATTGTAAATTCCTACCTTACTCTTTTGTAAAAATATTCCGAAGTCCCACCTTGAAATAGTGCCCCCCCGGCCTAAGAAAAAAAAAGCATAATGTATTCCCATTTGCAATATCATGGGCATATAGTTACTTACAAGGCTACATTTTTTTTATAGATATTGTTAATGTATTTAATTTTATTAATTATTTTACGGATATAAACACATCATGAAAAATATAACCACCATATAATAATCCTCATTAAATGAACTTTGACTTTAAACTTTACACTAAAATTATCTACAATATTTTATATTATTTATCTATACTTTATACTGTGTATATATATATTTTTTCATACAGAAAGACAACCTTATATTAAAAAAAAGTTGTGTTAAATATACAGTATTTACAAAAGCAAAAAGAGATTACCACATGTACCAACATAGTATCAAAATGATCATACAAACTATCAACAATATCCCAATATCCACATATTTATTTACTCAAGTTGTCCTTAGACAAAAAAAACTAGAGCGAGTCACCCACAGTTGTCATCACAAAGGCTAAACTGCCACAACAAACTTAAAAGTTTATCCGCCACCGATCATACAGCGAAAACAAAAAGAAAACAAAGATAGGGACCCAAAGAAAAGGTAGAACAGAGTCCGAAAGAGCTAAAAAACTTCAAAACTCCTTCTTGTGACACAGAGTTACCAACAAATTCTTTCCAATAGATCGATCCCAGAGGCATCCCTACAACTTGCTGCGACAGTGAGTCTGCCTGAGTATTATACTCCCGAAAGACATGAGAAAACTGAAGGGACGGACTCAAGTCCAAAAGCCCATGAACCCGACGAGTCTAGTGGTGAACATAAAGAGACTGAAAAGACTAACGATGGAGAGCCCATTCAGTAACCACTTTGGAATCACCCAAAACACGCTAAAGAACAATCCCACGAAGAAAGGAAAACTGAAGGAGACCCCATAGTGCCAAAAGCTCTGCCCAGTTATTTGTACCCTGACCAACACCCAAAAAGAGATGATAGCTCATATCACCCATCAGCTTGATATACATACCCGCACCACAAAGACCAACAGATGCTACCCCATCGAAAAAACCCACCACCTCAAAATCCGAGAATGAAGGGAAATAGAGAGCCCGAGTGCGTCTACATGAAGGAGGACCCATAGCATAAGAACTCTGCGAGAGAATCTTCGAAATCATGCCATCCATGAAAGGCACAGACCCATGAAATAGCAGCCCTTTCTGGGCTATCCAAATCTCCCACAATAAGTTCATCGCCAACTCAATAGAAACCACACGATGAGCGGACGCATGCACTAGAAAATCCAAAAAAGTGTTGAAATCCCGGGACCACAAAAAATTCAAGCCATCACATATACCCCTCCAAAGATAAGAAACAAACAAACAGTCACAGAATAAATGGTCTACAGATTCAAGAGCCATCGCACACAAGACACATCTGCTAGACCCTTGATAGCCACAACGTTGAAGGCTGTCCCAAGTAAGAATTTTCTGATTGATTAGAAGCCAAGTAAAACACTTCACTTTCTGAGGAGCCTTAGATTTCCAGATGACCTCGAACCACCACTCCGGTTGTTTATGATACATATGAGCAAGGATGGATTCATATACCATATTGGCTTTAACAAACCCTGAATGATTGTCACTAGACCACACCAAAAGATCAGGATCATCAGTAAGCATAATGCACAAACCCATTATACTGTCAACATATTCATCCCATTCGATCGCACACTGACTAAGTAATCCCAACGAGGATGCAGAAGACTAGAGCCTAGAAGGAGTTTCATTCCCCACATAAGCCTGGCAAAGCACAGAGATATTTTTCTCATTCAGAGACTGAAGGAGGGTACTAGACAACTTCCACTTATTGATCCCGACAATCGAATCGACACACATTAATATTATTACCATGACCAACCTTCCACTTTAAACAATGAAGGATGCATGGGAGATCCAAGCATAAACTACTCCAAACCATTGAGGGGCTAGAGGATTTGAAGCTACCAGCAATGAGCCATGAAGATAGTGGAATACGCTTCATGTATTTAGCACTGATGATGTGCCCCCATAAACCAGTTCTAGAAAGACCTCACCATAAAATTTTAGCATAGAGAGACAAATTAAAAATACCAAGCTGCTTGAAGCCCCATCCACCCCATGAAATAGGCGGAGAAAAAAAGCTCCAATTTACCAGATGAAATCTAAAATTCTCACTCGTCCCCCTCCATAGAAAGTGGAAGAATAACCGCCTCAAAAAAAACAAAATACCACTTGGAACACGGAACAATAAGAACCAATAAACTGGAATAGCTTGCAGCATAGAGGGGATCAAAGTATTTCGGCCACCCAATGAAAGCCACTTGGACAACCACCTGCTAATGTGTCTTTGGACCTTCCTAACCAACCAAAGCCAATCCAACCTCAAATAACAATTTGGTTTTAAATAGAACCCCAGGTAGGAAACCCCAACATCCAAAGACTCACCTTTAATAAGAAAAAGCTCAAAAATGCGAACCAACAGATTCTCCTCCAAACCCCAAAAACGGAAACAGGACTTTGAAGGACTAAAGGTCATACCGGAAGCTTTACAAAACAAGTCAGATAGTCCTTTAATATTCAACCATTCAGCAAAATCACCTCTCCCAAAAATCACAACATCATCAACAAAAAGGGTATATGGGTAAGAAAGATAGAACCAGTAATCTTCACACCTTTGATTGCACCCTTCTCCTTTGCATCGTGAAGAAGTAGACTAAGACCCCCAATGACAAGCAGGAACAGATACGGCGAGAGTGGGCACCCTTGTCAAATACCCCTCGACCCTTTGAAAAAAGCAGAACGGGACCCATTGATAAGAATCGCGAAGGATGCAGAATTCACACAAGACATAATCCATTGCATAACCTTCAAAGGCATACCAATCTAAACCAGAATCAAACAGAGAAAGGAAAGGTCAACCTTGCCATCTGCCTTTTCGAGATCCAACTTAAGAATTAACGCTGGCAATTTCTTTTGTTTTATCCAGTGCATAGTCTCTTGAACAATCCCTGTTGCATCCATAATCTAACAACCCAGGAGGAATCCAAATTACTCCGACGAAATGAACTTCCCCAGGATGTCCTTCAGTCGGTCCAAATAATCTTGGTTATAAGCTTGTAGAGAAGATTACACAAAGCAATAGGTCTATATTCACCAAAATTAGATGGATGATCAACTTTAGGGATCAGAGTAAGGTAGGTCGTATTAAGATTCTCTAGAATAATGCCCGACACCCTGGTCTCTTCAATAGCTTCCACAATTTCATCACCCATGATATCAAAGAAATGAATTCAGAACTTTGCAGACAAGCCGTCGGGACCTGGGCTTTTGTTGAAAAAGCTTTCAGGGATCTCTCAACCTCCAAAATATCGATAAGACCACCAATCGAAAGACCCGCCTCCTTGTTTACAAAGGAAGGCATGTTTTTTAGTACAACAAGCTGATCAATAATGTTGTTAGGTTTTGGGTCCTTATATAAATTGGAGAAGAAGGACAAAACACCCCATTTAATAGAATCCTGATCAGACACCAGATTACCAGAAGCATCCAAAGAATCCCATATAGCATTATTTATACATCGCCGATTAGCAACATGATGGAAAAACTTAGTGTTCCCATCACCAACAACCAACCACACAACATGACTCTTCAGTCGGGTAAGTTTCTTCCTTTTGTCTCGGAATCAAGGACTTCTGAGAATATAATGCTTTAATTCTTTCCTTATTTATCGGACAGAAGAGGTCATGAACCGACTCATTCTCAGCCAAGTGGATTTCTTTTTCAATGGAGGACATTAACTCATCATTATTTAGCTTGGATTCCATTTCCTAAGATCTAATCACTGGACAAAGCTTCTCTTGTTTGAACAAAACGGCCTTTAAAGGCGATAAGTGTGCAGGCACCTCAGAATGAAGCAATGCCCATTGGGATTTTATCAGAGCATTACAATCCTCCACCTTAATCCAGGTCAAATTGAACTTAAAAGGATACTGGGTCTTCACTTTATCAAATTCCAACTGAAGAATAATCGCTTTATGATCAGAAGTACCAGTAGCATAATTCTAGCTACGATATCGATTGAAATCTGCACATAGAGACTCAGACATAAAAAACAGATCAAGGCGTTTGGCAATACTAGCCCCACCGCAATGCCCATTAGACCAAGTCGATGACAATAACATCGGGGCTATGTCCAGCAAATCCACATTATCAAATAAATCATGAAAAAAGTCAGACAGAGGGTCGACCGCCTGCCCCGAACCCCATACCTCCTCCACAGACCAAGTAAAAATTAGATCCTCAGCCAAAATTAGATTAGGTAGAGCAAGAATACCAGATAACTGAACTCTTTCCCAAAAGGATCCACGGAGGGAGTAAGGACCATAAACATTTAATAAGTGGATGACAGTCCCATAACCCTTCAGCCTACCCCTGAGAAGCAGACCTACACATGTATGATAGGCTCAAATATTGGACATCAAAGGATTCCAGGAAACCAGAATTTCCCCAGAGTTCCCACAAGAGTCTGATGCACTAACCAACCACCACGGCCTCAATTGCAGAAAAAAGGAGCAAGCATTAGAACCACCCAACATAGTTTCTTATAAAAATACCACAGATGAACACACAAAATCGAGTAGACGTTTAAAAAAAAATTCAAATTAAAAAAAATTCTTAAAAAAAAATTCAAATTCAAATTAATGTTAAACATTAATGTTAAAAAAATTCAAATTAATGTTAAACATTACAAAAATAAATATATGTTTTTTTAAATTGTTAATTTATAAAACATTTTATTGGCCAATCAAATGTTGATGTTTGAATTGTGAATTGTGCCTTAGTGTTACATATATAGCATTGGGTACTAGATTTTGGACCGAGCAGGATAATAGATTTTGGGTACTAGATTTTGGACCAAGAGCAGGATAATATATAGCATAGCATTGGGTACTAGATTTTGGACCAAGAGCAGGATAATATTTTCGTAAATTCTTCCATTAAAAGCATAATAAATGAAGGCGTCGTTGATACTAGATTTTAGACCAAGAGCAGATAATATTTTCGTAAATTCTTCCATTAAAAGCATAATAAATGAAGGCGTCGTTGATACTAGTAATTATCATGTCGAAATCTCACACATGCATTGAATTTCACTACTTGTACAACTAGCCTCGGATACAATGCAATTCAATGGGGAAGAAGAAGGTTGATGGCCCTCCTGCCTCCTTTTTGTGCAATCCCTTGTACACATTTGTTCATGTCCCAAAATCCGCATTTTAACCATTTCATTACGGCGAAAAATACATATTATGCTGTGTAGCAATTAATGCGACGGCGGTCGTACTGTCCGCCATTGGATCCTTTCCAAAGTAAGATCCGACAGCGGACAGTGCGACCGCCGTCGCATTAAATGCTACACTGCATAATATGTATTTGGCGCCTTTCATTACTGTGTGAAATGTTCCACATGCCCTAACGCGGGTAATTAATGCAACACATCGTAGCCTCACAATCAAGAAGACTTTTCTTCCTTCCTCCATGAATTATAGTCATCGTATCGTGATACCCATCATTGAATTATTGTTGTGTTAGCTGTGTTCACAATCAACAAGACTTTTCTTCCTTCATGAATTATAGTCATCGTATCGTGATACCCATCATTGAATTATTGTTGTGTTAGCTGTGTGTTTGAGTGAATGATTAATTCAGTTTCACATGGAGGAATGGAAGACTAATATTTGATCAGAGTAGACATGGGTCTTGTAAGCTGGTGAAGGTTTGAGTGAGAAATTTGTGCAAGAGTGGGAACATACCTTGATTTTGTAGTGTTGAGTGAGGAGGAGAAGATGAAGTTGAGCAATGGTGACCTGGTGGAGGTGTCCAGCGATGAAGAGGGGTTTAGAGGGGTCTGTTTTTGTGCATGACTTGTAAAAAAATAGGGGGTAGGGTACTTGGTGGAGTACATAGACCCTATGAACGATGAGGATGACACAAAACAACTAAGGGAAAGAGTAGATGAGCTTCACATAAGGCTAAGCCCTCTGGAGCAGAGTAAAGATCAGTTTATTATGTATGAGGAAGTTGATGCATATAAGAATGATGGGTGTGGTCACGAAGGTCCTTAACAATCACACGTATATAATATACTTCTTACAAACAAAAGAAGAGATGATATTTAATCATGCCAAACTATGCCCCCACCTCGAATTCATAGATAACAAATGGGTTGAAGCTTCCAAGGTATTCACATTACTTATCTTCTTTCACTTCACGAGAATTGGTAGTGTTTTTTTAATGAATGACAAGATTTTTTCCCTTGTCTTAGTCGTCAAATGGATATTTAAGTGCTTTTAAGTTTGTTTTTTTCCCATTGTTTTCTGATTTTTCTGTAATGTTTATCTCTTATTTCTTCCGTTGTCTAGGATACCCTATTCATGTCCGAAGATTTTTTTTTATTGAACACATTAGGTCCAAGTATCTTGTTCTAGGTTGGCATACGTTTAGGTTTGTCCGTGGACTTTTAAGTGGATTTTACTGTGTTGGGACCTCTGTCAATGAGGACGCTGAGGTTCAAATGTTTTCCTTTATAACGGCTATTATTGGTAATCTAGCCAGTGTTATAGATAGGATATTGTTCCTGAGTTGTGAATATTAGACAGGGCAGCAATCAAGGGGTTGGTTAAGGCTGAGTTTAATGATTGTCACAATGTTTTATCTGTCATCTTAAATTCCCTAGAGACCTTAAAGTTCTTGAGAACACTAAATGAGGAATTTTTACTTTTATTAGAAGTGCAAGTGTTCTAGAATGACTGAGCATGCTCCAGTTTTATTGATATTATACTACATTCCTTGGTTATTCTAGCTAATAACCAACATTAATGGGCGTTGATTATATTTTGCTTTGAATTCCTCTTCTTTCTCCTTGGTTGATTCGCTTTTAAATTTATAGAGTTAGGGATCAATGGATGCCTCGTATATTTTAGATGCCCATGTTCTACTATGACTTGGGTGATATGCATAAGCATCAAGGCTAACAAGTAACATCCCACTCTTCCAATGGTGTGGAGTTTTCTTGAAACTAGTCGCTTTGTGGTGCTAGGAAAGTGTATGAATACAATCTCTTGCAAAAAAATGTAAAACTGTTGGTCAAATTCTAGAAATAAGGCACACCTTAGTTAAAAAGGCTTCAACTCAATGGAACCCAAGATAAATCACTTTCTGCAATGTGTAGAATTCACGACTGAACAAACGTTTCCTATGACATCTCAGAAGAAAGCAAAATTGATGAATACCCAAGTTGGGCAGTTAGGACTTTTGATGTAAGGTATAGCTTATTGTTAATTGTTAAAATACCAAAAAACATTTACATCATTGAAACACAACTCCTAGTTCCAATTTTATTTTGGGAATATATCAAATGTT
>LPNX010880253.1:121232-187540 GCA_001517045.1 Pseudotsuga menziesii | reverse complement strand
ATATTTATATTGTGTATCAATCTTGTGCTTTCGTGTGTATCTTTGTATCTTGTCATCTTGATTGTTTATAGTTAAAGTTTTCAAACTCCTAAAATAACAGATTCGATACAACATCATTACACTAAGAAATCATCCTTAGTAACTTAATAGGGTCTACCCCCCTTGGCTTCGTTAGGAGTTGAGCCTAAACAGAGGAGTCAAGAACAAGGTGACAGCCTTGACTCGAGACTTGCCCCCAAGGACACACCGAGTGGCTTGAAGATTTCTGCCACGTGATCCAGGTGTGTGAAAAGGCGGCAACAATAGTACCGTGGCGAAGCTCGACCTCCGCATACCAGTTCTTTGCTATAGGTTCTAGGGTGTGCGCAAACCTATGTACCCATTATTCATGAGGTACATGCTTCCATGCTTCGTAGCATTGCTCCAAATGTCCCTGAAGACTAGTCTTACCATTAAACCTAGTTCGCACCTCCTGAGGTTGGTCCATGAATCTTAGGAAAAGGGACTTCTGGCACGCTTCCCAACTATGAATGTACTTTTTGTGACCATTCCACCATCTGGCTACTATGGCTCTGAATGCTAAATCTAGAGTCTCCATTTTCTGTGAGTCCGGTACCTACTCTGAGAATTGCACAATAAACTCTTTTGGGTCTGTCGAACCATCAAAAATAGGTAAGGTTCTTGTCTGTCAACTAAGCCATCTGAGAGACTTGGTAATTCTTGCACATCGATGTCCATGTAGCTCATACAGTCTATTCTGCCAATTCTATAGGCCATCATTTGAATCCATCATGCAGGAGATATCACACTACCAATCCATGATACCTTCGGTAGTAGGATCAACATAATCTTCTTCCTTCGCTGTGATATTGTAGATATGGTCCAAAACATCCTGGTCTTCATCTCTTACTGGCTCAATGTATCTCTCTCCTTGAGAAGGATCCATTGGTACTATGACTCTCAGTCCTTTCCCTTCGAAAGTCATCTGCCTCTTCTTCAGGTTGATTACTGCATCATTATCTATTGCCCATTCAATGCCTAGCAGTGCTGGATAGGGGTTGCTGTCATCAATGATTTCAATTACCTCAAAGTCTGCTAAGGTACTGACTCCATCAATATCTACTGATACGCTAGGGAGTCTTCCTAGGGGCACAATCTTCTACTGATTTGCTAATCTCAACTATATAGGGGACCATTCCTGAGTAGGTTTTCCCATTTGTTCCCATGTATTCTTAGTTAAGACATTTACTTCTGATCCTAGGTCCAAGATGACATCAGTCATGTCATATTCTCCTATCTGAGCAGTCAATCTCATCTCTCTGCTAGTTCTTCTAACTCTATGAACAATTTTTCCTTACCAGGACTTTGCTAAGGTTTGTAAGAAGCAATAACTTTATGCAACTCATTTAAAGCATTCTGATTTCTTAAGAGCTTCATACAACTCTTTAAAAATGAGGACAGTGTACTTACTTTATCCATCAAAGCTGCTTGTAGTTGCGACTGCTACTGAGGTTTTTGCGCAGGTGCTACTGATGTGTTGGGGTCAGCAAAGTCTCTCTTGGATTCCATAAATGTATATTTTTCTCTTTCGACATCAAATGCTGGGATTTTTTATGGGGCCTTACGAACCCAAGCCTCGGCAAGCTGTTTCTCCTTGTTCTGCACTTCTGTCGTAGCTCCACTCCTGGTAACAACATGAATGGCTGGGACAGGTCGTTTCTCCATAGCAATCAGCTAAATATTATGAGTAGGGGCACTATTTCTGTCTTGAATCTTGGCTATCAGCTGCGGGCATTGCTCAATCACATGGTCGACAGCTTTGCAATATCGACATGTCGTAGTTGGGTTTCGACAGTCTCTAGCTAGATGTCCTTCCTGGTTACAGTTATAGCACACAACCTGGCCTTGTCCTTTGCTAGCCATACCACCATGACCATGACCTCCAAAATTTTTGCAACCTGATGTACTACCACAGTAACCATATCCATCATTTCCTTGGCCATCGTTTCATACCTGATAAGCATCATAAGTTCATTCTCTCATGAGGTCAAAGCTGCAACACTCATCTTCGTTGTGTCCCACTAACTTATAGAACTTGTAATAAGGGTTCTTAGGGACTTTCACATACCGCTGCAAAAGATAGCAGTCTTCAATTCAATGCTGGCCAGTTGTCCTACAGATCTCACAATATAGAACACTAGGGTTGAATGGGTTTGGTGCACCATAATTCAAGAAATTTCTTACCACGGGACACTGTTCCTTGTCGTGACCCTCTATCCGACATCGTGTACACCAAACCTCTTCGCGACTATCTTTCCCTTTTTTCATATCGCGAAGCTCTAGAGCCATCGCTGCCAACTGCGCTTGTATTTGAGCGATACCAGAATTATCTTCGACAGAGGTTGTTTCAAGCTTCATAGCGATTTCCAAAACCTCCTGCTGATCCGCAACCTTCTATTGCATGAGTGGAGTCCTGATGTGTGGTAACAAAGATGTGATGAACCATTCATTATGCTGTGCTGGTCCAATAGTGAAACTGACTTGATCTAGCAGAACTTTGAACCTCTGATCAAAGTCCCACACTCATTCTCCTCACCGCTGTTGAATTTCCTTTAGTTCAGTGATACACTGCGACTCTGATTTAGGCTTCTTAAATTCCTTTATCATTTCTGCTTTTATATCAGCCAAGACATGGTTCTGAGTACTGGAAAACCTCATGAACCAGGTCAAAGCACGGTCTCTAAAAGAAGTAACCAGCTGCACTCTTCTTGTATCTTGACCCGTAATGTTCTTAGCAATCCACACTGCTTTGCATAAGAACCAGAACTATTCTGGATCCTCTGATCCAGTTCCTTCGAAAAAAGGGAGCTTAATGTCGTCATTCATATGGGCCATCATAGATCTAGGGGGGGGGGAGGGGGAATGGTAGTAGGCGAGGGGGAACTTACTGGGGTAGACTGACCTATGACAGGAATACTTGGGCTAGGATTACTTTCAGACTGTGACGGGTTCTCAGGGATAGTAGATCTTCACTACGGGGTGACCGAAGGATTTCCAACAGAAGGGGTTTCTTCGGGCTCTGAGGCTGCTGGACTTATGGGGTTAGAATCGGTATTCTGACCTAGGGTATAGGACTCAAAATTTCTCTTGTACCTTTTGCCACTTCGCAGGAAACCACTTTGCTCGTCGAAGATACTTTCACTTGCAAACATAGGTTAGTAATACTAAATCTAACAGTCTGATTCAATGAGCAATATACCTTTTTCAACCAATAGCATTTTAATTCTCCAACTAAATGAATTCAAGTACTTACCCCTTGGCCCTTTGAAAAGATGCTGTTCGGCTTCGCTGAAGGACGTACTTGTGTCAATGACGAACTCCGTCACAAATGCTTCAAGGGTTCACGTTGTCCAGAAATCAATAGCTCGGGGTATCTCGTTGTTCACCCTTTTCAATATATTAATTCTTGTGGGGGTCCAATCAGGAAACTGACCTTCTTGGAAGTTTGTCCTTCTCTCTATTAACCTGGATAACCACTGGTGCAACTTTATGTGGATACTACCAAAGAAAATTTCATAAACATCAGAAAAAATGTACCTTTGTAAAAATTCATTTGAACTATGACACGGATCTTTGTTCTCTTGTACAGTAAAGTTCAGATAATTCCCTTCAATCCAATCACCAATTTCCTTCACTGAGGGTCTCCAAAACATAGCCCTCTAGGTATGACGTAAACCCCTCTTGAGCATATACTGAGTTCAACGGGCAATAGAACCAATTTTTTAGGATTAGGGAAGACTCGGGTTCTATACTTTTGTCTTCGCACCAACAAAAGACCCACAGTGTTGGCCTTTTCGACAACAACCTATGAACAGGTTGCAGTCTCACCCGAAACAGCTATGGGGTGCCACAGAATTAGGTTTCTATAAGAAGAAGAGGGATATTACTGTACCTTTAGCTTCTAACAAATGGTAATCATAAAATACAGAGCTTTTATATTCACTTATTTAGCTTCACGGTTAGATAAACAAACAGTGCCTTGCTTAATCCTTTACTGGGAATTCACAGTGAAGTTAGTATTTAGCAGTGATATTACTTATCGGTTATATATTTATCAATGCATAAAATAACATAACAACAACAAAAAAGAACCACAACACAAGATATAATGTGGTTCACCCCCATTTTAGGGGCTACGTCCATAGAACTATGTTTTATTCAACTCTTTACAAAAAAACCACAGTTCTGATCTGGGCACTCAGCTGCAGATCCCTTCAATTCCTCAAAGCTGCGCACTAAGCTGTAGATCTCTGTGCACACAGCTGCAGAGGTCATCCACGCACACAGCTAGTACTTAACCTTCCTTACAAAACAAACCTTAGCTTCGCATCAATTCATCTTACAACAAAAGCCTAACCTCACTCTTTTACAAAAGTGCTTATTTATACAAGTGCACTTATTAAAAAACCATGGGCTTAAACCATGGGCACCCCAAAACCTAAACCTTGGACTTAAACCATGGGTTAATTACAAAAAGAGGGCTTTGAATTAACCCCCGACACCCCTAAGACTATTTTGAGTCGCAACTCTACTTAAAAAAACCATGGAGTTACCAAAATTAAGGATTGTTAAGGTGCGCACCCCAACATTTATCGACGGTTTGTCCATTTATTTCTCTTCAACATTTCGGCAGGAAATTTGACTAAACCCTTGACCTGCATCGATGATAAAATCGACTGTTCATCGGGTGCACAATCCCCTGAGTAGCCACGATGGCAAATTTACAATACTTTGATTCCTTTCGATCGGCTGCCTGATCCTTAATACTTTTTCGATGACCTTATACTCTTCAAAATTTCTTCTAATCGGGTCTCTTCCCTGCTAACTCTCCGGCATTTCGGCAGCCAGAACATCTAATTTCCTCCACTGTGTCAGCGGGTCGCTTGTCTATTCCCTTCCGTCGTATCAGCTTGTAGTGGTATACTATTCCAAGTTTTATCGGTGATCTGTTGTTCTAAGTTCATCCACCATATCGAGCAGTGAATCATCTACCATTTTGAACTTCAGCGGTGATAACATAGACTAACCATTGTGTCAGTGGTAGGGTGCTCTGCACATCAAACGGTTAGTGCTTTTGGCTTCTGCAATGGTGGTCCACAATCTTCCTATGTTTTCTACATCTCACAACTTTGTCGGCGGTCGTAGAAAATAGACTCCGCAGCATCAGCACTCGGATGCACTTTGCGTTGAGTGATTAGTTCGTTGTGTGGCCACAACGACGGGCAGCAATGTAACTATGGTCTCCACGAGGCACTTGTCGGCAGCTGGGGTAGTTGTTCATGGTGGCATCAGATGAATAATTGACTAAGAAGCTGCAACTGTAGTTCACCTTCATTGAACCTTTTCCGATAGGTGATCTGATCCACTAACATTTCCTGATTGCTGATAATCCTGTGCCTTAGAGAAAATTTTGAATTTTCTTCTTTCCTTGTCTTCCACCACATCGGCCATCGAAGCAACTATCCTCTACATCATTAGTGGTCGGAGGCTCTACTCGTCAGAATCATAGTTGTCTAACCATCCACAATGATGGTGCAAGATCATCTAACTTCTTTCGATGTAGTCACCAAACTCTTCGCCGTGTCGGCAACTTGATCCTCTAGGCATAGGCAATGCGATCAACTAATCATCGCCGATCACCGACGATTTTCTGACTTAGACAAATTTCCAAAAAAAAATTTACGTTAGTCTTCTTTTTCACCGCTTCATCGACTCAACCATCTCTTATCCTTCGTCTATTCATTTAACTATCTATTGGTGAAATCTTTCCCTATATGTCGCCGATTAACTAACAACTTCTGAGCAGCGACTGAAACACAACGATCATGGCATCGGCAAGCGGAACCCGTATCCATCGGAGGATTAGTGCACTAGGCTTCCGCAACAGTGGCACTTGAGCCACTAATTCCTTCTACTCTTCATCGGTGATGAATACCACTAACATTTTCTGATGGCCGATGATTTTAACACTTAAGCAAATTTTTGTAACGACCTTCCACCGTCGGGTGGGATTCAAACTAACACTTCCACTGTGTCAGAGGAACTTCACACTAAGTTCTCCGATGCACTGATGAGCAACGAACGCAATTCCTTCCACAATCTACTTCCAATTTCCGTACATCGGGTGACCTTTAGACTATCTTTTCCATTGCATCGGAAGAAATTCGCACTAAGTTTTTCGATGAGCCGACCATTCTGGCACTTAGAAATTTTTTTTGAACTTTCTTGTCATCACCCATTTCTCCTGGTTTCTTCTGGGAAGTAGGCAACCTACCTCTATTGATTATTTCTCATGGCCTTCTGAGGCCCAAATGCTGCAACATAAGCTTTGTCACTGCATCTTCATAGCCCATTTAGTCCCATGCTACAACAAGAGCTCTGATACCACACTGTAACGTCCCCGACCCTCCGATCGATGAATAGGATGCTACGATACATCAATCATCTGGGCATCTAGCCCCATGAACAAGAACATACATACATATAATGCTGAAGCATGATACTTAAAAACATAAAAAATATTATGATGCATTAATCATTTATATACATAGCGGAAGCAAACAACATGCATTCATATATGATTTAGAATTCAACATGTACATCATCATTCATCAATGGAAAATATAGTTGCAGAAACAAGTTAGTCAAGAATACTTATATTATAGAGAAATTTTCCCGCAACTAGCTACGTCGCTACAATGTTCCACCCAACCATAGGCCTGCATGATCTTTAATCTCTCAGCAACGCTTCTACCCCTGAGTCGGGCATGATTCCCTAAGGAATAAGGAACTAATAGACTTACACATAGCCAAGGATAACAACACCACAAGGGTACACAGTTCATCCAAGCTAACATAGTTGGGCTTATCAGGCGAACAATAGATCATCCAAGCCAACAAAGTTGGGTTTATCAGGCCATCTAGGAGCTGGGAAAGGCTAAATTCTAAACTGGTGAGCTCATTGAAGAGATAAAGACAACGAAACTAGAACCAACCTGGCTTCTAGGACACCCACACACACCCAACACAAGGAAATTGGTCCTTTCTCTGCAATGCAGTCCCTTAGACCCTGATCTCCCTTCTAGTGCTATTCAGGGGTTGTGGAGAAGAAATCAATCCCACTAGATCGGTTTGTGTGGTTCCCAAACCACCAGGTTTATCAAGCACATCAGGCCCTCATTCACCACTCCAATGTAGTCCAAGGAAAAAACCACTGTGTGCATGCAGCAAAATAGCTATTCAATATTTAACAAGGGAAAACAACTCCCTAGACCGTTCATGGCCCTATTCTAGCCAAAATGATTCCACACCAATCTACAATAGCCAAATCACACAAGAAATATGCAGTCCAGCAATCGTGGCAAACGACAGCCCACGAACGACCATGAGCCCACAACAAACAATCCCCACTACAATCATTGGAGACTTACCCAGACCAAAAATGGGAAAGGAACAGACTCCCAATCTCTACATGAGGGAGAAAGACGCATCCAACACAACTATGGATGATATCACAATCACGACTCAATGATGGAGTAATAGAGCGTTACACAGTCTGACAATGGTGAACGGGAAAATGATCTCCTGCGTGAATGGAAAAAGAACACAACCACAGACTAGAAAATGGTGTGAGGGAGGAAAAGGTGAACCCCCACACAAGGATTGTAATCCCTTTTAAATCCACTCTGCATGAGGAAAAATTAATAGTCACTGGTGGGGAGAGTGGATAGAATGATCGGCAATCCAGATTGCGTCGTGGAGAGAGTGCAGGCGTGTGGGCATAGTGGTTTTCCTGCCAACAAAATAGCGGCCCCAACTAACAATAGAATAATTAAGGTGGTGGTGACACATGGATTTTCCCCCATGGCTCAAGGTTCATGATTCCCCCTCCTTATCCTTAGGAATCACACCCCTTCTCAATTTGGTTGCAGTGAACATAGCTGGTTGGGTTATTTAATTAAAGATTCATAATTACATGATGCCACAACTTAATTTGTATGCCGCATGTCCCTGTTATTTTTTCAACATTAAGCTAGCATTATTAGGATCTTTAACTAAGAGAATAACAAGTACAACAATCAAACACAAGAGACAATGAAAATAGTGTTTTTCCTAGGGGAAACCAGAAATGGAGAAAACCTTGCAAATTCCTCAGAGATAGAATTAGTGCCAAAATAGTAAAATCCCAAAAATAGTAAGTGATCTCCTGACAGCAATAACCTTCTTCTTATCTAGCCCCAGTGTCTTCTCCTTCCTCAACTATGCGCTACACTTGAGTGTGGATGAGTTGTGTGATAAAGACAGACTGTAGTTCTTTATTTATACTAATCCTAACATGACTAAAACCCTACCAGTGCCAACCTCTACTAGGAGAGTCTAATAATCATAGTGCCCCAAAACTACGGGGACTTTAACCCTTAGACAATTGGAGGGTTACCCACAATGATTTGACATGACTTGTTTACATTATTGATCCTCCTGATCTAAACATCGAAGCATGACAACATGACTCAATTACATTATAAATACATCCCGGAATAAACATCGGGTTACAATACATAAGATACATAGATGAATACATTCCAAAGTTACAAAAACATCAACACTCCCTCTTAACTAGGAAGGTATTCTTTCGACGCAATTATCAGTACTAGTCTTCTTCTCTGTATCAGCTAGATCTTCTCGTCATCTACATCTCAAGTCTTCTAAGTCTTTAAGTCATCTTCGTCTTCAAGTCATCTTCATCTTCGGATCTGGATCATCATGGGACATCATCACTGGGCATCATCACTAGATCTGGATCATCACTTGATTTGGATTATCACTGCTAGATCATCATCACTAGATCTCGATCATCACTGGCTATCATCACTGGATCTCAATCATCACTCGATCCGGATCATCACTAGTGCTATCTCATGATTCTTCTCGTCATAGGAAGTTCTATAGAGCCGGCCCTTTTTCATGCTTGTTGTAGGCCTAGCCTCCATGTAGGTCTTCTTCATCACTTATATCTGATCAACAGATGATCAAAGAAAGGCTCATCATTTCTATCTGATCAACACATGATCGAAGATAGATACTGCACTTACATTTGATAAACAAATGATTGAAGAAAGGCATGCCCAGCACTTACATCCGACCTACTTGTTAGAAAGGCTCACCCAGCACTCACATCTGATCATGTAGGAACCAATCCTATAATCATATTAGAAAGGCCCAACACTTACATCTGATCAACACATGATCAAAGAAAGGATAAAAATTTCTATATGATCTATACATGATCAAAGATAGATACTACACTTACATCTGATCAACACATGATCAAAGAAAGGAACTGCACTTACATCTGATCAACACATGATATAGAAAGGCACAACACTTATATCTGATCAACACATGATCGAATAAAGGCTCAGCACTTATATCTGATCAACACATAATCGAAGAAAGCCTCTATACTTACATTCATCCAGGATGGAACACATCCTACCACAATTATGAAAGGGCTCTGCACTTACATCCACCCAGGAGGGAACACATCCTGCTCACAATTATGGAAGGGATTGCACTCATATCTGATCTTGTAGGAACCAATCCTATAGTCATATCAGAATGGCCCCCAGTCCTCCTCTACTCAGCTACCTGGTAACTGACCAGGTGCCTCCATTCTCTGAGAGAATGGCAGTTGCCCTTACATCTGACCTAATAATCGGAATGGCCAACACTCACGTCTGACATGGAAGGAACTTAATCCTTTATCCATGACAGAATAGTTCATCCCTTACATCTGATCAAGTGGGAACACATCCCTCTGTCACATCAGAATGGCTTCTCATTCCTAGAATGACAATTTCCCTTACATCTGTCCTACTCAACAAAATGGCCAGCACTCATATTTGACATGGAAGGAACCAATTCTCTCATCATGACAGAATGGCTTAGCCCTTACATCTGACCATGGAAGGAACCAATCCTCTCACCATGTCAGAATGGCTATGTGTCTCAGCATTTTCTCTTGGAGGAAACCTTGATCTGGAGAACACCAAGAGTCTCCCTGAAGTACTCAAATTTCAGCCTAGCCAATGGCTTCGTCAATACATCAGCTATATATTCCTCTGTTGCAACATACTGGAGCTTCACTGCTCCCCTCTGGACCATATCCCTAATATAGTGATACTTGATCTCGATATGCTTCGACTTGTCATGGAACACTGGATTCTCTGACAACTTCACACAACTCTAGTTGTCACAATGTATGCAAGTAGCATCCAACTCGAGATCAAATATATTAGACAGTAGCTTCCACAACCATACTACCTCACAACTAGCTGAACAAGCTACGACACACTCTGCTTCAGCTGTACTCAGTGCTACACAGGATTGCTTCTTGCTAAACCAAGAGATCACACCTAATCCCATACTGAAGAAACACCCTGAAGTTCTCTTCCTATTGATGGCACTACCTGCCCAATATGAATCAACATAACCCTCCAGGTTAATCTTTTGATTGGCATCGTACTTGAGCCCATAATCAATTGTACCCTTCAGGTACCTCAAAATATGCTTTGCAGTAATCAAGTGAACATGTCTCAGATCTGTCAGGAACTAGCTCAAGGTCTTCACAACAAAGAAAATGTTTGGTCTCGTGTTCGTCAGGTACATCAATGACCCAATCATCTAACGATACATCATAGCATCAACCAACTCTTTTGAAGAATCACTCAATAGCTTCAGGTTCGATGCCATAGGTGTGGCCATAGCCTTGCAGTCCATCATCCCAAACCTCTTCAAGATCTCTACTGCATACTTCCCTTCTCCAAGGAAGATACCATCTGTACTCTGCCACACCTACATACCTACAAAGTAATGCATCATCCCCAAGTCCTTCATTTCAAACTCAATTGCAAGCTTTCTCTTCGTATCAACAATCAACCCATCCGTACCTGTCACAAATAGATCACCTACATACAGTAGAAGCATCACTGGGTTTCCATCCTCAACCTTGTAGTAAAGGTTGGAATCTACTTTACTCTTGGTAAAGCCTAAATTGGATAGAAAGCTGTCAATTCTGCCATACCAGGTCCTGGGTTCCTGTTTCAAACAATACAGGGATTTCTTCAATATGCATACATGATACTTTCTGTCATGTGTCTCAAAACTGAGTGGTTGTTCTACATACACTTCCTCTTCCACTACAACATTCAAGAAAGCAATCTTGACATCCATTTAGTGTATCTTCCATTTCATCACTATAGCCAGAGCAAGTATTGATCTGATGGAAGTGTATCTGGCTACAGGTGCAAAGGTTTCTTCATAGTCTATTCCTTCTTTCTGAGAGAAACCCCGAGCCACAAATCTTGCCTTATACTTTTCAATGCTACCATCTACAGCATGCTTGATCTTGTAGATCCATTTGGAAGTTACAACCGACTTCCCTTATGGTCTCGGGACAACATCCCAAACATCATTCTTCATGATTGATTGATATTCTTCAATCATAGCATCCTTGCATTCTTTCCATTCTACCACTTCTTCATAAATAGAAGGTTCTTTATCAATGAAATGACATAGTAAAGCTACATACCCGGAGCAGGATCTAGTGCTCTTTCTTTCTCTGTGATTCTCTTCTAGAGCCCCATATCTTTCTACACCTTGGACAAATTATTATACCCAAGCAAGTTTCCTCTTATGAGGATTCTTCTCCTAAGGTGGATCTATAGGTATTTGTGGTTCTTCAAATTCTTGATCTTCTTCTTGAATTTCTTCATTCATATTTGTATCATGAATTCTGGGTGCTTCTACTTCTTCAAGTTCTTCAGTTGGTTTCTTTCTGGATTTGTTGTAAGCTGTGTCTTCATCAAATGTCACATCCTTGCTGATGTCAGTCTTCTTGTATCTTGGGAGATAGATTCCGTAAGCCTTCGAGCTTTTACAGTATCCCACAAATATACCCTTCTTTCTTGAAGGATCTAATTTTGTTCTCTTCTCTTTTGGAATGTGTATGTACACAGGACAACCGAATATTCTGAGATGGATGACTTCCGGTTTCTTGCCAGAGAAGACTTATTTAGGAGTCTTGTTCTCTATTACTCTATGTGGAGTATGATTCTGTACATACACCGCTATTCTGGCAGCTTCAGCCCAAATATGCATAGGAAGATCTTGATCATGAAGCATGGATCTTGTAGCTTCCATGATGGTTATGTTCTTCCATTCCGCAATCCCATTCTATTGTAGATTATAAGGAGTGGACAACTCCCTCTTAATCCCTGATTCTTTGCATAGCTCTTTGAATTCATTCGAAGTGAATTCTCCTCCATTATCTGATCGAAAAGTCTTGGTCTTCTTTTCAGTTTCATTCTTGATCAAGGCTTTGAATTCCTTGAATTTGCTAAATACTTTGTCTTTGTTCTTCATGAAGTAAACCCATGTCTTCCTAGAAAAATCATCAATAAAAGAAACATAGTATGCATACCCTCTTAGTGAGTTTGATGACATCGGACCGCATACATTGGAGTGGATGATTTCTAGTATGTCTTTGGCTTTGCTTTTTCTGCTGGGAAATGTCTTCTTTCTATTCTTTCCTTTCGCACATCCTTTGCAGACTCCATCATGTTTTGCTTGGAATTCTGGAAGACCTTCAACAGCTTTGCTTGCAATAGGTAGTGCTCTGCAATGCACATGTGCAAGCCTTCTATGCCAAATTTCACTTGGCTCTATTGTGTTATGGATCAAGGATTGTTCTGGATGGCCCTTCAATTTTTACAAACCTCCTTCTTGTTCTCCAATCACCACTGCATCATCGATAGTATTTCCTTTAGGCCACATGATGAGTTGACCATCTATGAATGCAACCCTCATTCCTTTTGCATCCAATGCTGATATGGAGAGAAGGTTTTTCTTGAGTCCTGGCACAAAAAATACTTCTTTCATTATTAGAGACTTACCAGAGTCTAGTTTATATGAAGATTCCCCACTACCTTTTATTGGATATTGGTAGTCATCTCCTAGCTTCACCTTGTGAGGTGATTCATGCTCTGACAGTCTCACAAAGGATTCCTTGAATCTAGTCATATGTTTGGAAGCCCCACTATCTATAAGACAATCATCACTTCCATGAGTAATGTTACCTATGAGAGCGGATATCAGAACATATTAATCCTCGCTTGAAGAATTGTTGGTTATCTGGGGCAGCCCCGAGTTTACTTTAATCTACCAACAAAACCCCTAGCTCACTGGCCCTTTCGGTGACAGATCGTAGAGCGGCTTGAAGTCTCACCCAAAGTGATCTTGGATGGCTTGGCTGAAGACTCAAGTGTCCTCAACCAGGTTCTGCAGCATCCTAGTGGTTCTTTTCTCTTCTTATCCAGTAGGGCCTCTCTGCGAGGGGTTGTTTCTCTCTTGTCAGCTGACTCTGCTAGAGGACTATCTCTTAGTGCACCGCAACTTCCAGGATGATGCACAAACTATCTCCTCTGCTTAACTCTTACCCTGCGATACCTCACACCGCGGCTTCTATGACAGTGCGATATCGCCTTCCTACGTCACGATATCTCTTATGGAAATAATTATTATGCCCAACAACTCACCAGGTCTAAAGGCTTCCTCCCTTAGGTGTACTAGCTGAGTTAAACAGCCTCACTTAGAATTCTACAGTCGAATATGCTTAACATCGACTATGCGCAATCTTGCTGACTTGTATACATAAGTTACTTAACACTATAACTATTTAACTGTCATGAACCAGGCACTGGTAAACTCATACACAGAATACTTAACGGATTTAACTCACAATTTAACCTTATAAGCTACTGTAAACTGACAGATAGCATACATACATTCATTAAATGATAGTAAAGTTAATGTAATGAATAACAGATAGCAAATAAGTAAACACAATCACATGAAAAAGTCACACAACACACTTATTTTACGTGGTTCACCTCCAGGGGGGAAGCTACATCCATAGGGACTGGTTATATATTATATCTTGAGAGAGTAACACAGTTCTGTTGCAACCTCATATGTAGCTGAGATCTTCTGGGAAACTCCGCGCACACAACTAGGAGCCCTTCTCTCTTAGATCTCTTCTCTTCTTATATTGCTTCTCTTACAATATACTCTTCCTCTCTCTCTCTCTCCCTCTCAATCCCTATGGATTTTTACATTCATACTCAGGGAGCCAACTACTGGTTACAGTAAGATAACTATAGGTCTAATACAGAACCAGAGCTCGACTCTTACAATACAATTTTCTATGAGCTAACAGATCAATTGACTAGCTGTCTAGTTAATTGTCTGAATAACTAACCTTTATCAATACAAAATACATGTTTATATAGGTGGCCCGAAGGTCTCGCCATTACAAAACTATGGGCCTTTCCCAACACTAACCCAAAAACCCTAACTGTGAAATTCGGTGTGTTTGTACTTTGAGCTGTCACTTTCCGTCACACCACAGCTTTCTGCAGTCTTCCATGCTTCCTAGAGTTGATCGTGGGTATGGGAACCGCTTCCTTCTATCCTTCCTCTTCAATACCTTGGCCCGTTACTCCTTTTCCATTTATGAGGGTAGCTGAGCCCTCCTGTCTTCGCCGCTGCCTTAAGTGTAGTGGTTGAGTTCTCTCTTCTCGATCGCTCAGGTACTGTTCTCTTTGACTTTCTTGTCCCAATACAACAGCTTTTCCTGTAGCTGTGGGACCCTGCTCCAACAGTCCCCATAACACATACTTGTAGCTCGTCCCTGAGCCACTAACAGCTGGTTTCTCTTACTGTAGCTTCTCCCTGGCTTGCTGTGAAGTCCTTGCAAATTTCTCTCTGAGTCCTGTGACTTCAGTATTCATAGTTTCGACACACTCTTGTGTCGTTTCAATCATAGCTTGACTAATGATGGAATCTTCTGTGTCATCAATTTCACTCTTGCTTGTAGTGGACTCCTTGACCTTCTACTCAACCACATCATTTTGAACCAACATGTTTCAAAGAATATTTTTTTTCTTTCAAAACTCTGCAAGCATCCTATGACTTGTGCAAAGTAAACTTTTCTCATGTGATTCCTTATACTTAGACTACTTAGAACTTTTTACCTGTTGGTGTAGACTAATTACCGTTGTGATGCCTCCTTTCAACTACACTAGACATCTGCACTTAGTGCGATGTCTCCTTTCAACTACACTGGACATCTGCACTTACATAAACTGTCTAGGCTAGGGCTAAGAGGTGGAGTGGCTATCACTATAGAGCTTAAGTCTACTGCCATTAATCAAGGTAGGAAGAAGCTCCCCGTTCAGTTTGCTGAGCTGAATGGCACCTCCTTCTGTAACATGCTGAATCTGATATGGCCCCAACCAATGCATTTTGAACTTCCCTGGAAATTTAACAAACTTACTGTCATAAAGGAGCACTAGGTCTCCAGTCTAAAAAATCTTACTCTTGATGTGCCTATCATGCCAAGCTTTTTCTCGTGCCTTCTACACTTTCTGATGGAATCCTGTGATGAATCTGTCTTCTTCTATGGCAAGCAGCTACACTAGTATTTCATTCATCGTCTCTATATCAGCCATCTCGGTAATCTGAGCAACTCTCAAACTGGGAATAATATATTCCATAGGCATAACAGACTCTTGTCCATACACCAAGATGAAAGGTGTGTGTGCTGTAATTTTCTTGCATGTAGTCCTATCAGCCCATAATACAACATTAACCCTGAGGTCCCAATCATTTCTTTCACTGTTACAGATCTTAGTAAGAGAATTTTATAGAATCTTGTTAAAGGCCTCCACCGTACCATTAGCTTGTGGGTGGTAGGGAGTGCTCTTATGGTGCTATATCCGGAATTCCTACGTCAAGGCCTGAATCGTGCGGTTCAGGAAATGTGTGCCTTGATCACTCATCAAAATTACTAGACATCCAAATCTAGTTATGATGTTTTCAAAAATGAACTGTGCGGCTGTAGCAGCATCACAATTCCTTACTGCTTTGGCCTCTGCCCATCTGGTGAGGTATTCTGTTCCTGTAATGATATATCTCGCACCAGTTTGTTTTCTTGGTGGGTTGATAGGACCCACAAAGTCTATAGCCCACTTGTCAAATGCTCGCAGCATAATCTAGGGTCACAGTGGAATTTCATCTCTTCGCGAGGGTTTTCCTACCCTCTAGCAGATATCGCAGCATCTACAAAACTCCTTGGTGTCTTTGTGCAAAGTAGGCCACCATAATCCTGCAGTCAGAATTTTCTGCGCAGTCAACTTTCGTGCGAAATGACCTCCTACGGTACATGAATGTGCTTCTCTGATAATGGCCTCTTTCTCATGTGGCATAACACATCTGTGCAAGACTTCATCTGGACCTAGCTTGTATAATTGTCCTGCGATCAAAGTGAAGTCTGCTGCTTTGACAACTAACTGTTTCTTTTGTTGCTTAGTAAACTCAATAGGTGCCCACCCTATAGTGAGAAAGTGAATGATATCAGCGTAGTACTCATCTGCGATCTGGATAGAGAACAGTTGTGCATCTGGAAAATTATCCTCTAAATTATTTGGTTCTTCTCCTAAGTCTATTCATGATAGATGATCAGGTCCGGCATTTAATATCCCCGGTTTTACAATAATTTCAAAGTCATACTCCTAAAAGAGGAGTAACCACCTGCAAATCCTTCCTCCTTGTGGAAATTCAGGCCTGCAATAGATTAATTTCACTCACAGCAATTAACAATTGATCATGCAAATTATCAACAATGGAGACTGAATATGGAGCTGTAACACAAAATTATATTAACTGAGTGTACAATAGCCAACCCTGTAATAACATAGGCTGCTGAATATATAGAATACATGAGCAAATCGAATGCATGAGGAAGCATCCAAAGCTAGCATAAAGCAGGCTTACCCAAAATAGGCAAATCCCCCATAGGTGTAAAAAGTTGATCCCAAATCTATCAAGGACCCCACGAATTAGCAAGGGCGCATGGGCAAGCTAAAGAGTGGTCAAATGGTAGCTCATACATGCAAAAGCATGGAGGAAAGATAGGAGAATGAAAGGAGAATAAAACAAGTTCACCTCACCTAGTCTTGCTTTCCTATGTGCCTTAAATCACTGAAAAAGCAGGGAATAAAGCAGAAAAAGAAGATGGGCGCCTAGGAGGCCAGGAATAAAGCAGATTTGATTCCTAAAGCACTCAAGGGTGCTACATGGGTCAAAGATGGCAAGTTTGACCTCTATGGATAGGCAATTGACAACTTGCACATGGTGGGACCCATGAACTAGGCAAATAAGACAAAATAAATGAAATAATGTCTAAGTGGGTAAATACTATGGGTTTGATTATTCTAACACTCCTAATACTGGCTTATTGACCAAGTAATTTAAAGTGGAATGGTCAGTGAACATCTTGAATGGGGCACCCAACAGGTAGTGTTTGAACTTCTGTAGAGCATACACCATAGCTAATCCTTCTCTTTCTATAGTGGTGTAGTTATTTTCTGCAGTGGATAACTTTCTGCTTGAATATGCGATAGGGTGATCGATACCTCCTTCTCCTAGCTAAGTTAAGACAATCCCTAGTGCGATGCCAGATGCATCCACATGTACATGGAATGGCTTGTTCCAATATGGAAATACTAAGATGGTTGCTATCACCATCTTTTATTTAAGCTTGTCTAGGTTGTGCTGGCATTCCTAATTCCACAGGAAATTCACATCTTTCTTCAATAGCTTTTCCATAGGTGTTTGTTATACAGCTGAATGGCACCTCTCCGTCCGAGTGCTGATATCCCTCACGTCGGCACACAAAAGGACACTTATGGATAGAGGTTTTCCCATTTCCACTATAACTTGGCTCATCAGGAAATACATTGCTTATATGCCCAGCTAATTACTTTGCCATTTTGTGATTTTGATTTGCATACGCGACTATCTCTATTGACATGTCGCGCATCATGCACGAGTCTCATGTTTAGCAGGTCGCGCATACTTCTATGCGCGGGTTGCCTTTGTATAGGGTCATGTATCATACGCAGGTTGTCTTACTATAGACCCGCATATGCTTTCCTCAAAATTAATATTTAAAAACACGAGTTAATGGGAGATTTGTTTACTCATCTACCTTAATCCCATTAACTGCTATAACCTCCCTAACCTTCGAGAACTGCCTCATTTCCTTCAGATAAATAGAGGCCTTGGGGAGGGTGTTGGGGGTAATACTTGGAGAGCAAAGTTATGCTGGTGGATTGTCTACAGAATCTTTGGAGCAGAGAAACTCAGAGTCCTTTGGTGACAGAGGAGTCCCTTGTTCAGACATTGGGTTGTAATCTAAACTCCCTCTATTATTGTTAATAAAGCAGAGAACTTATTCCATATTGTGTTTCATGTGTTGTGGATTAGTAAATGTTTACATTTCATTATAATATATGATTTTCCTAACCTGCATCTTTATATATGAATCATACTGTATTTGGAAGAATCTATGTTAACAGGTGAAGGAGGAACTATCCTGGAGACTTGGGAAGAAGAACAAAGGAGAAAGAAGATAGCTTGGATCAACCTTCCTTTAATACAAGTAAGTCCTGCTACTTTCCTATTTCCTATTTTGTATTTTCATAAGTCAAATTGTCTGCAAGTGTTAGAGTATGTTGGTAACCCCCAGACCTAGGTTATTAGGTGAATTATCCATTACAACAGAACTGGCGACTCCGCTGGGGAAGCCAAGTCTGCTTTAGGTCTTTTTCTGTTGTCCTGACCAGTGATTGCTCGAAGTCTTGTTTGTGATATTTTGTCCTGCTTTCTTACATACTTACAGCATTTGAAAGTCTTGGTTTTTCTCTGTTTTCTGATAATTTTTTATACCCATGCGCGGGTTGTCTGTCTAGATAGTCGCGTATGCAAAGTTGAATTCGCGGGTTGTCATATAGAACAGTCGCGTATCATTCACGACCTGCTCTACTACACAGTCGCGTATGCTCCTGAAAACTGTGATTTTTGTGTTGAAGTTTGCTTGTTCTTTGGCCTTCTATAAGTCCTATTTTCGGTTAAGACTTTCTTTAAGAGTGTTGTATAGTTGTTTGAGTATATCAGGTGATCACATATTAAGTGCTTTGTGAAGCCATTGAGTTCTTTTTACTTGTTTTTATTTACTGTCTGCATCTTGAAACTTTCTGGCCTGTTTGGGTTGTTGGTGTGAGTGCCTGATTCTAGATCAGTGATCAGGGTCTTAGACTCTGTCTGTCCAGTCTGATTTCTGTCAGTTATTGGTTTGCACCTGCTTGTTTAAAAGTCTGCAGTGATTTCTTGATCATTGTCTGCACCCAAGTTGAGGTCTTAGTCTGCTTTTCTTGCTGGTTTTTGGTCCTATATGCCTGTTAGTTTCAGTTTGTGTCTTTTTTATAGTTTATAAGTGTCAAGTTTACTCAAGCATTGCATGTACCCATGCATAGTAGTTTTTTGAGCATTTTTTAAAGTGGAAAAACAAAACATAGTTATCTTTTTCATTGTAATTTTTGCATAAAGTAGTGTTTGATTTTTAGTTTAAAGAATTTTTATCTCAGAAAAATACAAAAACATATAGGCTTAGTTTCTCTTATTTAGTGCTGTTAGTTCATCAACATATTTGAAAAAATGAAAAGAAGTTTATTTTATAGTATTAGATTGCTTTAGATGCACCTGTATTTCATCTATTTTCTGTTGAGTCAAAACACCATACAGTCCATCACTACCACTTCCTTTGAGTAAAGAACAGCCCTTAAAATTAACGCTTAAATTTAAAATCTATTAGTAAGTTTTTATTTTTAGGGCCTTCCACCTACTAGCTTAGGCTAGGTTTGTGGGCTAGGGAGTGTAAACTTCCCACAAACTATAAACTCAAATGTAGTGGGCCATTCATTAGGTAAATCCTTGGTTCTACCGCTGTATCTGGGAAGCTCCTCTCAAACGGGAGTTAAGCACGAGGCCGCATGGAGGCTTGGACAAAGGGGATAACCCCCCGAATCCTTGTCAAAACGTAACCCAGGGCTTTTATGCATCTGAGGATTCTGTCTAGGCAGAATTTCGGGCTCAGCTACCCTGCTCATGCGTACGATACCGGCTTGTGACTGTCCCCCCAGACAGTAGGTATTGTCAAGGTAGCCTTTAGTCTCTTGTATTTTAGGGCTCATACACAGGTAAACCGGAAGGTTTTTTCTGGTTGACCTTGAACGAACTTGGAAGGTAACCCTTGTGGAAAGTGCAGGAGGGCGGTTGGGTGATTCCTTTGCTTGTGCCTGAGAACCCCTCAAGGACGCCAAGTAACTGTTCATCAGCCTTCTTCTGGAAGGTATATCTTTATAGCATGTTTTGCTTGCTTGAGACTCTAGGATCTTTTTAGTGTATGCTCTGTGGATTTGCTTGTGACTAGTCTGACCTTAGGGTGTGGTTTGTTTGAGTCTTAATTCTGGAGGACCAACTGCATAGAAGGTCAAGAAGGTTGAGAAACCTTCCTCCTCTCACACCACTGGAACCTCCACCTTTACCCCAAAGGAGGAGATTAAGCACAGGAGGTTCTTTTGAACCAGTAGGAACTAGTGAGGTTCTTGGTGAACTTGAGTTAATAGCTAACTGCTTTGATTTAGACATAGTTGAGATAGAAGAGCTGCAAGCTGATGATCTTGCAAGACATTATAATCCTCCCTTGACTGATTTGAACGATCCAGTGATCGTGCAGGTTAGATCCTTTAGTTCACCAGTACTGGGTGTACCTATAGGTAGAGCCATGTCTTCTGAAGGAGAAAGCTCATTTGTTTTCACCTCAACCCTTCCGGTTGAAGGGGCACTACCTCCCCCAGCTAGTGCCCCCAGATCTAATTTACCTTCCATACCCCTAACTCCAGCAAGCAGGGTGGTCCAACCACCTGTTTACTCGAACATTGGAAGTATGTCTGGTGATATGGCTACTGGGATTCCTAGTATACCTACAATACCTTCTTCTTTCCCTTTCCCTACCCACAGTGGTCCGGTGGGATCCTCGGCCTTTGTCCAAGGATTCCCTTGGAATGGGGGGCACATACCCCCATCCAATCCATACGTAGGTCCACCTCCTTCATATGTAGGAGTGCAGTTTGGAGCCAACACCTCTTATGGGAAAAGCTTCCAAACACCTATTTCGACCCCATATACAAGCTCTCCCTTCTCTTTGTTTAGTGGAGGGATACCAGCTCCAGTCTTTCAGACCCCAGCTTCTATGGGGAAGGGCCAACCTACTTATACTACACCTCCCACCCAAAATCCGGTGGCCTATGGATGGAACCCGTTCCAAAGCAACCTTCCCACTTCATTATCGATGTCAGGGGGCAACCCTACTTTTACTTATGGGAATGTGGGGGCAAGTCCCTCTAATACCCAAGCTAGCACATCTAGTGCATCGGTTAGGCCAAAACTTCCCTTTCTGGCAACTTTGAACTTGCAATATTTATCAAAATTGATGAACGATCCAGTGAGGCATGACCCCTTGTGGCCACCTGTTCCCACCAAACTGCCTTCGGACATCCCTAAGTTCGAAGGTAAGGCTGGTGAAGATCCAGGGGCACATGCCACCACCTTTCACTTATGGTGTTCTTCCAACTCATTGAATGAAGATTCAGTGAGACTGAGGCTATTCCAGAGGACCCTTACTGGCACTGCAGCAAAATGGTACATTGAGTTGCCTTCTGCTACTTTTAGTAGTTTCTGGGATTTGGCGAGTGCTTTCCTCAGCCACTTTCAGCTTCCAGTTCATTACGATTTTGGAACAGACTTGTTGTCCACCTTTAGACAAACTAAGGCAACCCACATCTCGGATCATATCCAAGAGTGGAGGAGGCGAAAGAGCCTTATTAAAGCTACCATCCCTCCTGAGTTTTTATTAGAATGGTTCCTTAAATCTTTATTACCCTATATATCTAAGGATGTTTCTACATCAGGGGTGACTAGTGAGGAAGAATCCATACTCAGGGCCCAGCAGTTAGACTTGATTTACTCACAGTCTGGGATCTTATACGAGATCATCCCTGAGGCACCAAGGCCTTCTCATGAGGCCGAGAAACCCAAGCCTGGACCCCATGCCGATGGTGTGGTTGGGTCTGTCAGTTCTCCCACTGTAGAGTCTTTGACAAAACAAATTCAACAATTGTCTATCAAACAGTCTGCAGCAGAGGCAGCAAAGGCTGCCCCCTCTTCCCAAAATGCAAATGTATTTGCTCAATCTTCTCAAAAGGGAAATCAGTAGTCCGACGGTAAGAAGAAGAAGGGAAAAAAAGGAGAGGGAAACCAAAACCAAAACAAGCCCAAGCCCGCAAACAATGCTGATGGGGGCAAGAAAGATAAAAAGAAAGTCAAGTTTCCTTGTAAGTTGTGCCAGGGAGACTATTTGACCCACCTTTGTCCCCTCATGGAACAAGCTCAGAAGTTGTTAAAAACCCAACCAACGGCTGTCCTGAAGGATCCATTTCCCCAAGGACAGAATTCTGCGTCAGCTTCTACTGTAGCAGGGGGCAGCCAAGCTGCTCCTAACCCTAATTATATCAACATGGTTAGATCCTCTACTTTGTTGCAAACCAGGAACAAGAGCTATGAGAAGGAAAAGGAGACCGAGGAGAAGGGTAAAGCTATAGCTGAACCTTCCAATCCTCTTACTATAGAGAAACCATTGGAAATAATGCCAAAGATACCCAAAGGTGTCTTTAAGAATACTTTGCATAATCCCAATAGGGCTGCTTCCAACTACTCAGTAGTTGAAGATCTAGCTCAAACCCCATGTGCAATGTCTGCTTTGGAGGTGCTTCAGAGTTGTCCCGCCCAGCGGGATGCCCTTTTAGTGGCTCTAGGTAGTATGGACTCTTCGAGTCTCACGGCGAAGCTTTGTTTGTCTGATGTCAAAATTCGCCTCCCTTACCATGTAGCCCTATCCATAGATGTTGTCCATGGTGGTAAGACCATTGGATGAGCTGTTGTGGATGAGGGAGCCTCTACTTGTGTCATGTCCCTGGCATGCTGGAAAGCTTTAGGATCCCCAGAGCTGGTCCCATCAACCACTTTACTTACTGCTTTCGATGGAAGGTCTTTCTGTCCACATGGTATCTTGCCAACTTTCAACATTAAGTTGGCAGGCAAAGCAGTCTCTGTTGAAGTTGAAGTGATTGATGCTCCCTTGGACTATAATTTGCTTTTGGGGAGGAATTGGACTTATGCAATGACTGCTGTTGCATCGGCTGTTCTTCGTGCCATGGTATTCCCACATGAGGGAAAGTTGGTTACTGTTGACCAACTTGATTTTACTCGAAAGGGCCATTTAGAGTCTAAAGATTCCAATATACCATTGGTTGATCAGGCCAAGACTGCTCAGAGCTTGGGGGCTGGATTGTATTCATCTTTGATCGGCACATTTGACATCCCAGCCCCGGTTAACTATATCGGTTCCACTAGTGTGGGGAATTCCATCACTTCGGTGGTGGATAGGACTGATCCTTGGGTTCTCCCAACCCCTTAGGAACAGGAAGTGCCCTTATCAGCGGTGGAAGTGGCATATCAAGCTATTACCCAAGCCACCGCTAATCCTATTCCAGATCCTCTTTCAATCTCAGATGATCTGGAAGAAGTCTATATGCCCGCATGGGCAGAGAACTCTTTACATTCCATCGATTGCTTAGAAACTATTTTACCTTCCGATGAAGCCATTCTGGAAGCTATGTGTGCACGTGAGAAGATATATGAGGATCCTCATCACCGATCTTATTTCCTTCCAGAGCTAAGCAAGATTGAAAACCAAGAGTTTCATGCGAGACTGCCTGGGGATGTTGATGTACCTGTAAACCCTTTGCCTAGGGAAGGGGTGTTTGCCGAGAAGAATATGGAAAACATTTCCGCTACTATACCAATCAACATTTCCGTCAACCCAGATGTCATGGAAAACATCTATATAGGAGCAAACTGCTCTCCAAAGGAGATTGCTATCTATACTGCCCTTTTCAAGGAATTCCGTGATATCTTTTCCTGGTCATATGAGGAGATGCCAGGCATTGATCCATCTATTATCCAACATGAGATCCGCACTTAACCTGATGCCAAACCAGTTCGGCAGAAATTACACCCCGTGAACCCGCGTAAAGCGGTGGTCGTGAAGGCAGAGGTTGAGAAGCTCTTGAAAGCTGGTTTTATATATCCTATTGCTTTGACTGAGTGGGTGTCCAACCCAGTTCCTGTTGACAAAAAACAAGGGACTATTCGCGTCTGTACTAACTTTTGAGACCTTAACAAAGCTTGTCCCAAGGACAATTACCCCACACCATTCATTGATCAGATCATTGATGCATGTGCAGGGAGTGAAGTTTTTTCTTTTATGGATGGTTTTTCCGGCTACAATCAAATCCAAATCAAACCGGAAGACCAACATAAAACTGCTTTTATTTTCCCTTGGGGTACATTCGCTTATAAAAAAATGCCCTTTGGATTGAAAAATACAGGGGAAACCTTTCAAAGATCCATGAACTTTGCTTTTCACGATATAAAAGCCATTGTTGAGCCTTACCTAGATGATCTACCTGGACATTCTCGCAAGAGGATCCAACATCCTGATCATTTGAGGTTGATTTTTGAGAGATGCAGATACTACAAAATTCGCTTGAATCCCCACAAGTGCGTTTTGTGCGTCGAGTCAGGGAGACTACTAGGATTCATTGTTTCAAGCAGGGGCATTCAGGTGGGATCCCCTAAAAGTTGAGGCCATCGTAAATCTGCCTCCTCCTCGCACACTCAGGCAACTTCAGAGTCTACAAGGAAAGTATAACTTCCTTCGACGTTTCATCATTAATTATGCCAAGATCATGAAAGGTTTCATGCGCCTGCTCAAACAGGACACCCCATTTGTATGGGATGAAGCTGCACAACTCGCGTTCGAGGCATTGAAAAAAGCCTTGTTGTCAGCTCGTTTATTGCGCCCGCCAGACTATTCTAGGGACTTTATATTGTATCTGGCTGCATCGGAGTCCACCATTGGAGTAGTGCTAGTTCAGGAAAATGACAAGCTCGTTGAGTATGTTGTGTATTATCTTAGCCGTGCTTTGGTTGGGCCTGAGCTTAAGTACTCTCACGTCGAGAAGTTAGCCTTAGCGGATGTCTATGCTGTACAGAGGTTATGGCACTACATCTTACTGAGGACCACTACTATAGTGGCGGATGTAAACCCTTTCCAATATGTTTTATCCCGACGCATTGTTGGGGGAAAATTCAACAAGTGGATAGTCATTCTCCAAGAGTTTGACTTGGTTTTCCAATCCGCTAAATCCAAAAAGTCCTTAGTTTTTGCTGAGCTTATAGCAGAATTCCCTATGGAAGACGATGTAGTGATTTAAGATGACTCATTCCTAGATGAGCACATCTTCCTTATAGCCACCTCTGATCCTTGGTACGGAGATATTCTCATATATCTCCAGACTTCGAAGTGTCCTGCCGCTTACTCTAGGGAAGACCGACGTAAGTTAAGACTTCATGCTAAAAACTACCTCATAATAGGAGATACTTTATATCGAAGAGGGGTAGATTCTGTCTTGTGTCGCTGCCTTACTCATGAGGAAGCGGAGGTTGTCCTAAATGATTCTCACAGTGGAGCATGTGGGGGTCATTTATCTGGGTTAGTAACGGCCCAGAAAATCTTACGTGCCAGTTATTTCTGGCCCTAAATCTTTAAAGATTGTGTGGAAGCAGTAAAGCGCTGTCACCCTTGTCAGCTATTCACCAGAAAGATGCAGTCGCATCCTGCTCCTTTGTTTCCCGTTGTCTCGTTAGGCCCCTTCATGAAGTGGGGGATCGATTATATGACATGAAACCCAGCCTCAGCTGGGGGGCACAAATACATCATTGTCGCTATCGACTATTTCACAAAATGGGCAGAGGCAATGCCTACTTTTAAGGAGGACGAGGAAACAACAGCTTTCTTCATTTTCAATCAGATTATTGCTAGGTTCGGTATTCCAAAGGTGATTGTCACTGACCATGGCAGTCATTTCCAAAATAACATGATGGTAGAACTGACCACCATGCTCGGATTTCGATAAGAACACTCTTCTCCCTATTATCCGCAAGCAAATGGTCAGGTTGAGGCTATGAATAAGACTTTAAATACCATTATTAAACATACTATTAATACAGCCCGCTCCAATTGGCATATTATGTTATACCCTGCGCTTCGGGCTTATCGAACCAATGTCAAAACTGCTACAGGATTTCCCCCCTTCCAACTCGTTCACGGGGTGGAAGCTATTACTCCGATTGAATGCGAAATCCCATCTTTATAGATAGCTATTCATGTGCTTCCTGATACGACTGAGCTTGAAGAATGGTTGTTACACTTAGAACACCTTGATGAATAGCGTAGAGATGCACTGACCGTGAACCAAGCTCACAAGAATAGGGTTAAAGCTCAATACGATAAATTGGTCAAGCCTAGAATTTTCTCTGAAGGGGAACTTGTCTTGCTCTGGGACCAAGATAAAGAACCTCTGGGGGCAGGTAAGTTCAAGGCCATGTGGTTAGGACCCTATGTCATGTCTAAATTTTTGAGTAAAGGCACATATGAATTAATGGATTATGATGGGAATAAGCTGCCTAAGCCTAGAAATGGGCTCTACCTAAAGAAGTACTACGCTTAGGCCTAGCACTTTTTCTTGTATTTTAGTGTATGTATTTTATGTACATTAGGTTTTCAGTTTTGTTTTTTATACGATCTGCTGGTGGTTGCAGATGTCTTCCAGAATGTATGTAGGTTTCGCTGATGGCACCAACCGTCACACTTGTAACTTGGCTTCGGCAGCATGGGTTATTTATTCTCCCACAGGACAGCTTGTTGCCGTGGGAGGCGCTTGCTTAGGTCCTGCCTCTAATAATGTTGCTGAATATAGGGCAGTTATTGAGCTTTTATGGGACGCGTTGTCACGTGGTATTACCCAGCTTGAGGTCCGTTTGATTTCCCAATTGGTTGTTTCCTTATCAGGTACGAAACCCTACATTGTTACGTCAGTTCATGAGAATTCGTTCATTGGAAAGGAATTTTGAAGTTATTACTTTTAATCATATTCCAAGGAGCCAAAATTCATTATCTGATGCATATGCGAATTACATTTTAGATTGGCATCTCACACATAATTCATAAAATATACAGCACACATGTAAAAAACATTTGTAAATAAACTGACAACCAAAAACTCATATATATATATATATATATATGTAAATATCTGTTCATACATAGGATAGGTCAAGTCTGATCTGTAGATCCCAAAATATATAAATATATACAAAGTGTGGATCATCGTCCATCAAAATGTCCTAAATCTATGCCTGGCCGCCATGTCCGCTAGGACCTGGCTGGTCCCCGTGATGTCTGCGCCTCCTGGCTTCCTCAGCCTCCTCGGCCTCGGTAGCCTCCACTGCCTCTCTATACACCAATACTGCCCTAGCTACCCGTCTGAAAAGACGTAGCCAGGCCGGTGGAACTCCTACTACAAACTCCTGCATGGCTACAGGGAGATGCTCTATGCATATCGTGGGTACTCGCTCGGTAAGCCTGGTTAGCTTTGCCTCGAGTACCTGGATCAGCCCAGGATCTCCTCCTGCTCCTGGTACAGGACGTACAAAGGTGCGCGAGTGCCCTGCGGGGCGGACCGGTCCAATATCTGCATTTTGACATATGAGTTAGGATTAGACTTGTACATATGTATATATATTATATCATTGGAAAATTCATAAAAATTTAATAATGATAAAAATAAAAAAGACTTACCCATCTCTCCCCATGCTCCTCCTGGAGGGAGGACTAGATCTGGATCACCTCGGAAATCTAATCCGGCATATGGAAACTGCTCCAATGCTGGCACCTGTCGTTCCCACCAGATATAGAAATCGTCATCATACATACTCTGTACTATGTCACCTCCTCCCTGATGGAGGAAGATGTCACCCCACCTGCTCAGCCTCGGTTGACGTGGATGTCTGATCTCTAAGGGTATCGCAGGGCTCATGGCTGGAACCCTCTCAAAGAAGAACGCAACTAAGATACTCGCATATCCGAAATTCTTGCGTCTTCCTCTCCTACAATCAGACAATTGCCTCTTCATGATGGGGGCAATTCTCGAGCACCAGTCATATAGGGTACCTCTAAAGCAATCCACTACCACTCTCATCTGAGTCTTGGTGGCCAAGTGTAGTCCTGATGACCCTGCAAGTCTGATAACCATACTGGCTAGTACCTGTAGTGTGAAGTCCTGTATATCTGAGATGAGAATGCTGCTGCCCTTTTTCTGAGTTCCCGGCCTGCAGAATACATCCACATAATTCTGAACACTCAGGGGGTCACCACTCCTACCAGTGCCCTCTAGGTTCACCGGGGCTCCCCGATGTGATAATCCGGTAATAAAATAGAGATCCTGAGTGGTAAATTCCAAAGTCTCACCCTCGAGGTTAAACATCCCAAGGTCATGATCCCAGTAGTTAACTAAGAACTCTAGTATGCAGACATTGGCCCGCATTGGTGATGTGCAAAAGAACATATACATCCCACTATTCCGTAAAGCTTGAATGGTAGGCAGGCTTTGGAATGCCGCTTGGTCCATCATCTCGTGTTCTCGTTCCCTCCACTCCAGCACCATGATGTCCTGACAAAAAACACATAGTTTAATTCAGTAATTCATCAAAAAAATTTACAAATTTGAAATCTTTTTCATGCTTTTGTTCGTAGTACAGTATGCGCGACTGTCCATTGGGACAGGTCGCGCATCATACGTGACTTCCATATGCAGTAACCCGCACATCAATCGCGTATGCGCGACTCTTATACATGGTAACCCGTGTATGCCCTCTGCCATTTTTTAAATTGATGAATTAAATCGAATTAACCTTCAAATTAAAAATTTGTTTGGATGAAATTAAAGAGCACTGGGTGTAGATTTACCTGCAACTGACGGATCTGAATTCCACCGGTCCAATTGTCCACAATGAGCGATCAAAGATAGAGGGTAAAATTGTCCTTTTTGGCTCAAAAAGTGAAATGGTATGAAATGTTTCAATTTTCAAACTATTAATAGAAATAAAATTTTGTAAAGTGGGTCTTTTTCTATAGTTTGAAATGCTAATTGACTAATACCATCACTTTTGTGCCTTGGAACAGGTTTACCTATTATTTCAAAGTGTTGATGCTTCTATAGGGTGGTTTTTGCTCTTTCCAACATATGTTGGCAACTTATCATCCACATTAACCTTAGTATACAACATTTTGCCACGGACTATGGTATTCTAAGCCATTAGTCCCTTGTCTCTACCATTGTTCTTCCGTGGCTAGGATCCCCATTTCATGAGTATCATCCTTATATGCCATTGCCAGCCTTTGATACTCATTTTCGTCACTGTTTCAGGCCCAGGGGTTTCCTCATAGCTTTTTTTCACGCCAAATAGAGCTTCATATGAATCTCTCTTTACAAGCTATCCCGTTATAGGACTCCCCACCTTATGGAGTTTCTTTAGGCCCAGGTATGACTCCTTAAAAATAGACTTGACTGCTGAGTTATCTCATCCGTTCAAGCTCGTTAAGAATATGTGAACGGGCATTCGCATGGTGGTAGGTTATCTCTTTCTCGGCCCATGCAGAATAGTACGAGAAATGATCACTCTCTTTTCTTCGGAATTGAGAAGAGTATTCTCAGGTATAGGTTTATCACTTTTTCGAACCTGAGGAACTAAATTTACGGAAAAGGAACACCTGGTTTGAGCTTACTTTTTCTTTTTCGTGCTCTGGACCCAAACATGAAAAAGATTCCGAGTGTACTTTGTGTCTTTGTCATGCTCGTTAAACACTAAAGAACAAAGCAACGATTTTATTGTTGTAAGCCCCATTTCTCATAACCAAATGGATCTTTCCGAGTGATCTTGCTTTCCTTCACACTCGTAAAACTCAAGCTATTTATATGCTGTTATTGAAGGAGCGTTGGGTAGGTGGTAATTTAACCTTTTTCGGCCCTTCCCGACTAAGTACGAAAAAGGTTCACCTTTTCTTCTTCGGAAGTTAAGAGAGTTCTTTTGAGGTTTGTTTTATACTTTTTTGGCCTTAAGAGACTAAATTGGACGAAAAAGGACCCCCCTAGAGTCTTCTTTGGCATTTTCAGACTCTCTAAATATGAAAGCACCAAGCGAGCATGTACTATTTCAGGCTCGTTAAATCCACGGATCAGTGTATCAAGCATTATTTTCCCATCTCTTCAAGCTTGTTAAAAAATGAAGAGGGAACCGAGTTGGCTTTCCTGGACTCGTTAAAACTTAACAGGGAAGGAAAGGAAGAAGTTTTCTCTTGTTTTCTGTAATGGCAGGATGTCATCCTTGAACATAGCACTCTTTGCTTTCCGATATCCATGTTTCAGTGTACATCTGTGTTCAGCTATCACTTCGAGTTTTCTGACTCCTCCTCTTTTCCATTATAACTGGGGAATCTGATCATGTCTCCTACATGACAGATAAGTCTAGTTGTCCTATCTATCTGTTATACGCTGCCTTGGGTCATCTCTATGTCGTGCTCACTGTTCAAGGATTCTTCCCACTATCTGATTTATAGCCTGATCCAATCACTGTTATATTTGTTACCTTTTTACTTGTGTCTACCTTCTTTTTCCCAGTTCCTAGTCACTCTTGTGATCCGTTGGAGGATCTATTGCCTTCCCTATCACAGCATGGTTCAGTTTCAGTACTTCCTGATGACGAAGACCTAGAGTTTGACGGTAGTACCTCTGGATTCACTTTCATCATTGGTGAACTCCTTTGCTTCAGTTGTCAATTATCAGTTATTGGTTGACAAACTGCTGAATCATTTCCATGTTTGACTTCAGCTTACCCTTATTCACATGGCTTGGATTGTACTTGGTTCTTTGGGATCCTATATGAAGACCTTAGTTCCTCATTTATGAACTAAGTTGCGCAAGACTATGTCCAGTTTCTATCTCCAGCTTCCAGATTTTTTTGAAGACTCATCATTTTTGTATTGTGGCCTTGATCCACCTTTGTACATATGTGGTTTTACCCGTATTCTATGATGTACTCTCATATTGTAAAGGAGCTAGTGTTCCAATAAATTGAACATAGCATCCTCAGATATATCTTTGTATATGACATTATTATGTATTGGTTTCTGGTACTCCTTCTTCTCCACTGGACTTCTGAGTTTCTCCCGAGTTATATATTATAATGTATTTTGGCCATCGTTACCCTCTGACCTCACACATTAGGGGGCATCTGTTATATAGCTGAATGGCACCTCTCCGTCCGAGTGCTGATATCCCTCACGTCGGCACACAAAAGGACACTTATGGATAGAGGTTTTCCCATTTCCACTATACCTTGGCTCATCAGGAAATACATTGCCTATATGGCCAGCTAATTACTTTGCCATTTTGTGATTTTGAGTTGCATACGCGACTATCTCTATTGACATGTCGCGCATCATGCGCGAGTCTCATGTTTAGCAGGTCGCACATACTTCTATGCGCGGGTTGCCTTTATATAGGGTCGCGTATCATACGCGGGTTGTCTTACTACAGACCCGCGTATGATTTCCTCAAAATTAATATTTAAAAACATGAGTTAATGGGAGATTTCTTTACTCATCTACCTTAATCCCATTAACTGCAATAACCTCCCTAACCTTCGAGAACTGCCTCATTTCCTTCAGATAAATAGAGGCCTTGGGGAGGGTGTTGGGGGTAATACTTGGAGAGCAAAGTTATGCTGGTGGATTGTCTATAGAATCTTTGGAGCAGAGAAACTCAGAGTCCTTTAGTGACAGAGGAGTCCCTTGTTCAGACATTGGGTTGTAATCTAAACTCCCTCTATTATTGTTAATAAACCAAAGAACTTCTTCCATATTGTGTTTCATGTGTTGTGGATTAGTAAATGTTTACATTTCATTATAATATATGATTTTCCTAACTTGCATCTTTATATATGAATCATACTGTATTTGGAAGAATCTGTGTTAACAGGTGAAGGAGGAACTATCCTGGAGACTTGGGAAGAAGAACAAAGGAGGAAGAAGATAGCTTGGATCAACCTTCGTTTAATACAAGTAAGTCCTGCTACTTTCCTATTTCCTGTTTTGTATTTTCATAAGTCAAATTGTCTGCAAGTGTTAGAGTATGTTGGTAACCCCCAGACCTAGGTTATTAGGTGAATTATCCATTACAACAGTGTTGTGATCGTTGCATAACCTTTGATGAATTTTCTATAGTACCCGGTATGACCAAGTACTATCCTCAATTGTTTGACTAAGTTGGGTGCTGGGAGATTTACAATGATGGAAATCTTTGCAGAATCTACCATCAAGCCTTGTTTGCAAACAATATGACCCAACAAAATACCAAATGGCACACAGACTATACATTTATTCAAGTTAAGAGAAATCTGATATTGCCTGCATTTCTCTAACATGAGCCTTAAATCTCCTCTATGTTTGTCGATCAATCCAAATACAGTCCAATCATCAAAATAGACTTATAAGAATTTATGGATGTATTCCTTAAATACATCAACTACTACTCTTGAAAAAATAGCTGGTGCATTTTTAAGACCAAAGGGCATTACCGTATATTGGAATGAGCCCCATTCTATCGCAAAGGTGGTCTTATGGCGATCCTTTGGATGGATTCTGATCTGGTGATAGCCTGAAAAGCCATCAGTGAAGGAGTAGACCTCATGTCCTCCCACATTGTCTAACACTTCATCAGTAAAAGGTGTCGGAAATGAGTCATGAAGTGATGCATCATTGAGTTTGCACAAATCGACACAAATTCTGATTTCTCCTTTGGTTTTCTTTTCTTGCACGACCATGGGACTAAACCATTTGCTCTCTTCCACGGGCTCAATGATGCCTGCTATTAGCATCTTATCGATCTCATTCTTAACTTTTTCTTTATACCGAGTATTTAATCTGTATGGACGCTACTTTACTGGCCTAGCATCCTCTTTCAAAGGTATCCTCATTACTCCCAAGTCTCCTACTATTCCCTTCATTTCTGTAAACTTGGTGGGAAATAAGTCCTGGTAGTCATGTAACAGATCTGCAATGTGTCCTACCATTTCACCATCCCAATCGTCTCCAATAGAGGCAAACTTTGGTTCCACTTCTGTGCCAATGTTGATCTTTTTAATCTTGATAGGGTCTGTGATAGCTGGAATCTCTAGCTTCGGTCCATCAACATCGCAAGTCCCTTCTAACTCTGGAATGTTGATACTGTGAGGATTCTCTTCGTCATCATCTGGCTCTGCTACAAAATTGTAACACTCGAGCGCATATTCTAGATGGAGAGCCCAATCAGGTTGAGCAGACACTGATAGGGTATGGTCTTCAAATATCTTAGTCTTGAAAATATATAGGGCCTGATCAATGCTTGGATAGTCAGATTCAAAAGAAAAAGTGAGTTCAAAGCTGTCTATCATAAGTGGCCATGTAGCGGTTCCTCTGCGCAATTCTGTCTCAGTGTACCAATTCCTTGGCACTATGTCTAAGGTATGAATGAATAGGTGAACCCATTCATCCTCTAGAATGTCTAACCAATTCTATTCACAACTCTGAATATGTGACCTGGGGTCACTTTCTCCTGTGTATTTCTGCTGGAGACACTCCTTGTCATTAGAGAATCTGATCACCATCAATCTCTTGAAATCATCCCATGATGCGATATTCTCTTTATGTGCATGCCACCATCTTGCAGGTGTGGCTCTTACTGCAAGGTGAATAGATGACATCCTCTGCTCATGAGGAATTTCTTGTTCAAACTGGTGTAAAACATTGTTGACGTCCACTAAGCCATTAAATGATGGGATATCCTTAATCTCTGCACCAATACATTGCAGTGACTTAGTCATAAATGCACATCTGCGAGCTGAGACTTCATAAAGTCTGTTCTGCCAGTTCTCTAGACCAACATTCGAGTCTAATGTGCATGAGCTATCGCATCACCAACTAATGTTTCCTTCTGCGGTCGAATTGATGTAATCACTCTGATTAGCCGTCATCTGATAGAGGCTCTCCATATTATGTACCTCTTCCTCTACTCGGATAGGTTCAATATATCTAGGACCCTGAAAAGGATCCAACGGTGTGATGACCTAGATCTGTGTATCCTTAAAGGTCATTTGTCTTTTCTTTAAGTCAATAACAGCCATGTTATCGATTTCCCAATCAATACCTAATAGAGCTAGATATGGTCTACTATCGCCAATGATTTCTATAACTTCAAAGTCTACAAAGCTGTGAACTCCATCAATGTTAATTGGCACTTGCGGTAATCGACCCAGTGGTGATACCCGTTGCTGATTAGCTAAGCGAAAATGGATAGGTGATCTGGTTAACTTAGGGCCACCCATCTGTTCCCATGTCTGCTTAGTTAGAACATTAACTTCTAATCCTAAATCTAAGATTACCTCATCCATTTCAAATTCTCCAACTTGCGCTGTGAGTCTCATCTCTCTTCCCGTTCTTGTATGTCCCATAATATTATGAACAGCATGTTACGCACTGCTCACGGAAGAAGATGGCTGACACTGATCTATGATGCGCTGAAGCTCTCCAATAGATTTTTCCTTTCTGATGAGTTTCAAGCAACTCCACAGGAAGGATTGTACACTTCCTGTCAACTTATCCTCTTCGCACCTTCCCGATGTGGTAGCCTGCGATATCTATACAGGACTAACGCCACAAGGTGTTTGCTATGGTATGCTCCTGCATGGTAGTACCTGCGATCCTAATGGTGTAGGGTCATTAAAGAAAGTTTGAGATTTTTGGAGATTTTTGGAATGTTTCTTTATTCTTCTACAGGTCAAGTGGTGTTGATTTATTAGTTGCTTTACGCACCCACTCTGAACCTGTGTTATTTTTGTCGTCCTACAATGTTCTACTAGTAGAAGCACCGCTGTGAGTCACAATGTTGACTCTTGGTTCTGGTTCTTTTTTCTCAGTAGTAATAAGCTGAATGTTCTGGTATACTACTGGCTTAGGTTCCCTAATCTTGGCTATAAAGATAGGACATTCTTCTATAGCTTGGTCGTAGGACTTGCAATAGTTGCATGTTGTAGTAGGGTTCTGACAATCCCTAGCATAATGTCCTATAAATCCACAATTGTAACAAGTAATCGTTCCACAGCCACGGCCAAAGCCTCCTCCACAACCTCTTCCTCTGAATCCTCCCCCACGGTCAACATGAGCTAGTTCATGCTGTGGTCCTACTTCTGGACCTGGTGTCTCTATTTGGACTCTGTAGAAGTCATGCTTTCTCTTGACCATGAGATCAAAAGCTCTACGGTTATTTTCATCATGTCCAATGGACTTACAGAAGTTACAGTATAAGTTCTTAGGGGTCTGTACATACTTCTGAAGTAAAGGACATTCCTGAGGTCTATGTCCTCTTGTTCTGCAGAGTTCACACCACGGCCCTTGATTTTGTGCTAAGGGGTTAGGAGCCCCACTTGCTAAATATTCAACAAATACTAGACAGTTATCCTTAGTATGGCCCTGTCCTTTACACTTGGTACACCATAGTTCTTGTGCAATCTCTTTTGCTTTTCTAATCTCATGTAACTGTAAGGTGAGATTAGCTAACTGGTTTTGTAGGTTTTTCATACCTGTAATAGTCTCGGCTAGAGGTGAAGCCTCTAGTTTCATTGCCATCTCCAATGCGTCATCCTGCATATGGATTTTCTGCTGCATCAGTGGCAGTCTAATATGTGGGAGCAATGCTGTGATGAACCATTCCTTATGCTGCTCCGGCGCAAACTCAAAGCTAACTTGGTCTATCAGGGCTTTGAATTTATGATCAAAGTCCCATACTGACTCTGAGGGTAACTGTTTGATGTCTTTAAGCTCTGTGATACACTATGACTAAGACTTGGGTTTCTTAAATTCTTTGATCATGGCGGTCCTGACCTGTACAAGTGTTCTGATCTGCGCTGAGGTATACTTCATATACCATGTTAAAGCTCTGTCCCTAAGTGTAGTGGCCAACTGTACCAGTTTAATATTATCATCTTGGATTCCTTTAATGGTCCATACAGCTTCACATAGGAGCCAATGTTGTTCTGGGTCTTCTGCCCCTGTACCCTTAAAGGTAGGTAACTTCATGTCATCCCCCATTCTATTTCTACGTGGTGGGTTCTGATTTGCTGTGTTACTACCACTCAACGGTGTAGACGTAGGTGATGTAGCAGTAGTATGTACTGTATGTGAACTACTATATGTAGTTCCTATGGGATTGTTCTGAGTCCCAGTTACTTTCTGTGGGGTATACGGTGGTAAGGGATACTCCCTGCTGGTCTTTCTCTATCACTTTGACTATGTTCTCTAGTATTGTCTGAACTGTTCTCAAAGAGAGAAGATCTGAAATCTACTTTATATTTCTTACCACTACGTGTACATCCTATGTCATCAAAATCACTCTCAAACTTTTGTGACATTACACTTTCTTAACTTATTCATCTGAGACTATATCGAGTACTCATTTTTCATGTAATAACATCTTAAGAGACAAATGTAAAGAGTTTAGGTACTTACCACGATATCCTTTGAAGAATTACCTCTCTGCTTCATTGAAACTCTTTCTTTGATCAACGACAAACTCTGTAATGAAGCCTTCTAGCACACTCGCAAGCCAGAAGTCTACTGCCCGCTAAATGGGGTTATCTATGCTCTTCACAGTGTGAATCAGCTCCATTGTCCACACGATGTTTCTTTTCTAATTGAATATATGCTTATCAGTCAACTTTGATAACCAGTCGTACAACTCATTTCCATAGGTCACAAAAAAATATCGTATGCAGGTCTGTGAAGATATTTTTTTGTAACCAATCCTCTGTACTCAACGTAGACCTCCTGTTTTCTGTTGCAGCAAATTCTCTTTCTGTAGACCCAACCCACCGGTTGAGTTATTCTTTATTAGGATGCCAACAGAACATTAGCTCTTCAGTTTGTTCAAAACCAGCAATGGAACCATTTGTTGGTTATCTGGGGTAGACCCAGGTTTACTTTAATGTACCAACAAAACCCCTAGCTCACTGGCCATTTTGGAGACAAAACGCAGAGTGGCCTGGAGTCTCACCCAAAGTGATCTTGGATGGGTTGGCTGAAGACTCAAGTGTCCTCAACCAGGTTCTATAGCATCCTAGTGGTTCTTTTCTCTTCTTATCTAGGGGGGCCTCTCTGCGAGGGGCTGTTTCTCTCTTGTCAGCTAACTCTACTAGAGGACTGGCTCTTAGTGCACCACAGCTTCCAGGATGATGCGCAAACTATCTCCTCTACTTAAATCTTACCCTGCGATACCTCACACTACCGTTTCTACGAGAGTGTGATATCACCTTCCTACACCGCGATATCTCCTATGGCAATACTTAATATACCCAACAACTTGCCAAGTCTAAAGGATTTCTCCCTTAGGTGTACTAGCGGAGATAAACAACCTCACTTAGACTTCTATAGTCGAATATTCTTGACATCGACTATGCACAATCTTGCTAACTTGTATACATAAGTTACTTAACACTATAACTATTTAATTGTCATGAACCAGGCACTGGTAAACTCATACACAAAATACTTAATGGATTCAACGCACAGTTTAACCTTCTAAGCTACTGTAAACTAACAGATAGCATACATACATTCATTAACTGATAGTAAAGTTCATATAATGAATAACAGATAGCAAATAAGTAAACATAATCACATGAAACAATCGTACAACACACTTATTTTACGTGGTTCACCTCCAGGGGGAAAGCTATGTCCACAGGAACTGGTTATATATTATATCTTGAGAGAGTAACACAGTTCCGCTACAACCTCATATGCAGCTGAGATCTTCTGGGAAACTCCATGCACACAACCAGGAGCCCTTCTCTCTTAGATCTCTTCTCTTCTTATATTGCTTCTCTTACAATATACTCTTCCTCTCTCTCTCTCTCTCTCAATCCCTGTGGATTGTTACATTCATACTCAGGGAGCTAGCTGTTGGTTACAGTAAGATAACTACAGCTCTAATATAGAACCAGAGCTCCACTCTTACAATACAATTGTCTATGAGCTAACAGATTGACTGACTAGTTGACTAGTTAATTGTCTGAATAGCTAACCTTTCTCAATAGAAAATACATGTTTATATAGGCGGCCCGAAGGTCTCTCCATTACAAAACTGTGGGCCTTTCCCAATAGTAACCCAAAAACCCTAACTGTGAAATTCAGCGTGTTTGTACTTTGAGCTACTATTTTCCATCACACCACAGCTTTTTGCAGTCTTACACGCTTCCCGAAGCTGATCGTGGGTATGGGCACCGCTTCCTTCTATCCTTCGTCTTCAATACCTCGGCCCATTGCTCCTTTTCCATTTATGAGGGTAGCTGAGCCCTCCTATCTTTGCCGCTACCTTAATTGCAGTGGTTGAGCTCTCTCTTCTCGGCCACTCAGGTACTGTTCTCTTTGACTTTCTTGTCTTGATACAGCAGCTTTTCCCATAGTTACGGGACCCTGCTCTAACAAGAATATTGACTTTCATATCTGGTTCTTTTCTTGGAGGGTTCATCATCCTCTGTAGCATGAGCATGATGTCTTCTTTTGTTTCCCTTCTTCTTATGAGAGTGACCCTTGTTCTTAGGACAGTCTTTTGTGAAGTGTCCTCTTTCATCACATGTATAACATCTCAATTTTGACCGGTCCCTTCTAATGTTATCTCTATGATGAGGATCCTAACCTTTGGAGTAATGAGATATTCTTATGCCTTTATTGGAGTGAGCTGTGAGAGCTTGATCTTCACTTCCCATCTTCTCTTCTCGAGCTGCTATCCATGCTTCTTCTTCATAACATTCTTCCCATAGTCTGCTGAATTTGACTAACTTCTTTCTGGCATAGATTCCTTGGATGAAAGAATCCCATGACCTAGGAAGTCCATTTAGTGTTGTCATCACAATCTCTGCATTCTCCACTTCTTCATCTATAGCTTCTAATTATTCCTTGATCTGAGAAACCCTTGTGAAGTAAGACTAGATGCTCTTTGCGTTCTGAATATTCACATTCTTCAGTTGATTCCTCAGAGTCATCTTCTGGTTTATGTTCTTCGCTTCAAACAATTTGGTTAGGGAATCAAACATAGATTTAGGTGTCTTGAGAGAGGACACCTAAGGTATAAGGTGATCCTTGATAGAATCATCAATGATCCTCTTTTCCATAACCATCTTCTTCTTATGTAAGGCCTTTTCCTCATCTCCCTATGGAATTGGACCTCCTCATGGATGTACGAGTCTAACTCATTTTCTTCCAGGACCAGGGAGATCCTATACTTCCAGGATCAGAAGTTATCAGCTCCCTCAAGATTTTCATCAAGCTTGGTATGATGAGACATCTTAAACTGAGAACCTCAAATGGAAATACAAAAGATTTAGATCTTACTAGGTCAAGATGTCAGATTTGGATTTGGAGCTGAAATCCCGCAGTACTAGAACAGGAGCAAATTAGGGTTTTGCTTTTCTGGAGATATGTCCACCCAAATGCCTTGAAATTTTTCCCTAAATTTTATTTTTGGGAGGAGATCAATCCAGGACTAGGCTCACTGAAAAATTCCTCTTCAGTCAAAAACCCTAATTTTTGGCAGTAGTGTCAAGTCCAAAACTGAAAAACCTCAGAATTGGATTCTGCTTTGACAGATAGATGCGCCCTAAGGAGGAGATTTATTCCACGTTACTTTTGCTGAAAATATGTGGAGGAATATCCACAAAATAGGAAGCCCTAGTTCCCGCAGTTACGCAGTGTCTTCTTCTTAGGTCAGCTCTAATTCCATGTTAGTTTTTCAACATTAAGCTAGCATTATTAGGATCTTTAACTGAGAGAATAACAAGTACATCAATCAAACACAAGAGACAATGAACACAGTGTTTTTCCTCGAGGAAACCATAAATGGAGAAAACCCCAAAAATTCCTCAGAGATAGAATCAGCACCAAAACAGTAAAATCCCAAAACAGTAAGTGATCTCCCGACAGCGGTAACCTTCTTCTTATCTAGCCCAAGTGTCTTCTCCTTCCTCAACTATGTGTTACACTTGAGTGTGGATGAGTTGTGTGATGAATAGAGACTCCGGTTCTCTATTTATACTAATCCCGACATGACTAAAACCCTACCAGGGCTGACCTCTACTAGGAGAGTCTAATAACCCTAGTGCCCTGGAACTGCGGGGACATTAAGCCTTAGACAATTGGAGGGTTACCCACAATGACTTGACATGACTTGTTTACATTATTGATCTTCCTGATCGGAACATCAAGGCATGACAACATGACTCAATTACATTATAGATACATCATGAAATAAGCATTGGGTTACAATACATAAGATAAATAGATGAATACATTCTAAAGTTACAAATACATCAACAGTCCTGATATACCATCGATGACAATTTCTATCTAAAATATGACATAACCAAATAGATGGTGGGGACTTTGCCTTTAGCTCCACACCATGATTATTTACAATATATGTATCATGCAAATGGGGTCAAAACTAGGGTGTTACAGTTTTGCACTCTCCAGTGGGGCTATTCTTACGTCTATAACTATTACTTGAGGGGGTCACCTACTTGTGGTAAAAACAATGCAAAAAAAAAAGAAAAAACTATGCTATAAGCGATTCATAGTGGTTGTATTAGGAATAGACTCTCTTGAGGTGGATCCTGTTGACTCTCTTGAGGTGGATCCTGTTGCAAGGATTCTTCAAGAGGTGACCATCTGAGTTAGCAAAGAGGTATGCCCCCTTGTCGAGATGAAGGTCATTTGCAAGGCGGGGTGATGAAATCTAGTATTTTATGGGAAGAACCGATTCCACACTATGGTTTAAAGGGAGTGGGGTAAAACCGGAGTTGTTCTTAGAAATCTCCCTGTCATTGTGTAATTGGTGCTAGGGTAGATTAGGTGGACCTTCCATGGCCGATGAGACGGAAGGAAGACTGGTGCTAGTGATCATGTAAATGGTATTGGTTGTGGTTTTGGTGGCCTTGCCCCCAGACTCTGTTGGAGGAAGAGGGGTAGGCTTGGATATGGGAAGAGTCTTTGATGGACGTGGGGGTAGGTGAAAAATCATTTCAATTGGATGGACATAAGTCAACACATCATAGGGCCTCAGAAGTAGGGTAGGTGGTTCATGGTAACACACAGGAAATCCGAGTGTGAAATCCTGTAAATTGCAGGTTTCCAAGATAGACTTACTCATGATCCTAGATGGTAGGAAAAGGAAAAGAATCATGTTGAGTGGGGATGAACCCCATTTTTTCCATGGTAACTGAGGTTGTGGCTATGGATGGCGTTTTGGCTACGGATGGAGTTGTGGCTGCGGATGGAGCTATGACTGCTGATGGTGCTATGGCTGTGGTTGGGGTTTGGGTGTACCTGTTATAGCTGATTTTACCACTCCAAGTGAATCAAACTTTGTATGGCCTTCCCTTGTCCCTCTGCAGACTCCTTAGACCCTGTGGACCATTTTTTGTCTGTTGATGTTTCCTTGACCATCCCTAAAAACATGTGAAAAATGATACACGTGACTTTTAAACCCTTAATCGTGTATATACATGGGCTTGACCCCTAAAACCATGTACATAGGGATGTGTACAAAATCCAAATCCTTTTGGAGTTTTCCTTGACATGGATCTAACTCACTTGACTCCTGGCCTTCCCTATGCCTTGAGATCACTTGGATTTGACCTTTCATTACCCCTTTGAAAAGATATATAAGGAACTCTATGGTACATTGAAGAAATATGAGAGAATTGAGAGCAAAGAAACTATAGTCCATTGTTGTCGGAAGTTATGCTTGAGTCTGCATCCCTTTGTCCCTTGGAGCACTTTTGTGTTCTTCCAAAGCTTACCTTTTGCTTGTGAGCTTGCTATCAAGAGATGGAGGATTGAGGAGGTGGATGCCCAAGTGGGGGATTCAGTTTATTTGATTCGCGAACGTGCTGACAGAGGTTGTATCTATTGTAATATCTGATTTATATTAATAGAAATATATTTTCCTGTCCAATAATGTGTGTTTGAATTAATATTTTATCCATGGGATGATTTCAAATGCTTATACATTGTTTATCATATATGCTAGAATAGATCTAACACCATGATATATAGTATGCTTGTATTGTTTACCTGTTGTTGAGGACGTAATTTATCAATTCAAGCTAAAGTTGGAAATCTCAATGGGGATCTACTTCAACCGTCCAGAATAAGGTATGAGGTCTGATCCTTTAGTGTTAGACATTTACTTTCTATTGCATATTGGAAAGGATTGATTTCTCGAGTCAAACTATCTATTGTGGTACCCCAAGCCATAGGAATTTCTCTACATAACAGAATTGGCAACTCCACTGGGGAGTTCCTAGTAGTTGTCCTTTGGGGGTTTTCTATCGGCATTCAATGACTTTGAATTTCTCTTTCTCTCTTGTTTTTGTGTCGGGTATAGGGGCATGTTTTCCTGGTAGTGTCTGATTGGTGTGAATTTTGTCTTAGCTTGTCTGTTTGCCTTGATTTTTATGCATCTTTCTTCCTGTATAGGAGTTTTTAACTCACAGTCGTGTATACACGTGGGTTTACTGCGAATAGTCATGTATGCCCTTAGTTTTTCCTTTTAGTGGAAGTTAAATGGTTGTTGGGTGAAGTTTGATGATTGCTGAGTCTCCTTTGACACTTCTTGAGTTTATTTATACCTCTGTTTCTGACCAGAGACATTTTTTTAGGCTAAATTTTTTTTAACAAGGTTCTTGTCATGGAATTTTTTGATTTTTTGTTTGGGATTAGTGCATTAGATTTCTTTTACCTTAGTGCTTTGCTTGAGTGTTTTTTGAGTGTGCTTGCAGAGTCTGGGTGTTGTAGAATCATTCTTTTCCTTTTTGTATCTCATTTTATTTCAAAAAATCCAAAAATATTTGCTTATCATCATGCATTGCATTTTGCATTTTGCATTGTACTTACACTAGATTTGATTTGGAGTATTAGTCAGGATTTCATATAGGAAAGCTTGCATTCATCATTTGAAGAAAAATTGTGCATTTCATGTAGTAGCATACCCTGTTTTCATGGACACAATGCATTAGCATTGATTGTTAGGTGTGCATTTTACTTCATGTTGTTTCATAACACCATTAGTTCCACGGCCATATCCCTCTTTTGAGTAATAAAGCCAATTAAAATCAATGCTTAATTAAAATTAACTACACTCTTTTATTTTATAGGGTGCACCAAAAAGATTAGGTTTTAGGGTCTTGGAATAGTTCATTATGAGTAAATTCTCCAAGACCACTAAACAACAACATGTATGTGTCTGTCTAGGTGAGTGTGTGAAATCCTTGGTATAACCAGTGTTTCTCAGGATCCTCCTCTCAAAAGGGAGTTAAGCATGGGGCAGTGTGAGCGGTTATTGATTGGGATGACCCCTAGTCATAACTGAGTAGCACTGAAGATATTTCCAGAATTGTATTCGTTTCTGGGGGCTCTTTCAAGAGTTTCAGGATTTGCTACCTTGCCCATACGGTCAATCATGCCTGTGACTATCCACCTGAGCATTGATTATATTGAGGTGACCTTAGTGGCCTTACCTAGGATATCGAGGGGGTACTTTGTATGGGTTATTCTATGGCTGTCCCAGCCAGGTTGGGGTCGGACAGCACAGTCACTTTACGCGTTGAAGCTGAGGGCCACAATAATTGGTTACGTACCTCCACTTGTTGTGTATGGGAGTCTCAAGCCTCTCCTAGGTGAGACATACCTGCTTCATTCGAGAACTCACTTATCCTGCCCTTGATTTCTTGCATTTGGCTTTAGATTTTATTGATGATTTCTCTGTGCACGATAGCTTGCCTAGGGTTTGCATAAATAGAGAGTCTCTTCTACTTTTTGAGTCATTGTGGATTCAAGTGTAGCTCCTCGCCATTCTCGTCATTTAGTAGAAATTCTGCCTTCTACATCTCCTCCTCCTTTGAGAGAGAGACCTACATAGTCTAGGTAGACTACTTCGCACATTGATTCACACACCATGGGAGACCATATAGAAGGTATTCCTGAACCACCTTCTCCCATTCAAGTGGAAGATGGGAAGTTTACTCCTACCTACGATCCTTCATCTGACTTGGATGAGTTAGGTCCTGTGATTTCTGAGATAGGAACCTTTCATGATATACCTACTCACTCTAGGGTTGATTCCCCATTGACGCATTACCGGTATGGAATGTTGGAGGATGCAGAGACTCATTTTGAACCCATGAGCACTAGTCATGGTAGTTATGGTATGTCTGGTTTTCCCACACATGATTTGGAATTTCATGTCAAATCTGAGTTCGATCCTAACACTATGCCTAGGGGCACTCTCATTCCTTACCATGCGGAGAGGTTTGGGAGCACTAGTCACATTGCACCTTCCATTCCAGTGGTGGAAGTTACATCACATATTCCTCCTAGGTCTAGGGTTAGTGATCCTATTAGGATACCAAATTTGAGATGAGTGACTATAGGGAATAGTACATACATAATTACACAAACCCCTCCATCCTCTGTCCCTAGTTCTTCAAATGTTCACCCTCCACCTTATTCACGTGGTCCTTTGGGCCAAAACGTTGCTATGAGTTATGTTCGTACTGCGGTTACTAGACCAGTTGTGTCTCAAATTCATGTATCACCCATTTTTTTGGGAGGTCATGCTCATATTTCTAGAGGTCACATTCCTGCTTCCTACTTCTGGAGAGTATGTTCCTACTTATGGAGTGTCTCATGGGACATCTCATATGATGACTTATGGACCCTATTATGGGATGCAGTATGGACAGGGTTCTTCACCTCATGGGGGCGGGTATCAACAACCTACTGACTCTCCAAATTACAGCTTTGTAGCTCCTAATAGTCAAGGTCTACCACACTACGGTGCTTCCATGCCACCCTATATGGGTCAAACGGGAGGAGGGCACTATGGCCAAGGCCATGGTGGTAATCAAACCTATGTGAAATAGACCTATCAGGGAGTGGTCCATTGACCTCATCATCCTAGGATCCCTTTCCTCATGACGCTGAATATTCCTGACTTGTCGAGATTGATGAAAAATCCTATAGCTCATGACCCAGCTTGGCCGGCTGTCCCTACTAAGCTTCTCTCGGACATACCTAAGTTCGAGGGAAAACAGGGAGAGGATCCAAGCAAACATGTTACTACCTTTCACCTATGGTGCTCTTTGAATTCCTTACACTAGGACTCCATCCGTTTACAGCTATTTCAACACACCCTTACAGGGCCTACCACAAAATGGTATATAGAGCTACCTAGGGGGGCATTTGCTTTGTTTGATGACCTAGCGATGACTTTTCTTAACCACTTCCAGCTACTAGTGCGTTATGATGTCAGTACTGAACTCTTGTTGACATTTCGACAGGATGAAGCCACACATATCTTAGATCATATTCAAGAGTGGCATAGATGGAAGAGGTTAATTAAATCCTTTATACCGTCGGAGTTCCTCCTTGAATGGTTCCTTAAGTCGTTATTGCCCTATATAGTGAAGTATGTTTCTACATCTGGAGTGCAGAATGAGGAACAAGTGATTTTTAGGGTACAGGAACTAAACTTGATTTATGCTCAGTCCGGTTTGTTATATGAGATTATTCCCAATGCTCGGCATTCTAGTTTCGACCCCAAAGTCAAACATGGACCACATGCCAATGGCATTGTTGGTTGTGCAAGTGCGAAACCTATGGATTCGGTTGCAAAACAAGTGATTCAATTGTCAATCAACCAATCTACTTCAGGACAAGCTTTGGCTTCGTCTCAACCTACCCAAACGTTGAGTGTACTTTCAGTGCAATCGTCGGACCAGAAGGGTAACCAGCAGCCCGGGCGGAATAGAAAAAAGGGTAAGAATAATTGTAAGGGTGGGAATAAGAATTAGAATGCTAATAATAATGACAAGAATGGCTGTAATGCTGGGGGGGACAAGCAAGCTAAATGTAAGGCTAATTTCCATTGCAAGTTATGTAAGGACTATCACCTCACTTACTTGTGCCCTTGTATCGATGAAGCCTTGAGATTCTTGGCATAGGTCCCAGCTATGCTAACTAACCCTTTACCTCACAATAAAAATATGAACTCGAGCTCCCATGGCTAGTCTAGTGGTGATCAAGATCTTCCGGAGGGTAGTGGTTGTGGTTACATTAACATGGTACGTGCTACGAAAGTTGTGACACTTGTGAAAGACTATGGTTCGTCACAACCCAGCCCAGGAAAGGAACCTGATCCACCAAGGCCCCCTTTGCATATTGAGAAACCTATGGATAAACCTGAAGTTGCACCTCGCATTCCTAAGGGACTCCTTAAGTGTTCAGGGAACAATCCTAATGCTCGAGCCACCCAGAACTATTCAGTTGTCGAGGATTTGGGCCATACTCCTTGTACGATGTCTGCATTGGAAGTGATTTAGAGTTGTCCTTCGCAAAGGAAGGCATTGCTTTCTGCCCTTGGTGTGAATGATGATGATTCTTCCTCTATGATCAAATTTGAAACTGCAGGACTTCAACCTTACTTTCCTTACTATGTGTCTCTTTTAATTCATGTAGAATGTCTTAATATGACCGTCAAGCATACTGTGATTGACAAAGGTACTGCCACTTCTGTGATGTCTTTATCATGTTGGAAGGGTTTAGGTTCCCCTAAGCTATCTAAATCAGAAACCATGTTAACTGCATTCGATGGGAGATCATTTATACCGCACGACATCCTTCCTTTGCTTAAATTCCGTTTGGGAGGAAAGACCATTGCGATAGAGGTCAAGGTGGTTGATGCACCCCTTGACTACAATCTCTTGATGGGTCGAAATTGGATGTACAGTATGCAAGTTGTTGCTTCTTCCCTATTTCGCATTGTATGCTTTCCATTTAATGGGAAGATAGTCACGATTGATCAAATGAAATTCAAGAATCCGCCTGTTACCACATCTTTTGGAGCTTCGATCCCGATTATTGAACACTCTTATCTGGTAACTGGGAGTGTGGTTGTAGGCATGTATCCATCCCTCATGGGAAGCTTTAGTTGTCCTGCACTGATCCTTATGATAGGGTCTAGTTCTGGTGAGGCTTCAACATTTATGAGATCGGTGTCTTTTCGCATGAGTCATATGGAAGATCCTTGGATTTTTCCTACACCGAGTACTTCGAGTGAACCCACCGTGACGAATGTGCCATTGCCTGCAACTATGATAGCTTATCAAGCTAATCTCAAATGTGTTGTAGATCGTAGTCCTTTTTCTTCACGGATGGAGGAGGAGGACCCTTATGTGCTGCCGGCATGGGTAGTGCAGTATTCTCACGTGCACGACTACCTTGATATGGTTTTCCCTTCAGATGAAGTGATTATTGAGGCTATGTCGGGAGTTGAGCCACGATGGGAGGAACTCCATCATAGATCTTACTTTCTTCCTGAGCTTGACCGCTTAGAGCATGAGGAATTTAGGGCGGTTCTTAGTGAGAGAGTTGGTAGTCCTATGGTTCCATTAAGCTCTTCTGGTCTGATGGCTGATGGAAACATGGCAAACATATCTTCAACAATTCCTATCAATATCTCTCGCGATCCTAGCAGGATAGAGAATGTTTATATTGGGGCAGAATGTTCCCATGCTAAGATTCAAGAATATACCGAGCTATTTAAAGAATTCTGTGATATATTTTCTTGGTCTTACGATGAAATTCTAGGTATCAACCCTCGTATTGTTGAGCATGATATTAAGACTTATCCCAATGCTAAGCCTGTTCGACAACGCTTGTGTGCGGTGAATCCTAGGAAATCACCCGCGATTAAGGCAGAGATATAAAAGTTGTTAAAATCCAATTTTATCTATCCCATTCCCTTAACGGAGTATGTTTCAAACCCCATTCCGGTGGATAAGAAGCAGGGAGTGATTTGCATATGTACTGATTTCCACAATTTGAATTGTGCCTATCCTAAAGACAATTTCTCCACACCATTTATTGATCAGATTTTGGATGAGTGTGTGGGTAGTGAAGTTTTTTCCTTTATAGATGGGTTTTCTGGATATAATCAGATACAAATTAAACCTAAGGACCAACATAATACTGCATTTATTTGTCCTTGGGGAACTTTTGCATATCAAAAAATGCCTTTCGGCCTTAAAAACTCCAAAGCTACATTTCAGCAGGAAATGACCTTGATCTTCCACGATATCAAGTCCATTCTCGAAGTATTTTTGGATGACCTTGCTGCTCATTCTCGTGTGAGAATGCGTCATCCCTATCGCTTGAGATTGGTATTCGAAAGATGTCGAAATTATTTGGTTAGGTTAAATCCTCACAAGTGCATATTTTGTGTGAAGTTGGGTTGTTTGTTAGGATTCATTTTTTCTAAAGTGGGCATAAGAGTTGACCCTTTGAAGGTTGAGGCAATACTTCAGTTGTCTCCCCTGAAGAATATTCGTCATCTTCAATGTTTGCAAGGCATGGAAAAATTCTTATGGAGATTTGGTGTCAATTTTTCCAATTTAACTAGAGGCTTCATGCGTCTATTGAAGAAGGACACCACCTTTTGTTGGGATGAACGAGCCCAGGAGTCCTTTGATGCACTCAAGCAAGCCCTAGCATCAGCCTCGGTGATTAGTCCCCCGGACTATAGCTGTGATTTTATACTTTATGTGGCCACGTCCATGGAGACGATTGGTATGGTTTTGATTCAAGAGGATGAGGAGCTCTAAGAGCATGTCATATACTATCTAAGCTAGAACCTTATTGACCTAGAGATTTTTTATTCTCATGTCGAGAATCTTGCTTTAGCTACCGTACATGTGGTTCAGCTGTTAAGACATTATATTCTCCTTCGCCAGACCTTGGTTGTAGCCCATGTCAATGTGTTTCAATTCGTACTCACTCGAAGGATGATTGGGGGAAAATATAATAAATGGATTGTCATTCTGCAAGAATTTGATCTCGAATTTATTTTGGAAAAATCAAAGAAGTCTTTAATTTTTACAAAGCTTATATCGGATTTCTTGAGTGAGGCTGAGGAGTTGGTTTGTGAAGATACATTTTTCAATGAACACATCTTCTTAATCTCAACTCTAGACCCATGGTATGGGGATATCATAATATATTTACAAACATTGAAGGTCCCTACTCACCTCTCATGGGATGAATGACGATGATTACATCATGTGTCTAAGAACTACCTCAGAGTGGATAACACTTTGTACTGCTGTGGGGTAGATTCCATTTTATGACGTTGTTTAACTCATGAAGAGGCTGAGGTAGTGCTGAATGATTGCCACAGAGGGGCATGTGGTGGTCATTTATCTGGGCTTTCTATAGCTCAAAATATCTTAAGACCAGGTTATTTTTGGCCATCGATCTTTAAGGATTGTGTAGATGCGGTCAAGAGGTGCCATCCTTGCCAGGTGTTCACACATATTATGCACTCAAAACCTACCCCATTACATCCTATTATCACCGTTGGTCCCTTCACTAAGTGGGGGCTTGATTTTATGGATTGCAACCCATCTTCAGTTGGGGGGCACCATCATATCGTGGTGGCTATTTATTACTTAACGAAATGGGATGAGGCTATGCCTACAATTAAATGCGACGGTGAGATAGCCGCCCACTTTGTATTCAACCACATTATTACTCGGTTCATATTTCCGAAAGAGATTGTCACTGACCATGGCTCGTACTTTCAGAATCGTATGATGTAAGAGTTGGCATCAAAGTTAGGGTAGAGCATTCCTCCTCTTACCACTCTCAAGCGAATGGATAGGTAGAAGCAATGAATAAATCACTCAAATCCATTCTCCAATGAACCATCGCACAAAGCAAGAATAATTGGTGCATCATGTTGTATCCTGCTTTGTGGGCGTATAGAACCGTTGTTAAGACTGCCACAGGTTTTTCTCCATATCAACTTGTACATGGAGTTGAGTCGATATTTCCGGTTGAATGTGAGTTTCCTTCTTTGAAGCAAATTGTAAAACTCTTGCCAGACACTTCACCATTAGACAAGCGTTTGGTCCACCTTGAGTAACTTGATGAGTAGCGTCGGGATGCCTTGGTGGCTCTAGAAGTAAATAAATGTCATGTAAAGGTCCAGTACAATAATTCTATCCATCCAAGGAGGTTTAGTGAGGGAGACTTGGTCCTTTTGTGGGATCAACTGAAAGAACCCTTGGGGGCAGGAAAATTCAATCCTATGTGGCGGGGTCCTTACGTGGTCAAATGTGTGTTAGAGAAGGGTGATTATGAGTTAGTGGATTACGAAGAAATGGCCTTGGCAGAGCCTAGAAATGGGATCTATCTCAAGAAGTACTATGCATGATTTTCAGCCAAGGATGGTTATTGTATATTATTGTACAGTTTTGCATAGTTAGGTATTTTTCTTATAGTGATCGGGTTTGTGATTACTTTTCATTTATTTTGGCAGATGTCAATGGAATATTCCACCAACATAGGATTCGCGGATGGTGCAAGCCATCACACTCAACACTCAGCCTCTGTTGCTTGGGTGATTTATACTCCTATGGGTCAAGTACTGTCTTCAGGAGGTGTATGTCTGCGGCCATCTTCAAACAATGTTGCTGAATATAGTGCCGTTATTGAGCTTCTACGGGATGCTATTTCACATGGCATTCTCTCTCTTGAGGTATGTCTTGATTCGGAGTTAGTAGTGTCATAGCTTAATGGTTTGTACCATGTTAGAGATCCAACGTTATTAAGAAGATTCTTATGTGTGAGATTATTAAAACAACAATTTGACAATATAACATACATACACATTCCAAGAATTAATAATCAAGTTGCTGACTCATATGCTAACTACGTGTTATATTGGCATTTGTTTCATACACAATAAATTTATCACAAACACAATTTTTACACATGTAAATAAATAAACCGATCACCATAAAACAAATTATATAAACCTCCAAAATGTGGGAATACATAGTGTCATGATACAAAATTGGGGCTCTCGAGCCACCAACATATAATACACGGTAGTACAAAATGTATAGAATCCTAGGTATCTAATCCTACGGAGGAGAAGGAGGGTTGTGATCATGGAAGGTCACTATGGCTTTAGCTAGCCATCGAAATAATCACACCCATGCTCATGGTACATCCACCACCTGGTGCTGCATAGCCTCAGGCATGTCCTCGACTTGCACCATGGGAACCATGTGTGTCAGCCTCACAAAATTGGTATGAATTCTCTGGAGCATCCGCTCTGCATCCACACTCGTGATATCATCTTCTCATCCCCTCCGTCTGTGACGAGGGAAGCCTTTGGGCCGTTGTGGTCCCACATCTGCACACAAATGGTAGATGTCACTATGTATTGTCATGCAAAAATATGTCTTTTGATTCCAAATAATTAGAAAACACAAAAAAATTAAATAACTCAAAAATTTCAAAATTGAGGGTCGAGATTCGTTACCTATATCGCCATATGCCGATCCTCGTGGTAGCGGCATGTCTAGGTCCCCCCGGAAATCTATCCCCGCATAGGGGTAGTCATCGATGGAAACTATCTATCATCGCCACCACGGAAAGAAGTCAGCTGGATAGGGGTTGGCCACCTTACGTCCCCATAGTTTGCACATCACATCTTCCCAATGCCGTTGGGCTGGACCTCGAACCCCGTGAAGAGGAACGTCAACTCTGGGGCTCAATTTTGGAACACACTCGAAGAAAAACATGCTCAATATAATGTTGAGCCCGAAGTTCTGCACTCTTCCTACCTTACACTCACTGAGCTGATGTTTCATGTTGCTCACTAGTGTAGTGCTCTAGTCATAAATCATGGGTCTCATGCACTCCACTACATAGAACATCAGAGGCCGCGAGGCCTGGTGGAGTGATACCAAGCCTGCTATCCTGCCCAATGTCAATAGTATGGCCTTTAGGCCTAGCACCTGTATAGCATTGATAGGGACCTGACTCCCTACCTTCTCTGTGTCTAGATAGAAGTACACCATAATGTACTCATCGATAGTCAGGCCACCTCCTAGCCCACCACAAGAACAAAGGTTCACTACTTCCCCTCGTCGAGAAAGCCTAGTAATGAAGTATATGTCCTCCATCTCTATAGTGAGGGACATCCCATCTATCTGGAAGGACTCTGAGTCTGGATCCCAGTAATCCACCAGCGTCTGCAATAGTCTTGGTTTGGCTCTCAAGCCACCAAGACACCAAAACTTATAGAGTCCACATGCATGTAGAACTTGTTGAGCCATTAGATCAGCCCTTGCTGCCTCCTCTACCTCACCATGTTCATGCTCTCTCCACTCTAGAACCATCCTGCATAAGAAATTCCAAATTTTCCCATTAGATTTCTTGAAAAACCTTATGCGTAGCCTCATACGTAATTGTTTTCCAAACAACTACGTATGTACGCGAGTATGGGGGCATTTTCCGCGTATATCTAGCCCTATACGCAAAAAAACCCTCGATTTTCGCATGGGCCACAGTGCCCTTTTTAGTTTGGCCTAGAAAACTCAATTGACCATGGAATTTGATAAAAATTGCATCAAAATGAAAGAGATAAGCATGGTTAAGTACTTGGAAGAAACGGTAGTGGATTCCGCCGGCTGGATCTCCTGGAATTTGCTGTTGAAAATATGAGCTCAAATGGGTTAAAATTTCAAATGTTTTATAATATTTTGAATTTTTTACTATTTATAGAAATTTTTCAAATTTTTGAAAATTTTTACCCCCTTTTCTATAGTTTCAACCATTTCTAATCATTTTGGACCGTTTTTGACATAATTCATGATGTAAAGGACCTTTTTCAGTGCTGTTTCAGCCGTTGGATTGACCCGTTCATGCCGATATTAGGTATCATGTCTAAACTAGCATATATGTTAGGCTTCATCACTGTTTTCATTTTGCATGACCTTATGACTGTTTCTTCATAACCTTAGGTATGAACCCACTTTATTATGTCACGGAACGTTCTTGTTGTTTAAGAAGTGGCATGATATGAGTGGTAGAGATTCACCTTACATGGGTACCCTAGTTAGCATCTTATTTTCATTTGGTGTCCATGGTGATGTTTTCTCCTTTAGGGTGTGGGAGTCCATTGTATAGTACTTCCATGACATTTCGTAAGAGCCTCATACTCCTCTTGATCTTTTGCTGGCCTATTTCCCTCAGGACTCCCTCATGTCAAGTTGTGAATGCATTATCATGAGCTTTGCCTGCCTTATTGAGCTTTATGTTGGCTTCCCTGACATTGTGTTTCACCCATATAGCCCGAGTTTGTCCCATGTCTAGCCATGCAAAGCCATTTTTTTTGCAGCTTGATTCCCTTTTTACCGGGAGGGGATTTTCCCCTGAGTGTCGATATCCTACACATGTATCCTTGCATTGAGCATAGGTATGTTCCACTATTTGGAACTAGTTTGTTTTCCCCTATGACACTTGTCTCATCCTAGTCTGTAACTATAAAGCAATTTTATTCTTTTTCAATCTTTTTAAATATTTGAAAAAGTCCAAAAAAATCAAAAAACCAAAAATCCGGACAAGGAAAGATGTTGTCTTTGGCAGCTGTCGAGTCATGTCACCTTTGAATAGAGCACTGTATATGACATCCATTGGTTGGGTTTATAGTTTGACTTTAGGAGCTATACTCATTTATCTGAGTTTATCTCCACTGACTGGTTAAGCTTCCAGTCCCCATGGAGCCTCTGTCGATGCCTCCTATGTCACAGATATGTCCCAGTTTGTATATCGAGTCTATCCTGCCTTTATTCAGTCACCATATGCCGTTATGCTCTTGTTCAAAGGAGGTTGAAGCCTGAGTTGGCCATTCCTCAGTTATCTTGACTTTGCATGTCGGCCATTCCTGGTATAGTTACTGTTTTGTGCACCTTATGATCGAGTCCTTCCACATTATACAGCTTTGCTGAGTACCTCGTGTTGGATGATGGGGGATTCCTTAATGCCCTCCTTCCAACGGATTTCTTCCCATCGACTTCAGATCATTTATTCTGAGATTGGAATCTAGAGTCATTTTGAGTGCCTTGAGACTTGCAGTCATAGTGGCAGGTTCTCTCACCATCGACAGTATTTGGGAATACATAAATGTCCCCTGATTGATGGATCCTCTCAACTGTTTGACCTCAACACATTTATTCACACTTGTTAGTTTGCACTCTAGTACCTTGATTCCCATTTTCATTATCGGTGGGTTATCTCGCGTCTGTTAATGGTATACATTAATGTCTGGTAATCAGATGATGGACTACTATGCTCGACCTCAACACCTCTATTCACATAGTAGGAAATGTACTCATAGCATTTTATGTATAAGACTTTCCAGATTGGTAGCATCTTTTATATGCTACCTCCTTGATCATGCCAGTGTTCATGAGATTCCAGCTCTCATGACTTGATTCCAGTATATGTCAGACATTTCCAGCCACTATGGAGATCTTGATCTGTTATATATCTTCAGCCATTACGAATATCATGGTACTTTGTATATCTTCATCATGGAGATTCTGATCTATGTATATTGTACGTAGTGATGACCATTTATGTGATATCTTGTATCATGCCTATTCATGGCCATTATAGCCTTATGTATCCGGGACTGCTATATGTATTTGCAGTTATGTGCAGAGTTGTATCATTTTACTATGCTAATTGAGTGGCTGGTCTTCGATTTGGGATTCTTCATCACTCCACTTCTGGGATGGACTTATAATGTATTTCGTCCATCGTATGGCCCCTCTGACCTCACACATTAGGGGGCATCTGTTATAGCTGATTTTACCACTCCATGTGAATCACACTTTGTATGGCCTTCCCCTATCCCTCTACAGACGCCTTAGACCCAGTGGACCATTTTTTGTCCTTTGATGTTTCCTTGACCATCCCTAAAAACATGTGAAAAATGATACACGAGACTTTTAAACCCTTAATCGCGTATATAAGCGGGTTTGACCCCTAAAACCGCGTACATCGAGATGTGTACAAAATCCAAATCCTTTTGGAGTTTTCCTTGACATGGATCCAACTCACTTGACTCCTGGCCTTCCCTATGCCTTGAGATCGCTCAGATTCGACCTTTCATTACCCCTTTGAAAAGCTATATAAGGAACTCTATGGTACATTGAAGGAAAATGAGAGAATTGAGAGCAAAGAAACTATAGTCCATTTTTTCCAGAACTTATGCTTGAGTCTGCATCCCTTTGTCCCTTAGAGCACTTTTGTGTTCTTCCAAAGCTTACCTTTTGCTTGTGAGCTTGCTATCAAGAGATGGAGGATTGAGGTGGTGGAGGCCCAAGTGGGGGGTTCAGTTTCTCTGATTCATAGACATGTCGACAGAGGTTGTATATATTGTAATCTTTGATTTATATTAATAGAAATATCTTTTCATGTCCAATAATGTTTGTTTGAATGAATATTTTATCCATGGGATGATTTCAAATGCTTATACATTGTTGATTATATATGCTAGAATAGATCTAACACCATGATATATAGTATGCTTGTATTGTTTACTTGTTGTTGAGGAAGTAATTTATCAATTCAATTTGAAGTTGGAAAGCTCAACGGGGATCTACTTCAACCATCTAGAATAAGGTACGAGGTCTGATCCTTTAGTGTTAGACATTTACTTTCTATTGCATATTGGAAAGGATTGATTTCTGGAGTCAAGCTGTCTGTTGTGGTACCCCAAGCCATAGGAATTTCTCTCTGTAACAGTAACGGTGCTAGATGATAGCATGCACAAATCCATAGTATCACTTGGTGTCAGTGGAGGTGACATGAAGGGGAAGGGAGATATCATAGAGGATTTGTTGAACAACCTAGGGCCTACGTTCAATAATGGTGGGGCAGCTATGCTGTCGACAGTAGTGTCGATGGTAGGGATAATGTTGGTTGGTTCCATTGGCCCATGCGAATCATGGTAATTCAATTGATCCACCATCACAATATTCCCATCATGAGGAAACATCATAACATGGAACACGGTGGATGCCATGGTTCTCATGACATACATGTAGCTTCGTCCCAAGAGTAGGTTATAGTCCAACTATGCGTTGACCACCTCTATGTCAATTAGGATTGTATTCCCTGCTAAAGTGATGGGGATGTGTGAAAGGATGCCTTGGTCCCTGGTGGGGTGACCATCATAAGCACAAAGTGTAGTAGTGGATGATTGAAGGGTAAGGGACGCAAGTTTCTACCAAACAAATGTTGACATAACACAGGTGGATGCCCCTTCATCCACGATGCATTGATGGACAACAAAATTCCAAATTGATACCTGAATTTGAAAGGCGATGGTGGATGGCATTCTAGGTTCTCCTTGATCCAAATTGAATGTGATCAATCTAGAATCGAAGGGTTCCACTGCACCTAGTGTGGATAACAATGCTTTTTTCTATGGCGAGCACATTTTGAGCACCCTAAGAGATGAAATGGATGTAGGTGACTGGGCCAAGTCATCAATGATGCTATAGTGTGACTACAGCTCTATCCATGGCATTGTTGGAAACCCATCGCATATGGGGGTGTGGGGGAAAAGGGGGTAAGTGAAGAGGTATGTTGGTGTCCTTAGAGGTGGATGCTACTAATGGGTCAATGGTTTTGGTAGTGGACCCATATTGGTTCTTCTTGGTCTACAATTTGACCTCGTCAATTGTGATGGCTAGCAGGTGATGAACCCTATCTCTGTAGGCGGGCCTGAAGCAGGGGCTATGGGTCTAGGTAGGAGCATGGGTATGGTTGCTACCAACCCTTGGAGTGGTAATAGGTTCTAGAGCACCATGGGTGGAGGTCCTGGTGGTGCTAGGTTGGGTTGAGTTGGGACTACCGCATTTGTACCACGTTGAGCCTCGTTCTGAAGAACCTTCTTGGCGTGACCCATGAAGGGGCACTCATGCGTATAGTGCCCATACACGTCACATAGTTCACATGGCTGATTTTATCGTAATGGATCATTCATCTAGGTGGGTTAGGATGTTTGGGATTTTGAGCTAGTGAATTGGTGCCATTGTTGGGAGGGTTCGACTGTTGGCCACCTCCATGCGGTTTGTTTTTACCACAGTTCCTAGTTTGATTATTTCTATGTTGCCCTTGTTGGTTGATGAGGGCTGGTTGGTTGGGATGGTTTTGTTAAGAAAAAAATTGTCCCAAGTCTGGTGGAAGAGCTGGGATGGGGGTTGGAGAATCTTGCATAGGTGGTACATAGTAGACTGGGGAAGTTGGGGGGCTATAAATATGGGCATTTATCCCGAATATTGTTATGGCGGCCAAGTAGGTGCATGGGTCTTCTTTTGTGGTATAGGTTGTGCATAGGAGGTTGTAGCTCCAGATTGAAACATCATTCTTTCATAGTCAGGAGCTTGGTTTGGGTGGGAAACACTAGGGGTGTTTCTTGGTTGTGGTGGCATCATAGGTGGTGTCGGGTGATGTTGTGATTGATGGGAGACACCATATACGACATGGGATTCCCTCGACGCATCACAGTAGGAAGTGCCTGCATGTGGAGCATCTGGAATGATGGTGTAGAGGTATCTAGACTATGCATAAATGAGGTCAAATTGTTAGGCCTTCAAGATGGCCTCTTCCTCTATTTGGGGACGTTCGAAGGCGACGTCCTTGACTCTAGGTGGCAGAAATGTTTTTAAGAAGAATTCAAGGAAGATCCTATCGCCGCCACTCATGGATGTGGTCGGTTATGTGGGTCGCAATGTTTTGGAGGAAATATAGAAATATTTCTACCCCTTCATCATATCTACAGGGGAGTTGTAAATATTGCAGGAACATAAAGTCCAAGGAGTTGAAGTTTGTGTACTTGGCTTGTGGTAGCTCAATGTACCACTTGGATGCAGCACCTGTGAGCATGTGTTGGAAAACTTTGAGTCTGATTAAATCATCTACAATGTTGTTTGATGAGCACCATAGGTGAAACATCATTATATAGTTTTGGGGGCACTTGCCTTCCTTCCCTTCAAACTTAGGGATGTCTGAGGGAAGCTTGGTTGGCATGGTAGGACAAAAGGATTGATGATAGATAGGGTCATTAGTTAACCTAGCAAAGTCAAGAAAGTTGAGGTGTTCCATGAAAGGGAGGTTTGACCCAAGGTTGATGTGGGAAGGACTAGAAATGGTAGAAGGAACATGATGTCCCTGAATTACTGGGGGCACCTGTGGCATAGTTGTGGATGGGCCACTGCCCCTAGGTATGGCAAGTGGGACAGTGTGAGTGGAAGATACATGTGGAGGAAGATGAGTTAGGATAGTCTACATGGCAGTGCTAGAACCACTAGTAGGGGTGTTGCTGGTAGTGTGAGGAATGGACATGGGTACACTGCCAATCACCAGTCTCGAAAGTGGATCCGGGTTTGCACCATCCATGGGGCTAGATGCTGCAGTATATAAATTTAGCTCAGATTTATATGAGTCTAAGTCTGAGTTAGAGGATGTGTGGCCTTCTGACGGTGTAGAGGGTCATTGAGAATGGTCTCGATGGTGTTGGTTCAAGGACCCAAGCTATGGAGGTTTGCCTCTTAGGCATGAATAAGAGCATGAGGGATCAATTGTGTCTAGTTGGTATATCAAATGGTCTAATATGGTAATGACATTCTGGACCCCAGTTTCAATGGCTTCCTATTGTCATTCAGGTGGTCACTCAGACACCAAGACTTCCAGGAGACAAATCTTGGATTTTTCCTCATAGGATATCTAGTCAATCGGTGGGGGTCATTTACCATTTTGCTTGGAAATTCCTCTCAGCAGATAACTACTTTGGGGTTCCTGTGGTACTCCTCACAATGAGTTTTAGGGAATATCCCAATTACTTCCCACGGTTAAGGCAGTTAGGACCTTATGTCGTCAAACTTCAAAGTTTTGAATTAATGTAAATTGATTGATTTTAATGGTTGGCTCAACATCATGAACTGAGTTTGGTTTATTAAGTGGTGTGGTTGTGTGCAACCTTATGAGTGACTTATTTTTTTTGAGTTATTTTATGTTATTATGCTTCAATTTTGTGAATCTGCAACCATGGTTTATTCTTAGCAAATGTTTTTCTGGTTTGTTATGCAAGTTGAATAATGGGAAACCTATGAACATAACTGAAATGAAACTGAAATCTGAACTGAAACTAAAAAAAACTTAATATGTGTCTTATGATCAATTATAAACCTGTTGGGTGACTACCCTACCCTTGTATTCCTCCTATACCAGGAAAGAGTGTTGGGTTCTCAACACAGTGGGACAATCCCACCTATAGATCCTCAGGTCACTCTCCGGGTGCAAGGTTGGTCAACAAGGAGGACACAAACACTGTGAGGACCCCTAGGGATACCACCCCCTCTACATTTCAAGTCACCTAGTTTTAGTGGTTATGGAGCAATGACCGTGATAAGTTCCTATTACTATACTTTCTCAACCCCTTGTCTTAGATCAAAATACCTCGAAGGGTGCTGAGTGAGTAGAGGAGGGAGGGCTATGCTAGGGGGTTAATTTCCAATGATTTAATTATGAAAGAATGAATCTAAAATGGTATTGAATTAATAGTATAGTAAGCATATTAACATTTAAGTAATTAATCAAACAAGTAGCTGAATGCAGAGAATTTATTTTTTATTTTTTTCTGCAGGCCTATAATTAGGAATATTTCACCTTCTGCGGACAAAAGCCGTTCCTCTGGTCTGAATGGTTCAGATCCAAAACAAATGAGTGAAAAACAAAGGATGAAGACCTTCCCTAGATTTTTTAGACACCTGGAATGTTGCTTCGATAGTGAACCTGTGTACCTGTAAATAGATCAAACATGCAAACACATCAAAGCTACCAGAAAATCATCTACTTATCCATGTTAGTGACTAAGGAATCTAACAACATATACATGTGAAATCAAAACAACAGTAATGTGGGACGAAAATCAGCTTTGCATTAAGAATGTATGGAGAGGCTTACAACCATGGCCTTAGTGTTGACAAGCATCTCCATGAAACAAACACTTCATACCCATAAGCTCCAACTTTACTCTCTATGCTCTCCAATGATTTGGACTAGGTAGTCAATCCAAGAACATAACAATACCTCTATAGTTCTCTCCCTCAACTATGGACATGAGATTATATTTATAAGGCTCAATGGATAGGGATAGTTGAGAGATTTGTGGATGAGGTGGCTCCAAGATCCTATGATGGGGGATCTCGAGCTCAACTGACTCACAATGATAGGGATAAGGGAGGACACAAGGCTCATGATCTAGAAGCCTCGAGAAACTTCTCTTTTTCCCATTTTACCTAGAGTACTGCTTTTCTTCTCTTATGACATAGTGGTTTAGATGAGAAACACTTATGAACCAAATACCACAGGTGGTGGCATCACTTATGGAAAATAGGATATAGGCAGTGCGAGCAAGGTACTGCTCATGGGACACAAGGAAAGCACGGTGCTGAGTTTTTTCATGTAGAATTGACAAACATAGTAGGTTTCCACTTTAAGTGTTGGGATTAAGGGAAAACATGGAAGTTAAAGGTCTGATCACATGGTGGTGATAGGATTTGGGTATAAAAGAATCCCCCCCAAAGCATGAGACTTAGAGGGATAAGATAAGCGAGAGCTTTGAGAGAACAAGTTGTCACTTCGAGGTGAAAATGTCAACTTGGTCGGAGAATGTCATCCAATAGGAATCTATAGTACATCAATATATTTGACTCATAGACACACGTTACCAACTCATGGCTGTAGACCAATACAAGGCAGATCCATGAGAGGAATAAACAAGCATGGCTATTAGAATACATCGTAGATCCATGTGATAGAGGACTCAAACTTGGACATAGCTAATGGACATAGAACGTATATCTATGTCATACAGATGCAACTTTGAGCATAGCCATGACCATACAAATGTGGATCCATGCTAGATATACAAAACTCCATCACAACCTGGGGGAAAGCAATGACCACTAAACAAATACCCAGGGTCTTCGTCTCATCTTCCACAAAGTACAATTCTATCCATGTTATTACAATGATCTAAAGTCGAACATGGTAGAAACCACTTGATTACTGGCCAATGATGTCAACCATTAACAAGTGCAAGGGACATCACCATTGATGTCAATGATTCCCAAGGTACCCTAGTATAATCTACTGTGTGAATAGATGTTCTGATGTCGAACACACAGTGAATTCTATCGATCAAAGGTCAATGATTGGAGGCTATGTCGAGAGTGATAGAATCTGTCATTAAGGCATACAGATCTCAAGGTACTAAGTTTTGTTTCTAAAACCATTTTCAGGATGATGAACTGATGTCGACGGGAATAGTCTCGTCGAAGGAGGGCCATGATGAGTCCCACATCGATGACACGAAACTCAAAACATAGTTCTAGAATGATATGAATGTAGTAATCACAAGACTAACTCAAAAGTACTAACATAGAGACTGTTTTGACTATAGAGGTAAACTTCTTCAATTTCCCTTTGAAAATTGGGTGGCACGACAAAAGACTTGGCAGCATGACTAAACCAGACAAACACACAGTACGACAGAAGACAATGCATTCTTTTGAAAGACTCAAACGAGTGACATGACTTATAAAAGTGGATCATCATGGAGATCAATTGAATACACAATTGACTAAAATGATATGTATACAAGTGCCATGTTCAAAGGTAATGACAAAATATTGCCATTTATTTGCAAAATGATTCCCTTCCCATTTCCTCCGTCATGATCGATGAGTGCCTCTTTTCAGTTTTACGAGTTCAAAGAGGGTAACAAACACTTGGTATAGCTCATCCAAAGACAAGTACAAACTCATATGTTTTATGAACCTGAGAGAGGAGGGGTTCATTCCCAATAGAGGGTCTCTCAATGTTTAATTTAATGAATCCAATGAAAGAAAAATCGGTATCGTTCATGTTTAGAGAGTATGAACGACCATGGAAGAAGACTCCAAAGGGGTCCCTTTTCATATGATTTAGTCCCTAAGGCCCGAAAAAGGACTCCAAAGGGGTCCTTTTTCATAGAGAACTCTTCCAGTCATGATTGGTTGGAGTGTTCCTTTTTCGTAAATAGTCTATTCGACCCAAAAAAGAGATAACCTACCATCTGAGAGACAAATCTTCAAATGATTTAATGAGCATGAAGAAGACAAGATTGGTCGACTATATTTTCACATTTTAAGAGTCCAAAAAGATCTTAAAGAAGACTCTATTAGACTTTTTCATGTTTGAATCCATAGCATGAAAAAGTAATAAACTATGCTCAAACCAAATTTCATGTTTTAACCAGAGCACAAAAAATGAAAAGTAAGCTCAACACCATCTTACTGTTTTTAACGAGCTCGAAGATTAGTTGAAAGAATGCTGCAAGATTGGTTTCATTTTTACACAAGCTTGAAACCAATGGGTAAAATATGCTTGAAAAATCCCACTAACATGATATACAGAGGTTGGAATCTTGCCCCAAGCATGATTGCTAGCAAAGATTACCCCTAGAATGGTTGCTAGTGGCTCGACATGCCCCCAAGCTTTGTTTCATTTGAAAATTATTCTTCCATACCCAACCTAAAAACCTAGTTACTAATGTGAAAATGTTCACCAAGGAGGTAGGAAGAACGAGAATCAGGCAGGTTGTTGCTAGGGTTTTATCCCTAGCTTGTACGAATGAGTACCTACTAAGGACAATGGATTCCTTAGTAGCAGTTCAATGATATATGAATTAAAAGCTATAAGTGAAGTAAAAACTAAATTTAAACATTCATGAAGCAAAACAATAGAAAGTAAATAACATGAAACAAAAACAGTAAATAGTAAATAATGATCTTTATTAATGTTACCTCCAATGTGGAGGTTGGTGAAGTCCGTTGCGCTGGTCCGATGTCGGTGGCTCCGAGCTTCAAGCTGCTTCTTCTCTTTCTCCAATGGTGGAAATGGGCCAAAAGGGGGCTTTTACGGTGAAAGTAGCTCAATGGTGAGCTAGGGTTTCACGAGCAATTTTGGCAGAGGCAGGATACTTATGATTGTGGATATTGAATAAGGGGTCTCCATCACTTATTTATAGTTGGAAACCATGCGGTTTTAGGTTTAGGGTTTGCTGATTAGGGTTTCAGCTTTTTAGGGTTTTTTCCTCTTTTTTCTCATTATTTTATATTTTTCTTCCCTTTTAGGGTTTTTTCCTCATTTTCCTCATTATTTTATATTTTTTATTCCTTTTTGGATATTTTTGGAGGAAAAGAGGGTTTTAAGGCCTTTTGGAGGCATTTTAAGCCTTTTGGAGGCTTTTTGCATGGTTTTATGGGTTTTTGATGGAAATATGGTGGGAAAATGGACAAATGAGCCATGTAATGGGGTAGATGAGGTAGTGAACCCTTTTTGGGTGATAACAGATTGCCCCTTGATGTGCGAGGGCAGGAGCTCATCGTATGGCCGATGGACATCATAAGTCGTAATTGGTTTTCCTGGGGTGTGGAGAAGAGAAAGAACCAGCTGAAGTCCAGAACACCGATCTCGAACCACCTACAAGGACTGAAAAGTACATAACCTCAATAATGGATGAGGAATCATATGATCATCTGAACGAGGTGGGCATTCCCATGCTCGTATCAGGATATAGCATAGTAATAACTATGAGGTCCAAAATATGGGGACCTTAACATATACATGTCCTCAAATACTGAATGAGGAAGAATCTCAATAGATGGACGAGGCGGGCATTCCCATGCTCGTATCAAGATACATAAAAATCACTGTGAGGCCCAAAATGAAGGACCTGTAGTAGATAATCACTGTGCATATCATGAGGGTCCGGAAGGGACACAAATCTGGGACATACTGTTGAGCTGACCATGTCTGAGCTGACCATGTCTAAGCTGAAAAACTGATACACTGGAATGGAAGCAGTGCTACTGAATGTGGTTCTGAAGGAACTGATGCGCTGCTGGATCAGAGTGACAAGGGTCACACTCGTAATAGTACACTGATCTGGAACTGAACTGGGTACTCAAAGAAGCATAGAACTGAATGGATTCCGAATACAATCGCCAACGCAGCCCGGACATCCATGGGAACATATAACTGGGCGTTCCGAAGTGACTCACCAATGTGCTAGAGTCGGGGGAAATCCAGGGTCTTCGACAAATCATGGAATGGATATGAATCCTACGCGATTCTCAACGATGCGATCAATGTGCTGAAGTCGAACATGTGAGAAACAACCATTCGGAGAGGCAATAATGATTCCTCCCGAAATGGTCCGTAGGCACGCACCACAGATGGTGATGTGTCCAAGGCGCAGGGACCTCTAGGTCTATCTTTTGGAATAAAGGAGTTGTCATCGACAGAGGGAGACCGGCAACTGTCAAGGCAATGATGTTTCCTTGACAGGAGCACGAGGTGAAAAAACCGAACTGTGATAGTACTGATGGTAAGAGTGATAAACTGGTGGGACTAACTGGGCAAGTAGAGTGGGTGGACTCAAACTTCCTTTGTTCAGAGTATGATGGCGGGGATGATCGGGCAGCACATGAAACTGATTGGTGGTAAAGAGATCATAGCTGTATGGGATCTGGGAAGTTCACTGGGCTGAGGTAAACTGAAGCTGTGGTAAAATGATGGGAGACTGCAGAATACTCTGAACAAAGGTGACCTTATCTGGGGTGCTGCCGAGAGGATTGATCATCGCGCCAAGAGACGCGAGGGAAAAAATGGTACTGTCCTGCAGATTTTATGAGCCCAGGACAGTTCATGCTCGTGGTTGCTTTCAATTTTAAGGAGTCTGAAAGCAAATAAGAAGACTCTGAATTGAGGGAATGGTCAGGCAAGGAGGAAGTGTTCGATGAAGGAACATGTATGATGACCAGAACTGAGGTTAGGGGGGAACACTAATGGGCCTCCTTGTGGGGTGGATGAATGGTGTCAAAATAATGAGACATTTGCAGTATGACAGGAGTGGATGGCTCATGTAAAATAATTGGATGACGACCGATGTGGCGCGTAAATCAATGCGGCAAGGTGTAGGGACGCACTATTGAAATTGTACCAAGTGAGAGCGAGAAATGATCTCAAGCATCATCACGAGCTCGGAAAAATGAATCCGGCTATATAAAAAGTGTTAAAAATGGAGAGCGGCCGAAGTGGCGCGTAAATCGAGGCAACAAGTGGTGTCTGGACACAATGTTGAAATTGTATTAAGTGAGAGCAAGAAATGATCTCAAGCATCATCACGAGCCCGGAAAAATGAATCCGGCGATATCAACAGTGTGAAAAATGGAGAACGGCCGAAGTGGCGCGTAAACCGAGGCGACTAGTGGTGTCTGGAAAGGGATGAAAAATTGACGTAGAAAAAATGATGCAACAAGGTGACCATCGTGACGGTCTCGTCGTGCTGATTCCAAAACTGTAGCTAGGGATGAAAGGGACGTTGTTTCTGATGAACGGGGGGTACATCAGGCCATGTGTGAATGTGGTGCTCTTTAATGGCAGGGTCAAGACTGGGCATGTCATCCTAGGGATAATCCGAGGCAGTGAGAGCTTCGAGGATCTCCTTATCAGTACGGAATGTTTGGGTTGTCAAATCGATTGACGGGGGTGTAGTGATGAAAGAGATCATATATATGGTATTAATCTCTTCGGAAGAGGGATAGTTCGGGGGGTGGATCTCCACAATGGTGGGTGATGGCTTTGCAAGATCTAAATGGTTCATCTCAAAAAGAACGGGATTGACCTTTCCGGAAGGGGGAGAGACCGGGAAATGGATTTCCTTAATGGTGAGGCATGCCATCTCGAGATCCAGATTGTTTATCTCAAAGAGAGTGGTATTAACCTCTTCAGAAGGGGAAGAGACCGGGGAATTGATTTCCTCAATGGTGAGTGGTGCCGTCTCAAGATCTAGATTGTTCATTTCAAAGAGAGCTATTCTGTACTCGGGGAGATCGGGACAGTGATGGGAGTAATGCCCGTAAACATCGCATAAGGCACAGGAGTGGTTAGTGCGCAGGGATTTGTCGCGAGGCTTAGGGATTGAGTCTAGATGGACAACCGGGATAGTGGGGTCGTCGTCAAGCGTTTGCATGTACTCCTGTAATGCCAGTAACTGAGGACATAGGTGAGTCGCATGGCCCAACTCATCGCACAGCGCACATTTTGGAGGAGCACGAAACACAGGGGGGTTTTTGACTGT